>JAVIAB010000001.1:67160572-67550572 GCA_032433765.1 Megaustenia siamemsis
AAGGATGTATTTTATCGTTCTTGTTATTTTGAGTTGTTAAGAACTTCATAATGAAGAAATGCTGCACTGGCAATAAAGGCATCGAATGGATACAAGGAGACCATTTGGAGGACATCGACTTTGCTGATGACATAGTTCTCATCGGCAATCAGATAAAAACGATGCAGGAAAACACAAATGAACTATCATCAATAGCCAGCAAAATTGGGCTTGAGATCAATCATAAAAAGATTAAGGTCATGAAAAGTTTAATTTCAACAGACGACAAAATATACATGGAAAACAAACCAGTGGAAGAGATCAATCACTTTATCTATCTTGGAAGCCACATTGATCGAGAAGGGGATATAAGTAAAGAAATTAGAATCAGAATAGCTAAAGCAGCAATGTCTTTAAGAAGCCTTGAAAAGTTGTGGAAATCGAAACTCATCAGCACAAACACAAAACTTAGACTATTCAAATCAAATGTACTATCAACCATTACGTATGCATGTGAAAGCTGGAAAGCAACAAGATACATAGAAACAAAGTTGAACGCATTCGAAAATAAATGTCTAAGGAAAATACTTGGTATAGCGTGGAACGAATTCAAAATAAACGAGGAAATTAGAGAAATCGCCAATCAACCACTAATATCTTCAGTAATAAAGAAAAGATGATGGTCATATGTTGGACATGTGATGAGAAGAAATAATAACAGAATAGCAAAGCAAGCCCTCACGTGGGAAACAACAGGTAAGAGGAAAAGAGGAAGACCCAGAGAGACACTGAGAAGAACATTGATGAGAGAGGCAAGAGCAACAGGAATCGGCTCCCTCATTGAGATAGAACTGCTTGCACAGAACAGAGACAAATGGCGAGATTTGATAAAATATCTTTAAAAGAATTGAAAACTGCTAGAACAAAAATTTAGATAAGATAAGGTGTATCTTGGTCTACGCCCTATGGACCGGTTCCGCCTCGAAAAGTCAATAGATAGATAGAACCTTTTATTACTAGTGTTAGTCCCTAATTTACAAGATATTGACGCTGCCTCATAGATGTGTAAATTTTACTTTATGAGAGAATGGCATAATGTATTTAACTCGCACAGCTAAACTTATCATTAGCCCGACCAATTTGCATACCAACCAAGCATAAAGGCCAGGAGAATGACACAGTTCCTAGTAATTATTTTTTTTACTGTTCTCTTGGTATAACTGGGCAACAGGGCAAGCTAATGACAAGCAATCAGTAACGCGGTAATTCGCGGTGTAAGAATCGAGTGGTTAGAAAAGAATAAAATAAATGCCAACTAGCCTCATGACTAAATGAAAAAATAAATTTAAAAATATAGAAAAAAAGAAAAATCAGTATTGTTAAAGCTTTACATAATAAGTTGACGACACCAATTAGAACAACGTTTCGGCTGAATAGACCTTCAGTAGGAACAAACATACAACACACACACACAGATATGTATTTAAAATATTTTTTTTTAAAATAATAATTTCTAACAAGAATGAGAAACAACAAAATAATAAAATGTCTTCCCTGTATACTGCACTGGGAAGACAGTTTATATTGTATTTCTCATTCTTGTTCGAAATTATACTTCTTTTTAAAATTCTCATTCTAGCTCGAAATTATTATTTTATTTATGTATTTATTTTTAATTGTCACAACATATGTGTGTGTAGTGTATGTTTGTTCCTGCTGATGGTATATTGAGCTGGAACATTGTTCTAATTTGTGTTGTCCACTTGTTACGTAAAGCTTTAACCAGACCGTTCTCTTTCTTTTTTCTTTCTTTTTAGTCATTTCTCATTATTAGCTTTACTGCAGCTTCGCATTTTTATTAATTTCTTTGTTTCGACCTCATGACTGAATGACACGGAAGGTGGATGATAGTAAGTAAGGGTGTCGGTAATTCGGTAGTTTCCTCTGAGTTCGATGAAAAGTTCTTTACTTGCTTCATTGGAGCCGTGTAGTAGAGTACATAACTTACCAAGTTAATGAAAGTTATACACACTGAGGCAACGGTTCTCAAACTATTTTCCTTCAACGGTGCCCTAACTCTTAACCGCATACCGCGGCAGCATCTTATATCAACAATGTAAAAAAAATGTTAATAGCATTTTGTAACGACATGTCTAACATGTTATTGATTGCGGAGGTAAAAAAACACGTTTTGGGTATAAATTAAATAGATGAGTGTCATTTTTGTAATTGAAACAAACACATAACTGAATCAACTTATACTATGATAATTTTATCCTGTAACAAAGTCAAAAGAACGAATGAACTTGCTTAATCCTCATTAGGTCTTCAAATCTGGACAATAGTTTAGAATTCGCTATTCTAATCTCTCTGTCAGCGTTCAAATGTGATCTGTAATTTGTTTTGATGGCAGCCAATGCTGATAGCCTGGTCTCACATAAGTAGGTAGTCGCAAAAGGAATCAATATTCGTAGGGCCTTTCCTGCCTAGTCCTTGCTATTATTATTTTACAAAGCTCCAACGGAAAGAGATATCTCAGGCGATATAGAGAAATAACATTAACACAACATTGTGGTACAACAGCGGCGAAGTTGATGAGTTGTACTGTGGGTAGAAGTTTGTGGAGAAACATCACCGACCCTGGGCATGGCACTTGATGATGATAATGTCCGCGGAGCCACTAGCAGGCGCTTGTGAACTACCTTGTCTCCGCGGAGCCACTAGCAGGCGCTTGTGAACTACCTTGTCTCCGCGGACCACAGTTTGACAACCACTGTATTGAGGAAAGGAAATCCTTTTCTCATTTTACGTTGATTAAAAATATAGAAAACGCTAACAGAATAATAGTTATTTTAAAATTAATAATATTAGGTTTTAAACACTTCTTGACTCTAAGACATTGTACAGTTTCTGTCAATATTTCTATTTGGTTTGGTTCAAAAGAGGTTACCGTACTACACTGGAGACAAATAATAATAAATGAATATTATTATAGAGGGAAACTTCCGAGGCGATAATCAGCGAATCAGTTCAGAGGAAGAGGTATGTTTACAGCACTCGGATAAAAAGGTTAGCTGAGTGGCAGTGTTCCCTAGCGCTTGGCTTTTCGTGGCAAGGCCACGAGTACGGGTCCGATCATGCCTTAGTCCATATTTTTTTCTGTTGTTGATTATTTGTCATTTTATCATATTTTTATATGATATTTTTAAACATACCTCTTCCTCTGAACTGATTCGTTACCTTACTACACCCAGGACTAGCTATATCTTTTTTCCAAACGATGACGCAATGTTCGCATATGCTCATTGTTAGTGTAGTTCTCTGGCCATACACTGACGTTTGTCCCGGTAATCAAGTTTATTATTCAAACACTCCACTCCCCATTCATAAACCAACCTTGACCAATACATCTTCCGTTTCATCTAGCAAATCAAATCAAACCTTTGAAAACGTTTTTTTCCGAAAGTATTCGGACTTGCATAGTGCTGCCACACCAGTTTTGAATGTGACGATAGTCAGTGAAAAATATTGAAACTAATAACACATTTCACATACAGCAATCCTACGAATTGACGTGTAACATTTATTTTTACTGCGTGAATACGTAAAAAGCTGACTGTTCACCTCCAGCCCGGTTCATTGTAAAAAAAAAAACACAAAAAAATAATTATTTCACGGTAAAATTACTGCGTTTAGAATAATTACATAAAAACACGTTGCATGACCGAGATAACAAATTTACATTCGTCAGTTGCCATTAATCCTGACTTACTCATTTGATTAGTCATATCAACCTATTCTATGGAGACGTGGTAGACCCATGGTAAATAAACTTGTCGACTAAGGACAAGAGATCCGATCCGCCAATCGATCATATTTTAGGTTCGACCACCCTTATAAATGGATATGAATGAAAAAAAAGAAGATCTAGCAGACTTTTCATTTTCGGCCCTTTGATCTGGTATTCTTTTTGTATCCTAATTTGATCTTTCTGTTTTATCACATGGCCGAACCATTTTATATGTTCTTTCTTTATATATTTTCCTAGCTTTTATCTCAGTTCTTCACTTATGATATCTCTGAGCAGTAACTTCCGTCAGTCATAGTTGACTATAAATTTTGTAAGACCCCTAGGGAATGTGTTTTTTTTTTCTTTTCTTTCGTCGTGTATTATCTTTCTCTATGAATCTGTCTGCTTTTTGCTAGAGTTGGAGCTTAAGAGTGTGTTTCCAAAGACTGCGGTTTGCAGCTTTTTCTTCCCAGGCTGTAGGGTTTACATTCAATCTTCATGTCGCGTTTACACACGTCTATAAATCGATGTTTAGGACGCTCCTTAGTTATTTTGCCATCTGCTAGTTGTCGATAAAGTATATCTTTTGGTATGCGGCCATTTTTCATACTGTTTAAGCGGCCGAGCCTACGTAGTTTGAGCAGCGTGTAGATGTTCAGCAGATCTGTGTGAGTGACAAAACCAACGTAGCCTACGTAGTTTGAGCAGCGTGTAGATGTTCAGCAGATCTGTGTGAGTGACAAAACCAACGTAGCCTACGTAGTTTGAGCAGCGTGTAGATGTTCAGCAGATCTGTGTGAGTGGCAAAACCAACGTAGCCTACGTAGTTTGGAGCCGCGATAGCTCAGTGGTTAGTGAACTGGACTACAAAGGACAAGGGGTAGGGTTCGAACCCAACCGACGGCTTCCGGGTTCACCCAGCCTTAAATGGGTACCGGATTTTTTTCTGGGAAAGTAAAGCAGCACGGGCGTAATACCAACCACATTACCCCAAAAATCATGTGCTGAAGGTCTGTAAAATATATGGTTACTAACACCGTATTTCCCTATACGCCACTTGGCGTGACGGGGGTACTTTACTTACTTTTACTACGTAGTTTGAGCAGCGTGTAGATGTTCAGCAGATCAGTGGCAAAACCAACGTAGCCTACGTTGTTTGAGCAGCGTGTAGATGTTCGGGAGACCTGTGTGAGTGCCCATGACAGAGTGAGCTACGTTGTTTGAGCAGCGTGTAGCTGTTTGGGAGACCTGTGTGTGGCCAAACCAGCGTAACCTACGTTGTTTGAGCAGCGTGTAGATGTTCGGGAGGCCTGTGTGAGTGGCCATGACAGGGTGAGTTACGTTGTTTGAGCAGCGTGTAGATGTTCGGGAGGCCTGTGTGAGTGGCCATGACAGGGTGAGTTACGTTGTTTGAGCAGCGTGTAGCTGTTTGGGAGACCTGTGTGTGGCCAAACCAGCGTAACCTACGTTTTTTGAGCAGCGTGTAGATGATCGGGGTTCCTGTGTGTGGCCAAGCCAGGGTAACCTACGTTGTTTGAGCAGCGTGTAGATATTTGAGAAGCCTGTGTGAGTGGCCAAACCAGCGTAACCTACGTTGTTTGAGCAGCGTGTAGATGTTCAGGAGGCATTTGCAAGTGAGGGCCTCCACGTTTGTCACCTTGCCCTTCTAGTAATACCAAGAATAAGGCGCTGACATTGCGTATTAAATATATTTAGCCTCCTCTCTTTCTTTACATAAGTTGTCCATAATTCGCTTCCATTCAAAAGGATATTATTGATACAGGCGTTGTAAACTACGGCCTCTGTTTTAGTTGTCAGGTTGCTGTTTTGCCAAACATGCCTGGATGAATGGTTCAGCTAAGTGACACATGTTTTTTTTTACTCATTTTTACACAATTTTATATACCCTTCTTACATTCATTTTATTCCTCTCTCTCTCTCTCTCTCTCTCTCTCTCTCTCTCTCTCTCTCTCTCTGACATTCATGTACTACAGTATATTCTCTTTACGTATTTTCTTATTCTGTAATCTCATCCTGTTTTTAGTTTTAGTTGTATTACTTTAGAACTTGTAATAGAGTATATATTCTTTTCGTTGTCTCTTTGTATTGTCCCTGTTTTCTGAAGAAGGCCGCATGAAGACCGAAACGTCATATATTTTGTATTGTCCCTGTTTTGTAAATGTTGTCACATTACCTCGTAGGAGTATAGGTTACACACCACAACTTGTTCCGTTATAATAGATCAAAATATATCAGCTTTAGAGCCTTCATCGTTTAGTTATTGGAGTCTGTTTGAACAATATCATTTCACAAGTTATCACACTGCTGATATGTTAGTATCATTTCTTCATGTTGATATGTTAGCATTATTTATTCATGCTGATATGTTAGCAACATTTCTACATGTTAATATGTTAGCATCATTGATTCATATTAAAATGTTAGCATAATTGTTTCATGTTGATATGTTAGCATTATTTCTTCATGTTGATATGTTAGCATCATTTCTTCTTGTTAATGTACCAACAGGTAACTGACGACATCTTCCGTGTGGTGCTAACAGTAAAGACCTAAATACAACTTCATTCGACTCCAGTTTTAAGTCATGGGCACCTCACTCTTAGAGCTGGACGAGGTCATCCGTCGGCAAGCCTGGAACACTTTGAAGAAGTAAGCTATTTATATAACATCAGGAGTTATATTGTTGCCGCCATAGTTTAGTCTGTATTAGTCAATGTTCGTTACAAACTTAAAAATAATCATTATTTTATTATTCATGAATTTGATAACCCGCATCAAGTTATCTATGGGGAAGCAACGAAGAATATTATTACAGCCAATTCATTGATCACTTCCTGCATGATTGCATTGTTTCACAATGGCTTTTGGATTATTCATTTTCTGTCTTAAAGGGTGACATGAGATCCATAATTATTTGCATTGTAGTATGAATTTGTTAGTCTCGCAAGGAAATCGATCTTGTGCACTGATCTTGTTAGAGCTTGCATATTTTTTTTCTCACTTTATTACTTCCTTCCTCATTTACTTTTTAATGTGGAGATGAGATAAAGTTTGTGGTCTTTTACTCTATTGCTGGTCTTTCCTGCTGTTATGTTGCTATTTGTTTCTAATATCTCATTAATCTATTTTTTTTTTCGTGGTTGGCCCTTCTGTCCGATGTTCTTGCAACGTTTATTGATTGTTCGTTGTTTTTTGTTGTGACCTTTCTGTCTTATCAAGCGGTCAAACAATTTCATTTCTTGTTTCTTTATGTATTACTTGATGGGAATTATTCCTATATTTTTTCTTAGTTCTTCATTTCTGATCTTATCTCTCGTGCTGTTTCAATTCATGCGTCTAACGCATTTCATTCTGGTAATGGTTATTTATTCGCCCGTGCGCTGCCGGGGCCCGAAAGGGGAGTAAAGAAAAGCGGCGCTGTACCCTACTAGGCATGTTCGTAAGAGGCGAGAAAGGAAGGTTAGGCATGGGACTGGCTATCCCATACTGTAAAAAAAATAAGCCTAAAAAACTTCACAAACATGAACAAGTCAAAGAAAGATAAAGTAAATCGCCATCCAGGAAAGAGAAGGGCTCTCTGTCTAAGAGACATATGACGCAAGTCGGAGAAAGCCGCAAGGAGTCCGGGTTGCCGATTCTTGGAGAAGACAGATAGAAGCAGAGATGAAGATGATGGGGAAGACATGGAATGGTCTTAAAAGAATGGCAAAAAACAGAACGACATGGAAAGTGTTTGTTGAAGACCTATGCTCCACAGGGAGCTAAAAAGGTAGAAGAATGGTTATTTATTGTTCTTATTACTCATGAGGCTAGAGTATATGTCTGGTATTAGGTGGCATATTCTTCCTTTGTGCATGTCTGGAGTCGGCAACTATCATAAAATTTGAGGTCAATGTTTGCTGTCTGTCTGTTTCCTGCTAGATCTGTCTACAGCGAGCTTTTCTTCTTCAGTTATGTTCATACCCAGCGCCTTCATGTAACAATAACATACGAATCTATTTAGCGTTGATGAAGTCGTCCTCTGTTTCTGTAATAGAAGATTATCTTTTCATATAGAATGTCTTACAAGAAGAATCGAAGCCTGGGGATGAGTCATGATATAATGAGAAGAAGCAGAAAAAAGAACTGTCCAGATCCCTCCACTTCTCCGTTATGACTATAGAAATAAACTAACCAGCCTGGCAAAGTTATGGGTTTTGATGTTTGAGAAAAAAAAGTTATCTCGTTTGTTGTTCTATATTCTTCCTCTTTATCATCATGCCATAACCCTGGGAGACGTTGGAACACCACTGACAAGCTTCGTCAGCCTTCATTACAATGTCGCAAATTAAAACCACCGACACAAATTATTTGTTTGAAAATTAAATGTCAATTATACGCACCAACACTCAATATCAAAACTAAAATAATACTCTGTGCTGCTTTACCTGTTTATTATTTTGTGTAATTTTACTTTTGTACATTAATTATAGTGTATACATTTACATCATTTCCCAATTTTAAAGCTTTACATATAACACATGAAGTAAAGCAGAAACGTAACCCGTTCTCCTACAATAAAAAAAATATGTTTACACGTAGAATAAGATTTTCGTTGTCTTAGTTTTATTGTTACATGTATTATAAATTATGTCCCTTCCAGAAAATCGAACTTCATTAGACGGGCATTTCTTGAAGAGGAAGATTATTTCTACGAGATCGATTGGTCATCGCTGAGCATTGATCACAGACTAGTTAAGTTTTCACCTAAAGAAGTAGATGGAACAGTGATTGAGACGAACTGGGGTCAGGTGACTACAGGTATAATTATTTTTCTTCTTTTAAAAACAAACAGGTCTCATTACTGGAGTCTACATGCATATTTATCAGCTAAAGTAATAGATTATTGAGCACAATAATAACATCAGATGGAAGATGCACCGCGAAAATTAAAGCAGAATAGATCAGGCCAAAATAGCATTTCATAAAATCCAAAAAAAAATTTAAGCAACAAATCTATGTCTATAGAAATGAGAAAGAGAGTTCATCGGTGCTATATAGAGCAAATACTGACTTATGGAAGAGAATCATGGATAGTAAACAAACAACTGAAAAGGCGATTAGAGGCCATAGAGATGAGATTTATCAGAAGAATGTTAAAAGTTCCCTGGACAGCTCATAAAACCAATGAGGAAATTCTCAAAGAGGCCAACACAAAAAGGGTGCTCCTAAGAAACACCAAAAAGAAACAATCAACATTTTTCGATCACATCAAGTGAAGAGGAAAGTTGGAATACTTGGTTACAACTGGCAAAATACATGGAAAGAGAGATCGCGGACGACAAAGATGGAAAATACTGGATAGCTAGGTGTCATATGGCACGGAAAACAGTCAACAAACAGAACTGATACGATGCACGGTAGATAGAAGATTGTGGAAGAACATGATCGCCTACGCCAACCGGTATGACACATGACGATGAAACTAATATAAAGACAAACCACTACAACGCTTCGACAAAAGCCCCCATCATGTATATTGTTATACAGGATGACGGTTTTTTTGGTGAAACATTGGTTTGTCTTATCTTTTTATGAATTTAGCTGCTCGGGGATTGGTTGGTCTCGAGGTAAGACGCTGGCCTCAAGACAGAGAGGTTGTGGGTTCAAATCCCGGCTAGTTGGGATTTTTATTTATGATTTCTCTCTGCGGCAACCACACCTGGTCTCAGCAGTGAGGCCCAGCTTGAAACGTCAGTTACTCATGGATGGAAAAAATTAGTACCTCCGAAGACGGAGTTATCTGCCTGTGCGGCGAGGGACCCCTGTGCAAACGGCTGACATGGAAAAACGGATTAACACGCAAACTTCAGTTCCTAGTCTCTAGGGACTTCGTCAGAGGTAAAAGCTGGCGAACGCAAAAAAAAAGAAAAAAAAATTTAGCTGCTCCAGCTATTTTATGTTAATTTTTATATGTTTTCTGCAGTTATACTTGCGATCCCCGCATTGTATAGTATAGTTTATTATTATATTCATGCTTATTTCCCGGCATATTAGTCACGAGGTTTAGCATCTTGCTCGCCTACTCCGGAACAGAGTTAGCCTATTAGTGAATTGGACTACATACACACCCTTAGAAGACGTAAGGCTACAATTTAAAAATGTCGTTTTAGAACGTGTCCCTTCTCCAATTCAAATGTTCCTTTGATTCGTGTTGCACCAATTGTAATGACTGGAGGCTTCGAGGTTCACCAATCCTTAAAAAGGTAACGGCTTTTATTGGAAGGAAAGAAGGCACTGGCGTATTACTGACCACGTTACTCCAAAACTAATGTGTCTGATTGTTGATGGATGTCTATTAAAACAATATAAGCACTAACACCAAATTTATTACACGCCACGTACCGTGACATGGTTCTTTCTTTCTTTTTTTTTTTTTTCTCTTGCCTTCTCCGCATAGATTACGTTCGATTAACACGAATGCATTTTTAGTTTTTTAGTCTTTAGTCTTTAGTCTTTATTTCAGATTTGCGGATTGCAGCCGGGGCATTGCGTCCTGCCGCTCGTTCCATTAACCAGTGAAGTGTTTATCTACTGATTGCTCCTGTCCTGCATTGACTATGATGCTGCGCTCTTTGAAACTGAGGACACATTCCCTGCTTTCACTCCTCGTTGCGCCGTGCTCCTCAATTCTTTTAACGGGTGGATTATCATCAGCGTTGTTGTCGCTGTACAAAGGGATACGTCCGTCCTTTTACTTATTTATCCTAACGGTAAGTTAAAGGGTCATGGACAATAGGACAACAGACAAGAAAATCACTGGAGTCTGTAGAAATGTGGTTTTACAGAAGAATGCTGAGAATACCATGGGCAGCGAAGAAGAGTAATGAAAACGTTCTGAAAAAGGCCAAAGCAAAAAGAAAGCTAATTTCTAATATTAGGAAGAAACAATCATCATTTTTTGGGCCATGTAATGAGAAGAGAACACCTGGAATATATTGTAACAACTGGGAAAATTGAGGGGCGAAGAAATAGAGGGAAGCAAAGAGAAAAAAAATACCAGACAGCTTAAGAGAATGGCTTGGCAGATGGCCAACTACAGAAATGATAAATAACTGTCGTGATCGAAAGTTGTGGAGAGACATGATCACCTACGCCAGCAGACCCGGTACTTAATGATGATGATGATGATGAAGGTAAAGGGTAACGACCGACACATTTTAATGAGTGGCGTAAAAATGTTCACTGTGACAAGCCACAACATTAAAAGGTCGGATGGAACTGAATGGAAAGAAAAGAAAAGAAACGATGAAGTCTTAAAACAACTAAAAATTAAAAGAGAACTACTAGACACAATTCCAGCAAGATATAGAGATTGTTGGGGCATGTTAAAACACACAACAGCCTACTAAAAGTAATCTTGGAAGGGAAAATACAAGATAAAAGAGGCAGGGCAGACCAACATGGATGAGTAACATCAAAAGATGGACAAGTCAGCCCATGACAACCTGCACTATCAAAGCAAGAGAGAGAACGGAATGGCGCTCCATGGTAGCCAACCTTCGATGCTGCGACGGCACTCAATGATGATGATGTTGATGATGACGACAATGATGATAATGTTGATGATGACGACAATGATGATGATACGTAATTCATGTTTCTGAGCTTTAAGCATTTTCAACGTTCTCACTAATGTTTAATGGACATGTTTCCTACTGAGCAACGAGATGAGGAGGTGATCTATGGAATTGTCCGTTGCGCAATAAAGATGGTCTGTGGACGAAGCTAAACCAAACTTACGAAACAAATCATGTAATCAACAAGTTATCTTTTTAATGTAAAACTACAGCCATGTGCAATAGTAAGACCAGCGGGCAGAGAGGGAAACCCAGTAAAATTCCCACAATCGTGACGTCTTTAGCTATGTCAACTATAGATGTCTGACGTTAATCTACTCATAACCAGCCCAGTTCGCAAAGCTGAAAACGTGAAGTAATTGGTGTAATTCCTTTTCCCCAGCTAGCCTTACTGCTAAAGATGGCTGTGGACAAGACCCATTGCAGTTGGCGATGGGGGTAATGAAGTGTTAGTGACTTCATTGTAATATAATTGTGAAACAGTACTAATCTTCAATGATTTCATTGTAATATAATTGTGAAACAGTACTAATCTTCTAAGGACAAGAGGTAGGGTTCGATCCCAACAAACGGCTTCCGGGATCACCCAGCCTTTACTGGGTACCGGATTTTTTTCTGGGAAAGTGAAGCGGCACGGGCGTAATACCGACCACATTACCCCAAAAATCATGTGCCGTAGGTCTATAAAATTTATGGTCACTAACACCATAGTCCCTATACGCCACTTGCCGTGACGGAGGTACTTTACTTCTTTACTTTTTTTTTTTTTTACTAATCTTCAGTGACTTCATTATAATATAATTGTGAAACAGTACTAATCTTCAGTGACTTCATTGTAATATAATTGTGAAACAGTACTAATCTTCAGTGACTTCATTATAATAAAATTGTGAAACAGTACTAATCTTCAGTGACTTCATTGTAATATAATTGTGAAACAGTACTAATCTTCAGTGACTTCATTATAATATAATTGTGAAACAGTACTAATCTTCAGTGACTTCATTATAATATAATTGTGAAACAGTACTAATCTTCAGTGACTTCATTGTAATATAATTGTGAAACAGTACTAATCTTCAGTGACTTCATTGTAATATAATTGTGAAACAGTACTAACCTTCAGTGACTTCATTGTAATATAATTGTGAAACAGTACTAATCTTCAGTGACTTCATTGTAATATAATTGTGAAACAGTACTAATCTTCAGCAGATTCGTGAGATGAGTGGACAGTTCCATTCCTCGTTACCTTCCCTTCCCAGAGATTATCTTCGGTTACTAATTCAATGATGGTCGGTAGGAGAGTCTAACAACCACAACGTTACCAGGCTCTCTTGACTTGAATGAAAAATAAAAATGGTATATTTACATGCTTACGTGGATGAGTGACAACAAAAAATCGAAACGACTTTACGGCTCAGTAGGCGCTCAACTGGAACAATTGGCAAAAGAAAACCATATGTATAAAAAGGCAAATAGAACACATAGCGACTAAATAATTCAATATGTAAAAAATAAATAAATGAAGAAGAAAAGTGAGTTTTCTGGAGAGAAGCAGACAACCAACTCACCGCTATATACATTCACTTTTATGTTTTGTCCATTGTTCCAGCTGAAGGTTTACTGGGCCGGAACATTGTTGCGCTACCAATGCCAGTCCTGGACCATAGCAGCAAGAATAAGAAAAAATACACCTCTACTGAGATTAAATATGTTAGACGAATGACAGGAAACAGCCTGAGAGATACAATCATAAATAAAGAACTGATAAAAAAAACTAGGAATAATCCCCAGCCATAGACTATATAAAGAAACAACAGATAAAATGGTTTGGCCACGTGATAAGGCAGAAAGATTAAAACACAATACAATGAGCCTTCAATAAAAATGTTGCAAGAACACCAGACCCACGGAGCGACCACGAAAGAGATTGATTGACGGAATATTAGAAACATTAGGAAACATAACAGCAGCAGAGGTGAAGAGAAGACCAAAATACCTCAAATTACATCTTCCCTCGATGCTGAAAGGAAAATAAAGAAGGAAAGAAGAAGAAGAAGAACAAACTACCACTTTCCAATGAAATTTAGAAAATGTACAGCGATGAATCTCTCTTTTCTACAAGGTTCCAGGTGGGTGTCTTTGTGGTCATGTGACTTTGATAACAAAGCTGACAGTAAACAAAGCCACAATTTCAGAGGATCACGTGACACGACCACGTGGGTGGACGTTGACCTGACCCAGTGTTATACGGTCAACAAGGAGGTACGTATCTAATGACGTCAGTCTGTATACTCAGCAGATATTGCTATATGCCATTTTACTGAAGACAAAAATAAATAAAGGAAAAGATATGAGTGTGCTCGCGGTGACAGAAATGTCAGATTAGTTGTTACAGTAGACATCATCATCATTAGGTTGCCTATCATTCAAGGACTAGCACTTTTAATTGACATCATTGTCATGTGCCATACCGGTTGGCGTGAGCGATCATATTCTTCCACAATTATCTATCCACAGTGCATTGTATCTTTACTGTTGTTGGCTGTTTTTCGCGCCATGATACCGAGCTGTCTAGTGTCTTCTCTCTTTGTCGTCCGCGATCTTTCTCGTTCCCTGTATTTTACCAGTTGTAACCAGGTATTCCAACTTTCCTCTTCTCATTATGTGCCGGGAAAATTTCGATTGTTTCTTTCTGTTTTTTAGGAACTCCTTTTTGTGTTGGGCTTTTTTGAGAATTTCTTCGTTGGTCTTTTTACCTGTCCTGGGAACTTTCAACATTCTTCTGAGGAATCCCATCACTGTGGCCTCTAATCGTCTTTTCAATTGTTTGTTTACTGTCCATGATTATTTAATTGACAACCAGGCCAAAACCAGATGGGTTAACAGTGACTTCCGACTCGGAACTGACTGTTTCTGTCAGAATCAATGAACCATAACTGAACACTATTCTCCCGTACCTGCCTAAGCTGCATTAGAAAACGGATAAACAAGATATAGAGGGGAGGCAAAACCAGATATAGAGGTAAGGCAATCTGGTACCCAAGAATACTGATGTTGTGTTAATGTTGGGCTGAGATGCACAGATATCTAAGTTTAATATCAAGGACAGCATATCGCACCCACCACACCTGTTTAACCTCACAGTAGGATTTTAGTTCTTCTTCCTCTTCTTCTTTTCTCATTTTCACTGATACCTAAAAGGTGTCGTGGTTATATCATTTGTCGTTCTTGAGCTGCTCGAACTGTCTGAATTAGTGATTTTCCTTTGTTGTTACATGTCTCTATCACTGCATCTATCCATCTTCTTCTGGGGTCTTCCTCTTGGTCTTTTTCCATGCATTCTTGAGAAGAACGCCCTTGATGGTGATTCATTTTGCATTTTCGTTCGTGATCGTAATGTAGCACAATGGATGACAGTCTATACTTATATCGCACAAACTGTCAGAAATAAACCACAAACATTCCGTTAGAGATCACACACAAGAACACTTGAATTTCTTTTTACTACGAGCATTGAAATGCTTTTATAACTTAAATTTGACTCCCGTCGAAAATTGCATCGTGTTGCCAAGGCAGTCATTCATCGGAAGTCGATTTTAGTTCTAATCTTCAAAATTTTGCAGCGTTTATGTATGAAGAAATCCTGAGTTTAGTAGTACATTGCCCTCATTCTTAAAACTGATACTCTATGGGAGTGGTTTCAATTTGTGATACCAGATACAACACGTAAAATTTGTAGTTATAGCTCGTTTCAAATCACTTGCCCAACTTCAAAACGCTATTGCTCAGTATCCGTTTGTTAAAAACTGTTGAAATTTTCCAAATATTATTAGAATGCAAAAGACCCTTTAAATGTATATTTAACAAATATCTTGCAGCTGCAGTTTTCTTAAAGCGGCGAATTTCTTTGATGTTTGTCAAAATTGTAAATTGTGAACCCCTAAATAATAGAAATTACCGTAGTTGCTGGTCAATGATTAATTTTCACTAGGTAAAAGCGTGGCCGTAATGGGGAAATAACTGAATAAGGAAAAACACCAGGAGAATTATTGTCTTCTCAGTTCGAGGACGGACGATAATATCAAGGTATACCTGTATGTCCAATTTTCATAGTTGTGTGGTCCTGAAAAGGACCGTTTGTTGAACTAATTTAAGGTAATATAGGGGCCAACATTATGGGGGCTATATACTTTCATTCTGAATCAGACGAGTCTAAAAGATTAATAACTGTTTGGGGTTGAACATTCCACAAACCATCATTTTTCCGATATTCCTCTTCCTGTTTTAAGACGTGGTCTTCACATTTAGCCCAATAATCTTTGTCTATATTTAATAAAGCGAGATTAGCAAGAGTCTTTACATCGCATATTTTGAATGTTGTATTTTCATCTGCTACTTGTCCTTTTAATTTTGCCCAGATTAGTTCTATTGGATTTAAATGAGCATGGTAAGGTGGCAGCCTCAAACTTATATGACCGTGCTCTTGGATAATCTTATCTATTTGAAAAATTTTTGTCCTTTGTTTTTGCTTTACTAGAGATAGTAATTCAGGTTTTAAGTACATGTTATTAAATTGTATGTGCTCCTTTGTGAGCCATATCTTAATAGCATCTTTTGTACTGGATGACGTCGGGACTTTATCTTCAAGTGCAACAATGTTGTGGTACGCTGCATTGTCCATTATTAGGCAAGATGGTCGATCTAGTGATGGGAGAACAGAATTTTCAATCCAATGTCTAAATATGTGACCAGTCATCTGAGAGTGATAATCCCGATTGCCTATGGATTTTGAAAGAAAAATGAGCTCTGCATTCTGTATTAGTCCATGTTGACGACTACCTGCTTGAGCAATTATCAAGCGCTGTCCTTTGCTGCTAGGTATTAATCTCTTAATCTTTCCATCTGATGACTGCCATTCCCCTTGGTTAGTGTGGTGAGCATTGATCCATGTTTCATCCAAGTACACAATATCATAACCTTGCTTGCGCACCTCTTTTACTTCACGTAAGTACTTGCTTCTCATGACTACTATATGTGGCTTCTCACAGATGACGTTTCGTCCATTGGAATACTTTCTGAATGTAAAGCCTGCAGCTCTCACATTCCTCCATAATGTAGACTTTGATATTTCAATACTGTTGTTCTTTTTCAGCGAAACTTTTAATTTTCTTATTTTAACAGTTTCATTCATACCCAATATTTTGCGAATTTCACGTCTACACCTCTGAATGAACGGAAATGGAACACACAATTTCTCAAGTTTCTAATTGTGTCAAAAAAAACCACGGCGAAAGCATGCAAACACGTCAATTTTACCGTGTATGGATTTTTCCTCGCTATTTTTAACTTAAAATACTGTAAACATTAAGTTTTGACTACATCAATGGGTCGTTATAAATTTATATAAATCAAATAAGCAACAATAATAACCAAATGTTTTTTAAAATGAAATTAATTCCCTGTTGGGTTCTAATCATTATAACTTTACATGCAAATTTTCAAGAACTTACAACAAGCGGTTAAAAAGCTATCGATTTTAAAAGTTGGGCACGAGTTATGAAACAAGCTATAAATAATTTATATAACGATATTTTTGTTATTATTACTTGTAGCAAAAAGTTTGTAAAAAAAAGTGTGCATAATTTAGAGTTTTGGGGAATGCAATATTAATATTTTATAAAAGTTCTAAAAATTAGAATTACAACTTCCTCTAATCACTTTTGGAAGCCGCAATAGCTCAGTGGTTAATGAGCTGAACTTCAAAGGACAAGAGGTCGGAGGACAGGATCCTGATCGACGGTTTCTGGGTTCACCCAGCATTAAATGGCTACCGCATTTTTTCTGGGAAAGTAAAACGCACGGGCGTAATACCGAACCCATTACCTCAAAAATCATGTGCCGAAGGTCTGTAAAAATTATGGTCATTAACACCATATTCCCTATACGCCACTTAACGTGACAGTGCTCTTTGCTTTATTATTTTTTTTATCACTTTTGATGTATTATAGAAGAAGCGTTGGTATTTGATCTTCCTGGGACCAAAAAAAACACACTTCTTCTTCTTTCCTTCCTCATCTGCCTTTCAGAGTCGAGGGGAAATATAATTTGCGGTCTTTTGCTCTTCTGTTCGCCTCTGCTGCTGTTATGTTTCCTAGTGCTTCTAATATTCCATCGATCCATCTTTTTCGTGGTTGACCCTTGGGTCTGGTATACTCACAACGTTTGCTGAAGGCTCGTTGTGTTGTGTTTTGATATTTCTGCCTTGTCACGTGACCAAACCATTTTATTTGTTGTTTCTTTATATTTTCTATGAGGGGGGTTATTCCTAGCTTTTTTCTCAGTTCTT
Source organism: Megaustenia siamemsis (assembly GCA_032433765.1). Taxonomy (NCBI): domain Eukaryota; kingdom Metazoa; phylum Mollusca; class Gastropoda; order Stylommatophora; family Ariophantidae; genus Megaustenia; species Megaustenia siamemsis. The sequence continues at coordinate 67,178,334 of JAVIAB010000001.1, forward strand.
TATTTCTGATCTTATCTCCCAGACTGCTTCCTGTCATTCGTCTGACACAGTTCATCTCAGTAGAGGATAGTTTTCTTAGAGGGTTAAGGCAAAGAAAAGCTGAATGTGAGGGAAAATTGAAAAAAAAAACATTGAAAAAATGGTATGGTAAAAGCTTTACGTGATTAGTAGACGACACAGATTTGAACGAAGTTTCGGTCCAATAGGCCTTCAGCAGAAACAAACAAACAACACGCACTCACAGATATGTAAGTAAATAAAACTAATCCTACATTGCTAACTAGTAACGAAACATCCATTACAAAATAATCAAAATTGGTTAAAGAAAAAAATTGACTTCCCTGTGTCGTGGACCGTGGTCAGAACGGGAAAGGGCGAGTCACACGGGTCTAGCTGTAATTATAATCTCTGGTCAGGTGAAGGGTTCTAAAAATACACGAGCGGGAGGGAACGCTGTTTCGGTAACCTCGACTGCAAAGACACTGACAATGTCTAAAAGTATCTAAGGGCCCGTAAATACATGTATAAACACACACAGATGCGTGTATACATATATACACGTACAAACAGACATGCACCTACTTATACATATCAACATACACATACATATACATATATAGGCATGCATACCTGCACACACACATACAAGCATGTATATATATATATATATATATATATATATATATATATATATATATATACCCATACATATGAACACACACATGCATATGCATACCCATACAGGGACAATCATATATGTGTAGAAATGTGCGCATAATGCACATATCACCAGAAGAGTACACACCGGGGTCAGTGTGAAAAAACAGAGGAGAAAGAATAGAACAGTAGAATAACAGGTACTCAAAAAGCTGAGAGTGGGGTACAATAAAAACATATGAGAGGGAAGTAGCACAGAAAAAAGAGGTGTAGGAGAACACCGAAGTGTCTCAATGGCGACTAGTGGAGGTGAGCTATGAATGGCATAGCATATAAGATAGACTAAAGAGCCCAAACATTGGCAGTAGAGAAGGCTATGCAAAAGGGAAGGAGTAACCGAAAGGGAACTATGTGTACGAATGTGATACATTCATGCCTCGTGGGGTCAGCGAGCCAAACTGGACTTTGATGCGATTCTCCAAAGCGAATCGGCTGCGGTCGCCAGAGTAACAAAGGACAATACCAGTGATACGGATGTCGTCTTTGCTCTTGTGGTCTGGGGAGTTGAAATGGGAAGACACCGGAGTGCCAGTATTCTGTTGAACATCGCGTAGATGTTCACAAAATCTTTTCGCTAATCGTCTTCCAGACTCGCAAATGTACGTCATGTGGCATCGTTGGCATATGATGGCATAAATGATGTTACGGGACACACATGTGAAGCCATGCTTGATCTCGAACCGTCCATTAGGGAATAAGACCGAGTCAGAAGGGAGCACATAGGCACAGGTGATACAGTTCGGACCACAAGGGGCTGTGTCGAAGTGTTGATGGTCGGAGCGAGGGAGATGGCTCCTAACCAGAATATCTCCCACATTCCTGTCGCGCTTGAAGGCGATCATCGGGGATCACTAAAAAGTAGACGGGTAGTGGGATCAGAGAGGAGAATGGAACGGTAGCGGTTGAGTATCATCACAGCAGCTAAATTGTGAGGGTGATAGGTGAGGGTGAGTATGGTTCTCTCTGAGGTGGGGGGGGGGGCGGTTGGAAGGAGTGAGTGCCTCGGGACGGGAAATAAGGAGGACTCGCTTGAGGGCAAACTGGAGGTTCGAATCTGGATAAAGCCGACGGCTAAAGAAACCTAACATGAGGTGAGCCTGTTGGAGGAAATCTTGGTCATCCTGGCAGATGCGACGGAGACGCAATAACTGGGAGAACGGAATAGAATCACGACAAGAAGGTGAATGTGATGAAGTATAGAGAAGATAACAATGGGCGTCTGTGGGTTTATAGAAAACCGAGGTGTGGAGGCCAGAAGTTCCCAAAGAAACAATAAGATCTAGGAAGGTAACAGAGGAGGTGGATATACAAGATGTGAACTTGATAGCTTTGTGATAGCCACCAATGTAGTCGATAAAACTGGAGAGGTCATCTTCAAGTAGATCGGTAAGTCCGAAGCAGTCATCAATGTACCGGAGGTATATGATGGGAAGGAGACCTTGATATGAATTGAGAATTTGGTGCTCAAGGTAACCCATAAATAGGCAAGCATAGCTAGGGTCCATCTTAGTGCCCATGGCTACTCCACTAACTTGGTCATAGAAGTTACTATTGAACTCAAAGGTGTTGAGGTGTTGAGATTGTTTTCTTATTGTTCTTGCATCTAGGGTTCCAGGTCTGTCATTTGTAGCACAATGTTGGGATGAAGATTGTATTGTTTAGTGCTCGTTTTGCCTCCAGAGTTATTTCCTGTTGGACAATAGTGGTGATTACTGTCCAATGATTTGACAAGCTTTGTTGCATTTTGATTCTATCTCTGCTGTTTGAGAATTATCGTTTGTCATTAGACTTTCTAGGTATTTGAATTCCTCTACTTGTTTTAGTTGCCTGCCTTCTATAGTTATGTTGATGTTCTGTTTATTTTTGACGACAAAAAAACAAAACACAAATGATCAAATCAACTAAAGTATCAATGACAAACAACTGTGCTATACCGTTTAACTCTCTCTGTACGTTTCGCCGCACAGTGCGTCACTCTCAATTTGATTAGTGTAAACCGTCATCAAACCATATTATTTTTACACGTCTTGTATCATCTTAGTATTGGTGAAATATAATTCCTTGTTTATTTATCTAAAAATTCATATATAATATGTTAAGCTTTAGATAAATATAAACATGTAGATTGATATTTAAAAAAAAAACATGAAAAATGTTGTCTTTGAAATCTCTACCGCCAAGTTAATAAAAACCTTCCGTACTGAAAGAGTTAAAAACTTTAAGGAAGGGGGTTGAAGACACCCATCCAGCAACTGAGCTGAGTGCGGTCAGCGACCCATAGCTGACTGCATGTGTCAGGATTCGGAAACTTTGGAGCTGATCAAGACCATGCTCCAGCTCCCAGTGGTGTTACTGAAAAAAAAAATAATATCCAGTCTTGCCGAGCGAGTAGGGACCGAGAGGGATGGCAACTCAGTATTCAAATATGCCATATTGAAGTCGGATGTGTTTGGCCGAAATGATAAATATCACAGCCATGTTTTTACCCACTACACAACGCACCAACGGCAACTTAATATGCTTTTAAGAGCGGATGATGAAGACAATTCATTCCTGTAGTAGTCGTGGGGTAAAAAGCATAAAGAAACTTGGCTGAGACGATGAAGAGGTGTAATTTCGGGCGAAAGATGATGAAGAAGAAGAAGACGATGAAGAGGAGAAGGCTGGTAATTTGACTGATTTTAATTGTCTCTTTATTTATCTGCTGATATGATTGTGGTCTATGACGTCATTAAATGTCTTTACCTGCCGTCTTTAAAGTTGACCCTTTCTTTGTCTTCCGGAAACTGTCTCATTGACCTTTGAAGGTCATTGTTGAGTTCGATATGACCATAGTATGTGAGTATTGTTTATTCACTTACTTTTATTTCGTCAGTTTGTGTTTATTTTTCATTTCTTGACGTTACCTTGGTCGCTTCCTTCACAATAGCCACCCACATCCCCCTCGACAATTCTATTTTATTCTATTTATGGAACCAGTTTCATTATAGACATGAATTACCTATATCCGCTCCACCAATTTTCACAGAATTTCCCTAAATGCATTGGTAAATTTCGTTGACAAAGTCGCTCCGTCCACGCCATACTCGACTGCACAGGCAACGATTCCAAACTTCCACAGTCCCCTTTTATGACCTGCGTGGCAGGTAACAGTGACTCTATTCTTTTCTCTCCCCGCTATGTGAGGTGACCCCCCCCCCCTTTTCCCCTCTCTCTCCTACTCCCCCTAACGGCATTAGTTTGAATGAATGTGCCCCTTACAGCTGACCATATCTATTTTGGATTTAAGAAATAAAGTTGAATTTATGAAACATTGATTGCTCTAATCCGGTTCTATAACTAAACCCATAAAACTCTCATTGTTCTTGCCTCATATTTAACCCTTTGAGTTATATTTCTCTAGCTCTTGTTATTATTTATGTGACCATCATCATTGTACTTAATACAGTGGCCACTTGTATTCCATTTTTTCGATAAAGATACTTTTCAGGGAATTACAGCCCTGTCTGTATTTTTCGTTACACAGAAAAATATTCCTGATGTAGACGAACTCCGTAACACTGATTGTTCTTCCTCATTGTTTTTTTTTTTTTAACTATACCCTCTTGTTTTACGGATTAAATAATATTTTTTTTAAGACTTATAGAACGTTGTATGGTTAAAGCTTTACGGCTATAAAGGACAACACAAACGATTCAACGTTGCGGCCTAAACACTGTCCTTCTTTTGGGACATAGATAGTACACACGAACTGAGATAAGTGAAACCAAAATGTAAAGCTAAAATATAATATATCATTTTTGTAAAGTATTAAATATTGCAAACTATTTATTTTTATTTAAAACATATCTAGTCTGACAAATTCGAGTATCCGAGCAATTTATCATTTTATCTACATCTTTTTCTTTTGCTTTATGCTTTACCACAAACTCTCATATTTACACTTTTACTCTTTGTTCATCATTAGGTCGCATGTCCATTGGAGAACGTTCCATTCACCACAGCCCGTATGAAAGAATCTCTATCAGTAGCCAGATCTCCCACTTCTTCTGTTGTATGTTCAAGGTCTCCTTGGCGTCTTGAAACCATCTTCCTCATGGTCTGCCCCTGTTGCGTCGTCCATTCCATTATTGTACTTTCCAGTATCTATGTCTTTTGATGTGACCATTGTATTTAATTTCCTCTTTTGTTTATGTAATAATGTAAATGAAGCAGAAGTACCATCATTATGAATAATCACAGATTATCTACTTTCATCACCTACAGGTCAGCGTGGAGGTCAACATTCCTCCAAACTTCAGCAAATTTCGGGCTGGTAGGGATAACAGTTTGGGCCTCAACAAGGTTAAAGGTCAAGTCTTTAAAGAGCGACTTACTTGGGAGGTGAACTCACAGGTAATGGTGTATTATTGTCTCTATTTTGCTTCAGATTGTTTGTGCATCAGGTTTCATTACTAATTAGTTGATTTATTAGTTAGTGATTCATAACTTGTGAGTCCTTACAATTTTTTTTTTTTTACGTTCGCCAGCTTTTACCTCTGACGAAGTCCCTAGAGACTAGGAACTGAATTTTGCGTGTTAATCCGTTTTTCCCTGGCAGCCTTGTGCACAGGGGTCCCTCGCCGCACTCCGTCTTCGGAGATACTCATATTTTTTCCGTTCATGAGTAAATGACGTTTCAAGCCGGGCCTCGCAGCTGAGACCAGGGTGGTTGCGGCAGAGAGAAATCATAAATAAAAAAATCCCAAATAGCCGGGATTTGAACCCACAACCTCTCTGTCTCGAGGCCGGCGTCTTACCTCGAGACCAACCAATCCCCGAGAAGCTAAATTCATAAAAAGATCAGACAAACCAATGTTTCACCAAAAAAACCGTCATCCTGTAAAACAATATACATGATGGAGGCTTTTGTCGAAGCGTTGTATAGTATGTTTTGTCTTTCTATTAGTTTCATCATCATGTGCCATACCGGTTGGCGTAGGCGATAATGTCCCTCCACAATCTTCTATCTACAGTGCATCGTATCAGTTCTGTTGTTGACTGTTTTCCATGCCATGACACCAAGCTATCCAGTATTTTCCATCTTTGTCGTCCACGATCTCTCTTTCAATATATTTTGCCAGTTGTAACCAAGTATTCCAACTTTCCTCTTCTCATGATGTGCTCGAAAAATGTTGATTGTTTCTTTCTTGTGTTTCTTAGGAGCACCCTTTTTGTGTTGGCCTCTTTGTGAATTTCCTCGTTGGTTTTTTTTAGCTGTCCAGGGAACTTTCATCATTCTTCTGAGAAATCTCATCTCTGTGGCCTCTAATCGTCTTTTCAGTTGTTTGTTTACTATCCATGATTCTCTTCAATAGATCAGTATTTGCTCTATATAGCACCGATGAACTCTCTTTCTCATTTCTATAGACATAGATTTGTTGCTTAAATTTTTTTTCATTTACTCAAATGCTAATTTGGCACAACCTCTCTATCTCTAGACCAGCGTCTTGCCTCGAGACCAACCAGTCCCCTAGTTCTTACATTTATGTGTAACATTGGCGGCCTGGGTGGTCTAGAGGTAAAACGTCAGTATCTGGACAAGAAAGTCCCTGGGTTTGAATCCCACAAAAAATGGTGGGAATTTTTCACTTCCGTGATTCTTTTCATTCTGTCAGTCCACGTGATATCTCCATGACTTTACCTCAATACCCCGAAAAAAATTTTTCTTGCTGTGATTAACAGGCTCGCCCAGAATAGGGGCGTGTGTGGAGGTAGATACAATGAGTGTAAGGTCTGACACTTGATGACTAAGATCGTCGGACATAGAAAGTATAACAATTCTGCCCTATGTGCCGTCTTCGGCTCGAAAGGACAATATATAGAAAGTATGGCTACTTTTGTCTTTGAATAACCATTGGACTAACTATGTTACTGATAATCGTCGCTTCTACCTCACTGACAACACCATCTTTATGTTTAAGGTGGAGGTGCTGCCTTCCTGGAGGGCCCACGCTCAACTTCTGGCAAAAGAGGAATGTCACTCCATGGAGTTTGAGATTCGAACAACACTCTTTAATCCAAAGGGTCAATTGTTACATTTGTTATACATAACTTAATGAGTATATATCACTTAATCATAACTTAATTAGTATATATCACTTAATCATAACTTAATTAGTATACATCACTTAATCATAACTTAATTAGTATATATCACTTAATCATAACTTAATTAGTATACATCACTTAATCATAACTTAATTAGTACATAGCACTTAATCATAACTTAATCAGTATACATCACTTAATCATAACTTAATCAGTATACATCACTACACTGTACACTACGCAGCGTCTGCCCTAAACGTGGTGCCTCCCATTTCCAGACATTTTTAAGTAAATCTTGGACAGAAATATGATGACATCATAACACATATTTTCTCTTTCTGTTCTCAGGCGTTGTACCCGTTACATTCACGAGAAAACCCGAGAGGAAGGGAGGCTATGTTGTGGATTTGGAGAACTTTCAGGATGCTTTTAGGTTGGAAGAGGAAGGAGGAGTACTAAAACCCGAAGAGAAGGTAAGGATGGGAGGGCATAAACAATACGAGGACTGCAGTAAAGATGGCGGTCAAAGAAATACGCATTATCTTCGCTATCATCGTATTGTGTTGTTTTGGTATCTGAGATATTGATGTTATGGGGTGAAGTTTTAGACTTTGTCTTTTTGCATTGATGATGCACTCCTTCACTAATGTCTCCCTCTCCCTCCAAATATCGTCTATATTCTATCAGTTCACAAAAAATCTGTACATGTCTCTGCATCTTTTGGTTTGAATTATTTTTTTCTTGTAAAATTATTTTCGGATTCTTGCAAAGTCTATTTAGATTTTATGTTATTTTTTTTTGCTATTTTAGATATTATTTTTGCGACGACTCCCCATCGAAAGAAGACTACCAATGGAGCGCCATTTTACTTTCTTTCTTGTCTTGATAGTACACATTTTCATAGGTTCACCAATACACGTTTTGATGTTATCTGTCCTCTTTAGTTTTGGTCTGCTTCTAGACAGTCGCTACCCATCCAAGATGACTTTTAGAGGGGTATTATGTCTCTTCTCTTGTCCAATTAATTTCAGTTTATTATGTCTCTTCTCTTGTCCAAATAATTTCAGTTTATTATGTCTCTTCTCTTGTCCAAGTAATTTCAGTTTATTATGTCTCTTCTCTTGTCCAAATAATTTCAGTTTATTATGTCTCTTCTCTTGTCCAAATAATTTCATTTTATTATGTCTCTTCTCTTGTCCAAATAATTTCAGTTTATTATGTCTCTTCACTTGTCCAAATAATTTCAGTTTATTATGTTTCTTCACTTGTCCAAATAATTTCAGTTTATTATGTCTCTTCACTTGTCCAAATAATTTCAGTTTATTATGTCTCTTCACTTCTCCAAACAATTTCAGTTTATTATGTCTCTTCACTTCTCCAAATAATTTCAGTTTATTATGTCTATTCACTTCTCCAAATAATTTCAGTTTATTATGTCTCTTCACTTCTCCAAATAATTTCAGTTTATTATGTCTCTTCACTTGTCCAAATAATTTCAGTTTATTATGTCTCTTCTCTTGTCCAAATAATTTCAGTTTATTATGTCTCTTCACTTCTCCAAATAATTTCAGTTTATTATGTCTCTTCACTTCTCCAAACAATTTCAGTTTATTATGTCTCTTCTCTTGTCCAAATAATTTCAGTTTATTATGTCTATTCACTTGTCCAAATAATTTCAGTTTATTATGTCTCTTCTCTTGTCCAAACAATTTCAGTTTATTATGTCTCTTCACTTGTCCAAATAATTTCAGTTTATTATGTCTCTTCTCTTGTCCAAATAATTTCAGTTTATTATGTCTCTTCTCTTGTCCAAATAATTTCAGTTTATTATGTCTCTTCACTTCTCCAAACAATTTCAGTTTATTATGTCTCTTCACTTCTCCAAATAATTTCAGTTTATTATGTCTCTTCTCTTGTCCAAATAATTTCAGTTTATTATGTCTCTTCACTTGTCCAAATAATTTCAGTTTATTATGTCTCTTCACTTCTCCAAATAATTTCAGTTTATTATGTCTCTTCACTTGTCCAAATAATTTCAGTTTATTATGTCTCTTCACTTGTCCAAATAATTTCAGTTTATTATGTCTCTTCTCTTGTCCAAATAATTTCAGTTTATTATGTCTCTTCACTTCTCCAAATAATTTCAGTTTATTATGTCTCTTCACTTGTCCAAATAATTTCAGTTTATTATGTCTCTTCTCTTGTCCAAATAATTTCAGTTTATTATGTCTCTTCACTTGTCCAAATAATTTCAGTTTATTATGTCTCTTCACTTCTCCAAATAATTTCAGTTTATTATGTCTCTTCTCTTGTCCAAATAATTTCAGTTTATTATGTCTCTTCTCTTGTCCAAATAATTTCAGTTTATTATGTCTCTTCACTTGTCCAAATAATTTCAGTTTATTATGTCTCTTCACTTCTCCAAATAATTTCAGTTTATTATGTCTCTTCACTTGTCCAAATAATTTCAGTTTATTATGTCTCTTCACTTGTCCAAATAATTTCAGTTTATTATGTCTCTTCTCTTGTCCAAATAATTTCAGTTTATTATGTCTCTTCACTTCTCCAAATAATTTCAGTTTATTATGTCTCTTCACTTGTCCAAATAATTTCAGTTTATTATGTCTCTTCTCTTGTCCAAATAATTTCAGTTTATTATGTCTCTTCACTTGTCCAAATAATTTCAGTTTATTATGTCTCTTCACTTCTCCAAATAATTTCAGTTTATTATGTCTCTTCTCTTGTCCAAATAATTTCAGTTTATTATGTCTCTTCTCTTGTCCAAATAATTTCAGTTTATTATGTCTCTTCACTTCTCCAAACAATTTCAGTTTATTATGTCTCTTCACTTCTCCAAACAATTTCAGTTTATTATGTCTCTTCACTTCTCCAAATAATTTCAGTTTATTATGTCTATTCACTTCTCCAAATAATTTCAGTTTATTATGTCTCTTCACTTCTCCAAATAATTTCAGTTTATTATGTCTCTTCACTTGTCCAAATAATTTCAGTTTATTATGTCTCTTCTCTTGTCCAAATAATTTCAGTTTATTATGTCTCTTCACTTCTCCAAATAATTTCAGTTTATTATGTCTCTTCTCTTGTCCAAATAATTTCAGTTTATTATGTCTTTTCACTTCTCCAAACAATTTCAGCTATCTTTAAATTACTCTTTATTGCTTGCTTTGCAAGCAATGATACAAGGTGAGGCTCCTATCTCTTTCTTGGTTACCAGCCACATTCACCTTTCGTGACCTGGAGATGCCTCTTGTGTACTGCACACGTTGGTTTTTTCGCTTTTTTTTTTTTTTTTTTGGTTTTTGTTTATCATTTCTGATTCTTGCGCCTCATCCACCGTCACAGACTTCGTATAATTGGGGAGGGGCATTTCCGGTTGTGGTCCCGTTGTAAAAAAAAAGATAGGTGTTTTATCAATGCAGCAGTGAACGCGCTTTGTTCACCTATCAACGATAGGTCAATAATGAACAAGAAGAATGTCCATTATTCTTCAATGAACAAGAAGAATATCCATTATTCTTCAATGAACAAGAAGAATGTTCATTATTCTTCAATGAACAAGAAGAATGTTCATTATTCTTCAATGAACAAGAAGAATATCCATTATTCTTCAATGAACAAGAAGAATGTTCATTATTCTTCAATGAACAAGAAGAATGTCCATTATTCTTCAATGAACAAGAAGAATGCCCATTATTCTTCAATGAACAAGAAGAATGTCCATTATTCTTCAATGAACAAGAAGAATGTCCATTATTCTTCAATGAACAAGAAGATTGTCCATTATTCTTCAATGAACAAGAAGAATGTCCATTATTCTTCAATGAACAAGAAGAATGTCCATTATTCTTCAATGAACAAGAAGATTGTCCATTATTCTTCAATGAACAAGAAGAATGTCCATTATTCTTCAATGAACAAGAAGAATGTCCATTATTCTTCAATGAGCATCATCATCATCATCGAGTGCCGTCTCCGCATCGAAGGTTGGCTACCATGGAGCACCATTCCACTGTCTCTTTCTTTGATGGTGCAGATTGCCATAGGCTGACTTGTCCATCTTTTGATGTTACTCGTCCATGTTAGTCTTGGTCTGCCTCTGCCTCTTTCACCTTGTATTTTCCCTTCTAATATTACGTTTATTAGACTGTTGTGTCTTTTAACATGACCAAAAAATGTCATTTGTCTTGCTCTAATTGTGTTTAGTAGTTCTTTCTTCATTTTTAGTTGTTTTAAAACTTCCTCGTTTGTTTTCTTTTCTTTCCATCCAATTCTACCTATTCTTCTATAAATCCACATTTCAAAGGCCTTAATTTTCTGTTCTGTTTTCTGGTCTAATGTCCATGTTTCTGCACCATACAGGAATATTGAGAAGATGTAACATTTTGCTATTCTTAGTTTATACTAGTTATTCTTAATTCCCTGGTGTTATTTGTTTGATGATAGTATATTTTCATGGCATTGAAATTACTTTTTGCCATTCCTATTCTTTTATTTATTTCAATTTTACATTTTCCATCACTGGTTATAGTATGTCCCAGGTAGTTGTAGCTCTGGACTGTCTCTAGATGTATTCCTTCAACTTTGATATTTAATTGTAGGTCTTGAGAATTTTCTTTGTTTATGATCATAGTTCAATGAGCAACAACAATAAATATAATTCCACTTAAACATCAAAAGCCATAATGTCCACATGTCGATCAGAAGTTAAGAAACAACAACAGGTTTAAAAAACACACTATTTCAACAGTCTCCTTCGTGAAAACCACTTTAACACTATAAACACATGTTGAATCGGAAAGCACTATCGAGCAATACATTCTCGTAATCTACTACCACTTTCTTAAAGCAATCACCGTTGTTACATCTTATGGACGTCTAACAGTGTCACAACTACACACAATCCCACTAGAGAGCATTCCCACTCAGAATCAATGGATAAGAGGGAAAGGCAGACCTAGAAGGCAATTGATCAATGAAATAGCAGACACATCACAATGAGTAACATGTCTGAGCCACACTACAGAGCGTTAACAAATACTTCATTTCCCCTCGGCGCTACAAGGCTATAGATGCAGAAGAAAGAAAACAAATACTGCTTTCTTGTCACATTTCCAAAATTATTTAATTATCTAGCTCAAATGCATTTATCAATCCATTCATTGTTTTAGTTGCCTCCGGACGTTATCAGTTATCCTCTTGTTTATCCTCCAAATATTCATATTCTTCGGCACGTTTATATTTATTGAGCTTCTTTTGTTGACTGTAGATTTATTGAGCTTCTGTTGTTGACTGTAGATTTATTGAGCTTCTGTTGTTGATTGTAGATTTATTGAACTTCTGTTGTTGACTGTAGATTTATTGAGCTTCTGTTGTTGATTGTAGATTTATTGAGCTTCTGTTGTTGACTGTAGATTTATTGAGCTTCTGTTGTTGATTGTAGATTTATTGAGCTTCTGTTGTTGACTGTAGATTTATTGAGCTTCTGTTGTTGATTGTAGATTTATTGAGCTTCTGTTGTTGACTGTAGATTTATTGAGCTTCTATTGTTGACTGTAGATTTATTGAGCTTCTGTTGTTGATTGTAGATTTATTTCACGTCCATGTTTTTTGCACACACACACACACACACACAAATATGATTCGACTATTATCGATGTTACCTGATATTTACCTAGATGCAAGAACAGGTAAAAGATGATGTTTGCTATTTGTGTTGATGTATTACTGCCTGTCGCTGAATATTCGGTCTTATGTTTGTATATCAACCTAAATCAATTGTGCGCACTGTACGGGAGAATATCCCGCCCCTAATCTACTTTCACAAAACACAAAACTTAGGCTATTCAAATCAAATGTACTATCAACCCTTAAGTATGCGTGTGAAAGCTGGAAAACAACAAGAGATATAGAAACAAAGTTGAACGCATTCGAAAATAAATGTCTAAGGAAAATACTTGGTATAGCATGGAGCGAATTTAAAACAAACGAGGAAATTAGAGAAATCGCCAATCAACCACTAATATCTTCAGTAATAAAGAAAAGACGATGGTCATATGTTGGACATGTGATGAGAAGAGATAATAACCGAATAGCAAAGCAAGCCCTCATGTAGGAAACAACAGGTAAAAGAAAAAGAGGAAGACCCAGGGAGACACAGAGAAGAACATTGATGAGAGAGGCAAGAGCAGCAGGAATCGGCTCCCTCAATGAGATAGAACTGCTTGCACAGAACAGAGACAGATGGCGAGATTTGATAAAATATCTTTAAAAGAAAACTGCTAGAACAAAAATTCATATAGGAGAAGGCGTATCTTAGTCTACGCCATATGGGCCGGCTACGGCTCGAAAGGTCAATAGATAGATAGATAGAATCTACTTTGCTTGCGTTCACCTGATGACTAAAGGGATAGTTAATCCTTTTCGTTACCCGCCATTAACAGGATGTTAAGTGGGAGCGGACTCGCTGTGTTCTGCTTTGCAGTATAACTATATGTGTGAGCCTTTCGGCCCACAACATCCGACTTCACCAAGGCATATTTTGAGTACCGGGTTGCCATCCTCTTCGACCGCTACTCAACTAGCCAGGCCAGACTGGTTAATGTATTCCTAGAGGCACCGCCAAGAGGTCGAGTAGGATCTGGATAGCTCCGATTCATCGTTTCTAGAGCATTAAGGATAGTCCTTATTTTACTAGTGGTTGGGTGGATCGTTGGAGTTGTCCTTTCAAATCTCGTGTGCAGCTCGGGACATTCAAACCGTTGTTGCTGGTCGACAATGACCACACCTCGTTTGTTGTTGCTGGTCGACAATGACCACACCTCGTTTGTTGTTGCTGGTCGACAATGACCACACCTCGTTTGTTGTTGCTGGTCGACAATGACCACACCTCGTTTGTTGTTGCTGGTCGACAATGACCACACCTCGTTTGTTGTTGCTGGTCGACAATGACCACACCTCGTTTGTTGTTGCTGGTCGACAATGACCACACCTCGTTTGTTGTTGCTGGTCGACAATGACCACACCTCGTTTGTTGTTGCTGGTCGACAATGACCACACCTCGTTTGTTGTTGCTGGTCGACAATGACCACACCTTGTTTGTTGTTGCTGGTCGACAATGACCACACCTCGTTTGTTGTTGCTGGTCGACAATGACCACACCTCGTTTGTTGTTGCTGGTCAACAATGACCACACCTCGTTTGTTGTTGCTGGTCGACAATGACCACACCTCGTTTGTTGTTGCTGGTCGACAATGACCACACCTTGTTGACACACAACCATAGTTCCCGTTGCACTGATACAAACAAATATCACAAACAGGCTGATCATTTATGTAGCTCTTCCCTGTGTTCCTCGTCGCTGGTGTACAGTAACCAACGCCAACTATATCTCAAGTCCGCGGGCTGAGGGGGATAACCCAAAGTTTGTGACGTTTATAAGCATCATGAGCAACAGCGGTTGTGGGTAAAATGACGTCACCAGTCTATAGCTCGCTTAGCTGAAGACGCCACAAGCTTTGGGTGTTTTCGGGAAACTCTGTCTGCACGCGGGCTTGAAATATAGTTGGCTTTGATAGTAACTATACCAGGATCAATTTTATTTTCTAATAATGAACTCTTTCCGTACGTTTCGACGCACCATGTGCCATGCCGATTTTGGTCATGTATGTTTAACCGCACAGTGAGTCACTCTCAATCTGATAAGCGAAAACTGTCATCAAACCATATTCCTTTTAAATGTCTTGTATTATCTTGGTATTCTATCTATCTATCTATTGACCTTTCGAGCCGTAGCCGGCCCATAGGGCGTAGACTAAGATACTCCCTCTCCTATCCGAATTTCCGTTCTAGCAGTTTTCAATTCTCTCAAAGATATTTTATCAAATCTCGCCATTTGTCTATCTTGGTATTGGTGAAATATAATTCCTTGTTCAATTATCTAAAAATGACTATATAATATGTTAAGTGTTAGATAAATATAAACACGTATATTGATATTTAAAACCATGAAAAAGTTTGTCTCTGAAATCTCTACCGCTGAATTGATAAAAAAAACAAACCTTCCGTACTGAAAGAGTTAACTTTTCAAACTTATAGGGTAGCTTTCGACCTGGGCAGCACTGGTCAGACCTTGGTGCATCTCAACTTAAGTCTTGGCTTGACATGTTTCACAAGGGCGTCTCAACATCTTCTTCTTCTTTCCTTCCTCATCTGCCTTTCAGCGTCGAGGGGAGATATAATTTGCGGTCTTTTGCTCTTCTGTTCGCCTCTGCTGCTGTTATGTTTCCTAGTGCTTCTAATATTCCATCGATCCATCTTTTTCGTGGTCGACCCTTGGGTCTGGTGTTCTCACAACGTTTGTTGAAGGCACGTTATGTTGTGTTTTGATCTTTCTGCCTTGTCACGTGGTCAAACCATTTTATGCTGTTGTTTCCTTATATATTTTATGGCGAGGGCTATTCCTAGCTTTTTTCTCAGTTCTTCATTTCTGATCTTATCTCTCAGACTGTTTCCTGTCATTCGTCTAACACATTTCATCTCTGTAGAGGTTATTTTTCTTATTATTCTTGCATCTAGGGTCCAGGTCTGGCATTGGTAGCACAATGTTGGGATGAAGATTGTATTGTATAGTGCTCGTTTTGCCTCCAGAGTTATTTCCTTGTTGGACAATAGTGGTGATAACTGTCCAATGATTTGACAAGCTTTGTTGCATTTTGATTCTATCTCTGCTGTTTGAGAATTATCGTTTGTCATGAGACTTCCTAGGTATTTGAATTCCTCTAGTTGTTTTATTTTAGTTGTCTGCCTTCTATAGTTATGGTGATGTTCTGTTTATTTTTGGCGACATTCATGACTTCTGTTTTGTTGATGTTGATTTTCATGTTGTATTTTGTGCCTGAGCTGTTGAGTTTGTTTAAGTGTTTTTGTAGGTCTTCTATTGTTTCATGTATTAATGCCTGATCCTCTGCAAATAAAAGCTCGTTGATCTCCTCTGTCTCTGATGGGTTGGCTAGCTTGCATTATGTTGCTTATGTTTGTGTATCAACCTAAATCAATCGTGCGCAATGTACGGGAGAATATCCCGCCCCTAATCTACTTTGCTTGCGTTCACCTGATGACTAAAGGGATAGTTAATCCTCTTCGTCATCCGCCATTAACAGGATGTTAAGTGGGAGCGGACTCGCTGTGTTCTGCTTTGTCCATGTATATAATAAACAGTAGGGGGGACAGAACGCACACCTGTCTTACACCTGATCTAACTTCGAAGTGGTCTGTGTAGCCTGCTGCTGTTCTGACCCTGCAGCTGCTGTTGATGTAAAGACTTTTAATTAGGTTGGTTAGATGTTGGCTTACTCCGTATGTTGTTAGTATCTCCCACAGTTGTTCTCTGTGATAATTCTTTCTAAATGGTATTTTATTTCTATAGTCCGTTCAGATTCGTTTGCCTAGACATTAATTTATTTTTTTCAAAAACTTATTGTTCATTTGCATTGATCTTTTGAAGTTAGGTTTAGAATACTAATGTCGCTATAAAAATATTTTTTTATCAAAGAAATGTGATCCAGTTTCAAAGATGCCTTATTTAACCTATATTTAAAAAAAGTTAATCGATATTATAAACACCGGCGGGATTATGTAGATGCTTACATCTCACAGCTGATTCTTTAACATATAGGCATGACCTTCACGGCTGAATGCGCACCGTCCTAAAATAGTTATGTTTCCACTATAAATTTTTATAAAGAAATGTTACATATGAAATTTCCCGTTTAGCACAAAATGACATTTTAGCCGAAACCGGAAATTATGTGACGTCAAAATCACGGCCGTAGACTCGAGTTCGAGTCATAATTCAGAGGCAAATCTCAATATTTACAGAAAGGAGGCGGCACTATCCATATTATCTTCTGCAAGTCTATGTGAGAATGAATATAAAGGCAAAATATTTTACTGAGCATAACATTGCTATAAAGATTTATCAATACTTCTGCAGAGAGCGTAAAAAGGGACATCTTTATTGTTCTTTATCAAACCCTGAGAAGAGAACAATGCATATTTTAGGTTTGTGTAAACGTTCATTTGATCGAATAGTTAAAGGAAGCGGATATTTATTGCCAACAAATGCAAGAAAGCAAGGAAGGAAAGAAACGTTTGACAGTTTTGATAAGGACCTAGTAAAAAGAGAAATCTGTCGAATGTTTGATATAAACGAAGAAGTGACACTTAGAAAGTTGAAGCTTTGGCTGAAAACTAACAACGACATTGAAATATCAAAAACTTCATTATGGAAAATATTAAGAAGTGCAGGCTTCACCTTTAGAAAGTATGCTGGTGGAAAAAAAACATTATTTGTGAGAAGCCACATCTAGTAGCTCTTAGAAGCAAGTATTTACGTGAAGTGAAGGAAATGCGCGAAAATGATTATGATATTGTTTATTTAGATGAAACTTGGATCAACGCTCATCATACAAATGAAAAGGAATGGCAATTAGCAGATGGAAGTATTAAAAGATCAGTACCATGCAGTAAAGGGCAACGTTTGATAGTTGCACATGCAGGTAGCAGACATAATGGGTTGTTGCAGAATGCTCATCTCGTTTTCATTTCAAAATCCATAGACAATAGAGACTACCACTCCGAAATGAATGGGCACATATTTAAAGACTGGATCGAGAAAAGTATCCTTCCAATATTAGATCGACCTTCTTGTCTGATAATGGACAATGCTTCATACCATAACGTAGTTAACGTAGAAGATAGAATCCCAACATCATCAAGTACAAAAGATGCAATCAAAACGTGGCTCATAAAAGAACACATACAAGTTAACGACAGCTACTTGAAACCCGAATTGCTTAGCATTGTAAAACAGACACAACGTACAAAGATATTTAAAATAGACAAGTTAATTCAAGAACATGGCCATAGATTTTTGAGACTACCTCCATATCATGCACACTTAAATCCTATAGAACTAGTTTGGGCAAAAGTTAAAGGACACGTAGCGTATACAAATAAAACTTTCAAATTATGCGATGTTGAGACACTTACAAATCAGGCTCTATCAAATATAAATAAAGACTACTGGGTAAAATGTGAGGATCATGTGTTACGACAAGAAGAGGAATATTGGAAAAAGGATGGTTTGTTGTTTGTTCAGCCGAAAGCAGTAATCGACCTATTTGACTCGTCTGATTCTGAATGATCATTACTCTGATTAAGTCTACAGATAAATAGTTTGATTTGCAAAATTTCCTAGTTGATTTGTTAAACAGTTTATTGTTCAAGACCACCCAAGCAATCAAAAATATGTTATAAGCAAACCAACAACCATTACTTTGAATGGAAGCCTGCTTGAGTCAGTACAGAAGTTCAGCTATCTTGGATCCACTATTACAGCCACACTTTCCTTAGATGAGGAACTAAATGTACGTATTTGAAAGGCAGCGACAACATTTGGGAAACTCACACCAAGAGCATGGAACTATATCAAATTGACTCTACGAACAAAAGTTCTATATATAATTTAAAATTTGTATACTTGCCACCAAGTAAAATTTTATGGACACGCCTATGGGTCATCGTTGCACTAGATTACTGTAAAACATTTTGATTAGGGTCAAAATAATAGTTACATGGGCAAAGATCAAAGGAATTCGCCGCTTTAAGAAAACCGTTATAGCTAGACATCGAGTAACACGTATGTTCTCGTGACATAGACATTTTAACACCGTATGCCAAAAATCATGTGAAATCATCAAGAACTTTTTGAATTATAAATCATAACATCTCGGCAAACGAATCTGAACGGACTATAGAATGTTATTTGCGTGTTCTGGGTCGATGGTAAAACCTACTCTGTGTGTTGCTCTGTCTGTGCATTCGACTCCTGAGAATATTTTCGAGTAGTTCATGTGTGTTTTCTTTATCTGTTGTCCATTTACTCTTGTGTCCGCTAATCCTAATATTTTAATTTTCATTTTTGTCATTTCTTCTATAAGTTCGACTTCTTTATTTTTTATTCCGCATATATTTATCGTTGCTACTTTATGTTTATCTATCTCCATCTTCTGTGTATTTCTCTGAGCATAAAACATTTATCCCTTACCGACCTGCTGAGTGAGTCGTAAGTTAAGGGCTTAACTTAAGAAAAATACACGTTGGTGGTTTAGCCTGGGTGATGTTTCCCCAATGTGTTTGATCGCTAAGGTCTCACATGTGATCTTTAAAATCTAACTATAAATCTTTAGTTGTTTACATTTTAAAAAGTACTTATCGGGTCTTATCCTCCTTCTAGGTAGAAAACTATACACAACTTTTCGAAATTATAATCCGTTGGAAACACTATATTCAAACATAAATCTCAACATAAATGTAGTATTTATACAACTTTTGGTAATTTCCTAGTTTGATCAGATATATTATTTCAGTTTGGAAGAGTGATGTCCCTTAAAATATGTCTGCCAAAATACAGTGGTTCTACGCATTCTTGGCGTTGGGGTCATTACGCTGGCATGTGTGACTGTGTCACTCACACTCGAGATGTTAATTAATAATTGGCTGAACCCCTATCCTTTCTTATGCTTCTTCTTACTAATTATCCGCCTATATATATAGGCTAGTTTGTCTAATATTTAAAAACCAGCTAAGCAGTTCTGAGTTTGACAATCTTCCAACATTTGGCAGTAAATTACGGCGATTGGTAATCAACCGCACAATTCCCTTCGATCAGAAGATCATAATTAGGCCGAGTGGCGTCGTTTTTGTCACGCGTTATAATATATTTATAAATATTTAACACTAAAGCTAAACCTAACCCCTGGACCCAACGCCCAATCAACAGATACTCCGAAATGATTACATGCCAGCGTAATGACCCCAACGCCAAGAATGCGTAGAACCACTGTATTTTGGCAGACATATTTTAGGGGACATCACTCTTCCAAACTGAAATAGTATATCTGATTAAACTAGGAAATTACCCAACTTTTTTTAATAACAATTAAATCCAATATAATCTTTGATATACAGTCGGATGTCAAGAAGAAGATATAAATCGCATATCAATTACTAAAATTCTTCTATTTCCTTCAGGTTTGTGTTGAGGTCATGATAGAAACGTCTATTAACAAGGAAGGGGAGGAAAGCTCTGCCACTTATCCACAAATAGTAACGAAGGGTTCCTGCATTTGCTTGAGCTGGTCAGATCAGAAGGTGGATATCAAGACGTCACCCCTGTCAGTGGACGAATCCGGATATGACGCAGACGACAATACAAGCAGCAAAATAATCAATAATGTCAGCGAAAAACAATTTGTAGTTAAGTCCTATTGAAAGTTCATCAGGATAATCAATTCGAAAATTATTTTATTTTCTGTTCGTATAATAATTTTAAAAAATATATTCATAAATATAACCATTTAGCTCTTTCGCTAACTTCATATTTTAAATAAACATATTTTTAAAAAAAACTTGTTCTTCTTCAGCTGTCGGCTTTTGCTATACATTTAGACGTTTAGACTAGCATGGGTCACGGACAAGAAGGTGCATTTGAGGCCTTCACAGGTTCACTCTAACCTGTCATGCAGGATTGTTTCTCATTGACCATATTTGTGTTCTTGGGGTGAGGTATTAAGAGTGCTGCAGTCATGTAGGATATGCTCTGGAGTTTGTCTGAATGCTCCTGTGTTGAGAGGGCTGTAGTCATGTAGGATATGCTCTGGAGTTTGTCTGGATGCTCCTGTGTTGAGAGGGCTGTAGTCATGTAGGATATGCTCTGGAGTTTGTCTGGATGCTCCTGTGTTGAGAGTGCTGCAGTCATGTAGGATATGCTCTGGAGTTTGTCTGGATGCTCCTGTGTTGAGAGTGTTGCAGTCATGTAGGATATGCCCTGTAGTTTGTCTGGATGCTCCTGTGTTGAGAGTGTTGCAGTCATGTAGGATATGCCCTGTAGTTTGTCTGGATGCTCCTGTGTTGAGAGCACTGCAGTCATTTAGGATATGCTCTGGAGTTTGGATGCCGCTGTGTTGAGAGTGCTGCAGTCATTTAGGATATGCTCTGGACTTTGGATGCCGCTGTGTTGAGAGTGCTGCAGTCATGTAGGATATGCTCTGGGGTTTGTCTGGATGATCCTGTGTTGAGAGTACTGCAGTCATGTAGGATATGCTCTGGAGTTTGTCTAGATGCTCCATAATCACATATTAAAAAGCCACTGACTGCTGTTTTGTGTAGCTGTGCTCAGAGACCACAGCAATATGTTCAGAATTTCAATATCTTTGGGCTGCTCATTTCTGCTGAGCTTGTTCAGCCGTCATGTTCTGGCACATATTCTTCCATATAAATCTCTCCGTTGTTTTCCTAACTTGTTTCAAGATTCTCTCTGTTTCTTTGAAGCAGTCTGTTCAAAGCTCGATATTAATCATTTCAACACTTTAGTTATATTCCAGCCCCTCTTATATTTAACTTGTATTAGTATTTTTCAAGCTTTTTTATCTGTTTTCTTTACTTATAGAGAGCAATGCATTCTATCAAAACAATATTTAGCTGCTAGTTTTACTATATATCCTATTCAGAGCCATTGTCTGATGTAAGACTTTTTTTCCCCAAAAATTATGAAGTTATACTCTTTCTACAAATCTCAAAATCAGTTGTTTTTCACTTCCGTTCTTCTACATATACAAGTTTTCTATTTATTTATACAGAATAATATTCATATTCTCCATTTAAATAAATATTCAAATTGGTTGCCTTACTTTAATTGAATCTGTCACTTGATTATTTTTTTAAAAAATATATATTCTTTTCTTCAGAAGTGTTGATTTATTTTCATATACTTGTCTTTTAGAAACTAATTGTTTTTACAGTAACACTTAAACACTCGCATTTTAAACTGCACTTTTATAAACCACATTGAATTAAACGTTTTCTTCTGAAGAACATAATTATGCAACATTAAACGGGCTCTGTGATGTGATCCTTAACTTGTCTGAACGTATTTATTGAGATGAACAAATGGTGGAGTGGTTCTGTTGTAGCTGTAAAACGGCATTCTGTCGTTTACAAATATTATTATATTCGATCATATCTTCATCATCATCAACATCATCAAGTACCGGGCCTGCTGGCGTAGGTGGTCATGTCTCCACAACTTTCGATCTCGACAGTTATTTATCATTTCTGTTGTTGACCTTCTGCCAAGCCATTCTCTTAAGCTGTCTGGTACTTTCTCTCTTTGCTTCCCTCTATCTCTTCGTCCCTCGATGTATGTTTACAATACTCGGAAAAAAAATCACAAATAATCTACAACAGTAAAAAAAAAAAAAAAAAAAAAAAAAAAAAAAAAAAAAAAAAAACATTAGATGGTCCGATGCAGGATCGAACCCTTACTCCTCGGCACAGCGCCTTGCCACGAGGATAAAATAAAAGTTATAGATCAAAGTAAAGGTGAGAGATCAAGGTAAAGGTGAGAGATCAAGGTAAAGGTGAGAGATCAAGGTAAAGGTGATAGATCAAGGTAAAGGTGATAAATCAAGGTAAAGGTGAGAGATCAAGGTAAAGGTGAGAGATGAAGGTAAAGGTGATAGATCAAGGTAAAGGTGATAGATCAAGGTAAAGGTGATAGATCAAGGTAAAGGTGATAGATCAAGGTAAAGGTGATAGATCAAGGTAAAGGTGATAAATCAAGGTAAAGGTGATAGATCAAGGTAAAGGTGATAAATCAAGGTAAAGGTGATAGATCAAGGTAAAGGTGATAAATCAAGGTAAAGGTGATAGATCAAGGTAAAGGTGATAGATCAAGGTAAAGGTGATAAATCAAGGTAAAGATGATAGATCAAGGTAAAGGTGAGAGATGAAGGTAAAGGTGATAGATCAAGGTAAAGGTGATAGATCAAGGTAAAGGTGAGAGATCAAGGTAAAGGTGATAGATCAAGGTAAAGGTGATAAATCAAGGTAAAGATGACATGTCAAGATAAATGTAATAGGCCAAGTAAAAGTAACAAATCAAGGTAAAGGTTATAGATTTAGGTAAAGGTAACAGACAAAGGTAAAGGTAAACGACCATGGAAAAGGTAATATATCAAGGTAAAGGTAACGGACCATAATACAGATAAAAGACTATGGTAAAGGTAATAGACCATGGAAAGGGTATTATATCAAGGTAAAGGTAACAGACCATTGTACAAACAGACCATTGTACAGGTAAAAGAATATGGTAAAGGTAACAGACCATTGTACAGGTAAAAGACTATGGTAAAGGTAACAGACCACTGTACAGGTAAAAGACTATGGTAAAGGTAATAGACCATTGTACAGGTAAAAGACTATGGTAAGGGTAACAGACCATTGTACAGGTAAAAGACTATGGTAAAGGTAACAGACCAGTGTACAGGTAAAAGACTATGGTAAAGGTAACAGACCAGTGTACAGGTAAAAGACTATGGTACAGGTAACAGACCAGTGTACAGGTAAAAGACTATGGTAAAGGTAATAGACCATGGGAAAGGTACTATATCAAGGTAAAGGTAACAGACCATTGTACAG
Organism: Megaustenia siamemsis; assembly: GCA_032433765.1. Lineage (NCBI taxonomy): Eukaryota > Metazoa > Mollusca > Gastropoda > Stylommatophora > Ariophantidae > Megaustenia > Megaustenia siamemsis. Next base: position 67,201,701 of record JAVIAB010000001.1, read on the forward strand.
GTAAAAGACTATGGTAAAGGTAATAGACCATTGTACAAGTAAAAGGCTAAGTAAAGGTAACAAGCGAGCTAAACTGTTAATAGATCAAGGTAAAGGTTGTAGATAACGACTAAAGTAGACTGGTCATCGAAAGAAGGACAGGCGAACCTATGACAACACGCACTATCAATGCAAGAGAGAGAGAATAAAATGACACTTCATGGTAGCTAGCTTTCGATGTGGAGACGACACTATATGAATGAGTAAGGTTAATATACTCGTATTAACAAAGTCTCTCTCTCTCTCTCTCTGCAATCAGGACTCAATCAGAGTAGGATTCCAGACTGTCACATGAAGTCAGCTGTCAGGTTAAGTGTGTTGATCGCCTCCACAGATAAAACCTTCACAATTAGAGTCTGCCAAATCCACTCTGATTGAACACCCGTTAAAACGTTGCACTGTGTTCTGCGCCAGTGGCCCAGTGCATCCGACTTCAGCCAGCATTTTATTCAGGTTTGCATTCCTTAACCTTTGATTGTCACCAATCTTCCTGCAAGACAGCAGATGATCTTTTCTGTAGGGGGATTCTGCCCTTAGATGGTCTGCCCTCCCAGGTTTACGAGCACCATCTGCCCGAGTCACTAGAGGTGACTAACACAGACATGCACACACGAAGATATGAGATGTGACCAACACAGACATGCCCACAGCGATACGAGGCATGACTAACACACATCAAGATATATGACACATGACTAACATAAACAAGCACATAAAGATATCAGATATGACTGACATAGACATGCACACACAAAGATATGACACGTGTCTAACATAGACATGCACACACAGATATGAGATATGGCCAACATAGACATGACACACACAAAGATATGAGATGTGACTAACATAGCCATGCACACACAGGGATATGAGATGTGACATACACAGACATGCACACAAAAAGATATGAGATATGACTAACATAAACATGCACAGAAAGATATGAGATATCACTAACCAAAACATGCACACACAAAGATATGTCACATGACTAACACAGATACACACTAAGATATGACTAAACACATACACACATAAAGATATGAGACATGATTAACACGGACACACCAAGATATGAGATATGACTAACATGACACACACCAAGATATGAGCCATGGCCAGCACACACACACACACACACACACACACACACACACACACACACACATTCACACAAGCTAAGATATTAGCCATGGCTAGCACAGAAACACGTCAAGATATGAGCCATGGCCTCACGGAAAAACACCAAGAAATGAACCATGTCCAGCACAGAAGCACATTAAGGTATCCATATGCTTGGGTTTGTTGTAGTCGGCAGACTCTTCTTAACGTGGGAATCATCGACATACGAGACGCAGGCCCCGAATAACTGTTCACGGGTTTCGTTCAAACAGTTGTCCGGAGATTTGAGAGTGCATTCTGGCCCGTAATGAAGCTTGTCCGCGTCCGAGCCATGGTGTATACAATGTTGACTTTGAACTTCACGCTATCTGTTATCACAGCGAGTTATTTTTATAAATTTAACCACAGGTTTGATAATAAATGTTTGTACACAGTTCGTTAATCACCGCTGTAGATCAAATCTTTATTCTGCTGGCTTCGTTCGCGACCTTGGAAGTTAATGACCTAATTTGTGCAGCCGGTTGGTTTGGGGCGAATTGTACGTTACACTGTCACTGCTATAATGACTCAGTTTGTGACAAAACTACAGGGACATGCCCAAACAATGACAGTTGTCAGCACGAATATTTCAGACCCCAGTGTCAGTACTTGGATCTCGTTTACAAATACGCCCAAAAATCTGAACCTACTTTCCTGTTTGATAACAACGACATCACATGTAATCCGGACACAGATTATACATCAGTTGAGGCAACTCTCAATCAATATTTGCCGTTCTCCTGGTTTAGGATTTATGTGAATGACTTAACAAATCCGGACAGTTTCACGGTTAAACTAAATGGTTCTGTCTCATGTAACAATGAATCACGGTTTGTAGTTAGTTCGCACGAGATTGATGTCTTTTGCTCTGGGGCTGGTCTGATCAACAAGTTACGGGTTGAAGGGGCGATAGTTGCAAATATCTGCTCCATCTACATTGGCGGGGGTCGGAATGTGGTTCTCAAACAAAACACAAACCAGACCGACACATTTATTGCTTGTTATACAGGAGACGGATGTGGACCAGAGGCCGCAGTTAATAGCAAAGCAAAGACCAATCTCTATGATAATGACTGCACATACACACACAACGGAGAAGTGGAACCAATTCTGTTTACTGGTATCTGAACTTTGCAACGCCCCAGAAGACTCACACCATTCGAATTTATCATCGAGCTAGCACTATGATTCGGGTAAAGAATGCCACTCTAAAGCCTTTCTGTGACAGTGGCGGTGTAGTGTTCCAGTATAATGATATATCATACTCAAACATTTCTGTGAACACTATTGTAGTCACCACACAAGCGTCAATGGCACAAATTAAGATTGAGTTCTCACTTTCGCAGGCCGACAGTGCACTGACGGTGAGTGAGGTGCAAACATTTACAGACACCTATTGTCTGGACGGGCATTCCTGGTCGTTTTGTGCAGTGTGTAGTGGGTGCTGCAAAGGCTACAACGTCATCATCGGTACGTGTCACGGTAACTGTTCACATGGGCTCTATGGACACGATTGCTCCGGGTCTTGTCTTAGTATCTGTCCTTTATGTGATGAAAAATCAGGAAAATGCCTACAATTTAAACGTCCTGGCTTCACCTGTAGTGACACTTGTCCCGATGGTAATTTTGGGCTACAGTGCAAACAGAAAGAAACAATCAACATCTTTCGGGTACATCATGAGAAGAGGAAAGTTGGAATACTTGGTTACAACTGGCAAAATACAGGGAAGGAGAGATCGTGGACGACAAAGACAGAAGCTACTTAGCTATGTGTCATAGCATGGAAAAAAAGTCAACAGAATTGATACGATGCACTGTGGATAGAAGATTGTCGAAGGACATGATCGCCTACGCCAACCGGTATGGCACATTATGATGATGCTACAAGAGTTTGCAATAATTTGTGTAACAGAAAATTCCATAAACGTCATCCAAATTTGCGTAGAACGTACATTGTTTTCGACACAACTTTCATTTCAATTGCTCGTGGCTTTGTGAAGATATGATGAACAGGACTAGTGTGTTGGTAATGTTTCATTAACTCATGGAAATTGTTAGAAAGGCTCAGCATCAGATATCGTATAGGACAGTCACGCCGATATCTGCAGGTGGTTACGAATATGCAGACAGTTCGTTGGAACTAGAACCGATTACAATTACGTGTCTTCCTGTGGAATTGCTGCTGTTCGTGTTTGGTTTCCTGAACACCAACGACCGCTTAAGTGTTTCCAGTGTGTGCAGTTCCTGGAGAGACCTCATCTTTTCAAGTCAGTGCTTCTGGGAGAAGAGAGAGCTCAAACTGAAATGTAACAGACAGTCACAACAAAGTAAGCGTTCTCGTTTCTATATAAAAATACTTGGACATTTCTTGAGGAAATTAACAATCACCTGTGAACATGTAAGCAACCATCAATGTAAGCTCATGGCAGTTTGCTTTAGAAAGCTCATCAAAAACTTGAAAGTTAAAAACCCAGCATTGACGTCGTTTAAGGTGACAGATCTTCGGCTGGAAGGAGCTGCAGCTTCAGTTATAGCAAAGATAACATCAATGTTGGCAAAGTTACTTGAAACATTTACAAACCTGAAGAGCTTCCAAATGTCTTCAGCACAATGGCCACCGGAAGAAGGTAAATTCGTGATGTCGACGGTTTTGACGGTCAGCAGAAACACACTGGAGACTCTTCAAATTGATGGATACTTCGTGCCGAAATATGTCCCAGCCGAGCTGGACCAGTTCTCGGGAGATATCATTTTGCTAAAGAAGCTCACAAAACTAGCAATAGACTATTTCTACTTAACGGGAGACACGGTGGTTGCCTTGGGAGAGTCCAGGCGAGGACAGATGAGGAAACTGAAACTATTGTCCTCTGACATTAGTCCGAACACCCAATACATCTCCACGCATGCCTGGAAACATCTGGTAGGAGTTAACTTGCCTATGTCTGTACACGTCTGATTGTGTGGGTTGCTTTTCTGGGTTGACGATCCTGTTTTTCTTTTACTGCCTATAGTCTGAATAATTCAATATATTTAACGGTATTTCTTTTTCCAACCAATTCGTTCATCCATTCAATTCTTTCTACGTTTTATTCTTATTTTCTGGACCTTAAAATTTAGGTCTTCAAATTGTATTTTTCTAATATGTAATTAATCTATTGTTGGCCTTTAATGGATCTTCTCTAGTTCGTTTAATCGATCTTCCTCAAACCGTTGATTCAACTCAAAAGCTATATTTCTGTTACTGTAGTTTATTTTTATGCTCGTTCTTCTTTTCTCCATTGTTCTCATCTACAAACTATATTGGTTCAATATGTCACTGCAGGACCAGATGAAATTCCTCCGGTAGCCATCAAAGCAGATATCAACACCTCTACCAAGATGTTACATAATCTATTAGAAAAAATTTGGGAGAGGGAAGAAATACCTAAAAACTGGATAGAAAGTTATATAATCAAACTACCAACGAAAGGAAGTCTACAGAGTGCATAAATTATAGGGGAATAAATTATAGGGGAATTATGCTACTATCAGTGCCAGGAAAAATATTAAGCAGAATCATTCTGGAGAGACTAAAAGAGGCCATAGAGAAACATTTGAGAGATGAACAAGCAGGTTTTAGGAAGAACAGATCATGTACTGATCAAATAACTACCCTACGTATAACAGTTGAACAAAGTTTAGAACTAAAATCCCCGCTTTATATTGGATTCCTAGATTACGAAAATGCATTTCATAGTTTAGACAGAAGAATGCTTTGGAAGTTGCTGAGTCATTACGGAGTCCCCATAAAGTTTATTAACCTGGTACAAACAATGTATGAAGGAACGAAATGTAGTGTGGTGCATGAAGGACAGCTTACAGAAGCATTGCATTTGAAATAAAGAATAGGAGTAGGGCAGGGATGCCTTCTGTATCCATTTCTCTTTCTACTGACCATAGATTGGATTATGAAAATAATTCAAAACAACAGAAATTGAATCCAGTGGTCACTGACCAAGCAACGTGATGATTTAGACTTTGCTGATGACATAGCTCTCCTACTACACAGCCATCAACAGATACAGGATAAAATGAACATACTTGATAAGAGATCACAACAGCTAGGACTGAAGATTAATAGAGATAAGACCAACATTATGAGAATTAATGCAGTTGGCAATAACCAATTAAAATTAGGAGAAATACCTCTACTAGACGTGCAATCTTACATATATCGGGGCAGTAATATAGATAAAGAGGGAGGAACAGAAATGATACCAAAATAAGGATGTCAAAAGCAAGAGGAGCTTTCATTGCACTGGGAAAATATGGAAATCCAAAGAAATTAGGTTAAATACAAAAATAAAACTTTTCAAACCAAATGTTAAGTCGGTCGTATTATATTGATGTGAAACATGGAGAGCAACAAAATTGACAATCACTAAGATACAGACTTTCATTAATGGATGCTTACGCAGAATAAACGGATGGAAATGGCAGGACAAAATCACTAACATAGAATTATGGAAATGTACCAGTTAAATCATCATCATCATCATCATCAAGTACCGGGTCTAGTGGCGTAGGTGATCTTGCCTCTCCACAACTTTCGATCTCGGCAGCTATTTATCATTTCTGTTGTTGACCTTCTGCCAAGCCATTCTCTTAAGCTGGCCAGTCAAATACCAGTGGATAAAGAGATACAGCGAAGACGATGGCGCTGGATAGGACACACACTGCAGAAGACAACCGAGAGTATTACACAACATGCCCTTTTTGGAATCCCCAGGGGAAAAGACAAAGAGGAAGACCAAGGAATTCTTGGAGAAGACAGATAGAAGCAGAGATGAAGATGATGGGGAAGACATGGAATGATCTTAAAACAATGGCAACAAACAGAATGACTTGGAAAGTGTTTGTTGAAGACCTATGCTCCACAGGGAGCTGGAAAGGTAGAAGAAGAAGAGGAGATGTCACCGCAGGGCTCTCATTCTTACTTTAACATACCGATACTGGTGCGTTAATATGGTGTGGGTTCACTTGTAGTTAGTCTTAGTCTGTGCTTCAATATTTAATTTTAATCATATCGAAGACTGAAGAGATTTACGAGGTTCTATTGGCAGACGATCATTCACTAAATCAAGAAAAACTAGAAGACTTACAAGAACACTTAAACAGACTAAACAGCAGAGGCGCTCAATAAAACTTGAAAATCAACATCAACAAAACAGAAGTCATAAATAGCTTACAAGAGAAACAAAACATCAACAAGTTAGCGGTCGAAAGCTAAAATATGCATGTTTTATTATTACTATTTTGAATCGCAATCAACTTCATAATGCAGAAATGCTGACGTTGAATGTACACATGAATCTCAATGGGAGGACATTGATATTGCAGACGACATAGTTCTTCTCAATAGCAACGTGAACTGATGGAAGAAAAAAACAAATGCCCTACCATCAACGGCTAGCAAAATAGAACTTGGGATCAACGAATAAAAGACAAAAGTAATGCAAAATCAATTTAGCCTAGAAGAAAAAACATAAGAGGGAAAAGCATTGGAGGAAGTAGATCACTTTGTACAACTTGGAAGGTGAATAAATCAAGAAGGAGACACATTGAAGGAAATTAGAATCAGGATAACAAGCAACGACTTTCAGAAACCTTGATAAAATATGGAAATACAATTTACCAGGCATGAGAACAACGCTAAGGATTTGCAAATCAAATGTGTTATCCACCCTTACTTGTTGATGCGAGAGCTGGAAAACAACTGAAGAAATTGAAAATAAACTGGATGCTTTTGAAAACAAGTACCTCATGAAAATATTTGGTACACCATAACATTAATTTTAGACTAGTGCAAAAAAAAAGAGAAACGACAAAGCATCCTAAAATATCAACTCTAATCCAGAGAAGGTGGTCATATGATGGTCATTTAATTTCAAAGAAAGTTCTAAAATGGGAACTAGAGGATAAAAGAAAAAGAAGCTGACCTAGACAAACACTAAGATGAACACAGCGAGAGGCAACAACGAGGAGGCATCCGCTCCATCGCCGAGATTGCGCATCTCGACCAAAACAGAGTTGTGTGGCGAAATATAATGCTGGTCCTATGGGAGGTGTGATGCTTCAATGCTGGTCCTATAGGACGTGTGATGCTTCAATGCTGGTCCTATGGGAGGTGTGATGCTTCAATGTCAGACACAAAGAGTTTAAAATTGATGTCCCATGTGCCATCTTTAGATAGACAGACAGACATACAGGGTGTTTTTAAAGTCGCAGTGCAGTGAATTTCTACTCTCGGAAGAAAAACGTCACCAGAAATGCGGTTAACTAATGCGTCACACAAATTGTAAAATAAATGGTATTATTCAAATATACTTGACTGCTATCGGCGAGCTTATAATGGGTAATGTTGGTATTAACACAAAAAAGTTGTGCCTAAAGCATATGTTGAAAATGTCCACCACGGGCCTCAAGACATGTCGTGATTCGTCTTTCCATATTTGCGAAAATCTTCAGAATAATGTCTGGTGATATTTCTTTAATCTTGTCTACTATTTCAGTCTTTAGGTCATTAATTGTCTGCGGATTATTTTCATAAACTTTCCCCTTCAATGCCCCCCACAGATAATAATCTGGGGGTGTTAGATCTGGTGAACGAGCAGGCCAGATTCCACGTGAAATAATGCGATTTGCAAATATGCTTTCTAAATAATTGAGTGTTGTTGTGGCTGTGTGTGCTGTTGCCCCATCCTGCTGAAACCAGGATTCCATAATTTCCCGTTCTGTAAGGTGTGCTATGAACGGTTCCAGAATTAAAGTACGGTAACGTTCTGCATTTATTGTTTCATTAAAAATATAGGTCCTATTATCCGCATACGACTTATAGCGCACCACACTCCGACTTTTTGATCGTAAAGCGGCACTTGATGAAATTCATGGGGGTTTTCACTGCTCCACAGCCGATTGTTCTGACTGTTCACATAACCGGATAAATGAAACCAGGCCTCATTAGTGAAAAAAGTGACGTCAAGGATGGCAGCGCCATGTTCATAAATAAAATTCTGAAACCACATGCAGTAGTTTAAACGGGATTCATAATCTCTTTCTTGGAGTTGAGACACTTCAGTTAATTTGTATGGACGATAGTGTAGTTCACTTCTTAAAACCTTGTGAACAGAACTCTTAGATATTTGCACCTGTTGAGACAAGTGGTTTAAAGGTGCATTTGGACTCATTGTAATTCTGTCTTGGAGTTCCATAATTTGGTCTTGTGAAATTGAAGGTCTTCCAGATCGGTGGGTGTTTCTTTAATGACTGTGCATTATTTGAAAATCTAGTTGTTCCAATTTATTTATGTAAATCACGCATCATGTACTGCTGTAGCTTGTTCCTTTTTTGGTAAAGTTAAACATATAACATCACTATTCACAAAAGGTATTCGAAATATCCACCACGTTTTAGTTGGCAAATGTTGATACGTTTTTTCATAGTGTCAAAAACCTTACGCAGTATGGACTGTGTAACATTATTAATGTTGTTGGCGATTGAAACCTGCAGCTCATCGAGTGTGTGGGGATTGTTTTCGTACACTTTTCCTTTCAGTTCACCCCAGAGATAGTAGTCCATGGGAGTAAGATCAGGAGACCGTGCAGGCCAAATTCCGCGAGAGATTATACGATTAGCAAAAATTTCATATAAAAATTCCAGTGATTTTACAGCAGTGTGAGCAGTTGCGCCATCTTGTTGAAACCAAGCTTTTTCAATTTCTGGTTCAGAAAGTTGGGTTACGAATCGCTCCAGTATGTTTATCCTGTATCTTTCTGAATTTATTGTGTCATAGAAGAAAATTGGGCCGATTATCCGCTGACGACTCATTGCACACCACACTCCTACTTTCTGATCGTGGAGAGGCACTGGGTGCAATGCATGTGGATTTTCATCACTCCAAAGACGATCATTCTGCCTATTCACGTACCCAGACAAATGGAACCATGCTTCATCTGTGAAGAAAGTGAAATCAAGGATTTCCTCACCTTCTTGGGCTAGAAAATTCTCAAACCACATACAATAATTAATTCTGGATTGGTAATCTAATTCTTTTAATTGAGGAACGACGGAAAATTTGTACGGATGTAACTTTAATTTTTTTTTCAGAACTCTATGAACAGTACTGCTTGATTTGTGTACTTGTTGAGCCAGCTTTCTTATTGATTTGCCAGGACTCATTAGAATGATGTCCTGGATGTTGAGAGATGTTACTTCAAGAACAGATGGTCTACCAGGACGGCTAACATCATGTACACTACCGGTGTTTTGAAATTTGATTATTAAATTACTCACAGTATTTCGATGAGGCACTGGTGTATCAGGAAATCTATTCACAAATTGTTCAACAACCCCATTCGAATACTTGCCGCCGTTACGGAACACATGCTCCACTATAAATACTCTTTCTTCAATCGTTAACACCATTGTAAGCCAGATCTATCATGTAGCAGTGATGTTTAAATGAACACGTAAATGGTGCTTGAACTATTTCGTCATACATAGATAAAATTTAGGTGTGTAATTATTTCAACAACAAAAAATGCACAGTCATTAAAGAGACACCCTATACATGCATACATACATATAGACAGACAGACAGATATACATACTGACAGACAGATATACATACTGACAGACAGATATACATACTGACAGACAGATATACATACTGACAGACAGATATACATACATAGAGACAGACGGATGAACGGACGGAGGAACAGGCGGACGGACGGATGGATGGATGGATGGACGGACGGACGGACGGACGGACGGACGGACGGACGGACGGACGGACGGACGGACGGACGGACGGACGAATGGATGGATGGATGGATGGAGGGATGAATAGATGGATGGAGGGATGAATAGATGGATGGATGGATAGATGGACGAAGGGACAATCAGATTAGATAGTTATACAGACAGACAGGCCGATTCATTACCTACACCGTGCTGATTTATCAGTGAATATAGCCAAAAAGAGCCTTGTAACCCGAGGCAATTTGATCATCTGAAGTGATCACACCATGAAGTAAATGTTTCAGATACTTAGCTCCTCCTTCACTCTAAGGAGGGCGGGCTCACCTAAATCAGGACTGCCAGAGGTCGGCTCTAGTGCTGTATTTAAACTCTGAACGCTTCAAATACGTTTTTTTTATATTTATTTACTATCAGACTATATGAGATAGAGCTGCTTGCACAGAACAGAGACAAATGGCGAGATTTGATAAAATATCTTTAAAAGAGAAACTGCTAGAACAAAAATTCAGATAGGAGAAGGTGTATCTTGGTCTACGCCCTATGGGCCGGCTACGGCTCGAAAGGTCAATAGATAGATAGATAGATCAGACTATATTGTCAGCTTATAGAACATCTATTTCCTGTTCGAATTTACTGTCTCGATACAGTAATAACTACTTGTCACAAGCTTACATGGTCCCTTACATGTCTCTTACACAAGGTCGTGGGGAACCACCCCATAGTTAACATAGTTGGGTAACATAGTTGGGGAAAACCACCCGACTTGGCGACCAACGTTCGGACAACCCGTTTCGATTCCCGATGGAACAGTGTAAGTTGTACTCGTGGTTGGAAAAAAAATACTCCCGTGGTAGACCCAACCGCCGGCAGAAATGGGTAGCAGGGTTTTACTCTGGGAAGGTGAGGAATGCCGCCTCGCATCGTGAGTTTCGATGCTTGAAGCAACACTATCGCGAGCGAAGACGCCGATTCAAGTCTCGTACTTTATCTTTACCTTTACCTTTACCCTAGTAGTTAAGAGTGACAAAAATGTTTATATATTTGCTCGATTCATTACTTATCTAGAATAAATGCAACATGAACTACCACAGATAAATGCTTATTCAAAATGGCATATCTTGCAGACTGCAGCTTGTCCAGCTATGAAGGTTGAGTTCTGTATCAAGGGCTTCGTTATCTCTCCTTCCCGCTCAATACCCGCCATACTGGATCCGGTTTTGCATATTTCGATGATTCGGTTGTCAATTGGAGGACAGTTTACCTTCATAGACACACCTCGGCTGAACATGGCGGCTGTCTTTCATCACGTTATGGTACATTTTAAGTGAGTTTCTGCTATCGCTGTTTGCAAAGCAATTTGATTAATGTCATCATCATCATCAAGTACCTGGCCTACTGGCGGTAAGTGATCATGTCTCTCCACAACTTTCGATCTCGACAGATACTTAACATTTCTGCTGTTGACCTTCTGCCAAGCCATTCTCTTAGGCTGTCTGGTATCTTTTCTCTTTGCTTCTCTCTATCTCTTCGTTCCTCAATTTTCCCAGTGTTACAATATATTCCAGTGGTTCTCTTCTCATTACATGGCCACAAAAATGATGATTGTTTCTTCCTAATATCGAAAATTAGCTCTCTTTTTTGCTTTAGTCTCTTTCCGAACGTATTGATTAATGTAGCTGCTGCTAAAAGATATGAAAAGTACAAGTTATACGTTTTCCTATTTACTTAGAAACCAAAGAATAAATAAATAAAAATCGGTTACTAACTTCTTCTTTGATTTCATCCTATGTCTAACTGTTTAGTAATACCTCTTCATCATCTGTCCTTAAAATGACATTGCGAAGGTTTAGATGCGCTTTGTTGCCGTTTGTCGTAAAGCTGTGACACTTGCACCATTCGACCCAACACATCGGTCCTTCAGCACGGTATTTTTGAGTAATATATGGTCCTAAGCAGGATCGAACCCGTACTCCTTGACACAGCGCCTTGCCACGAAAAGCCAAACGCTAGGGAACACTGCCAACTCGGCTAACTAAAAAATTAGCCATCATTGGCGATGTCTTTCGCGCAGGTGTTCTCATGACTATAGCATAGGGCTTTTTTGCCTATCAATACACATTTCTCTATTGTACTCATCTACATACTATATTGGCTCAATACGTCACTGCAGAGCTTTCTTTCTTACTTTAACATACCGACACCGGTGCGTTAGTATGGTGTGGGTTCATGTGTACTTAGTCTTAGTCTGTGCTTCAATATTTGTTATTTCTGCTGCATCTTTATCCCTATGTTGGGGATAATTATGTCAATGTAACAAATGCGTTTTTTTTCCTGTTGTTGATTATTTGTCATTTTTTCCGAGTGTTGTAAACATACATCTTCCTCTGAATTGATTCGCTGATTATCGCCTCGGAAGTTTCCCTATATAATAATATTCATTTATTATTATTTGTCTCCAGTTTTTTAGAACCGGGTTATCTTTCCTTCGACCTCACTCATTTTGTCAGTCTAGATCAGTAGGTCTGTTACTAGGGCACCGCGAAGAGGAAGATAAGTTTGGATAGTTGTTGTTCATGGTAGTTCTGGCACACAAACCTTCAGCTATGAGTCGCTGAAAGCTTTCAGCTCTGTTGCTTTTTGGACACCTTTGCCCCAGTTGCTAACTTCTAATCCCCTCTGGATTCTTCCAACAACCTCTAATGCTGAACGTCTGAGCCACTTCCATCCAAAAATATAGATATAGTAGTCTTATTTTACTTCTACCTTTCAGCTCCCTGTGGAGCATAAGTCTTCAACAAAAACTTTCCAAGTCGTTATATTTCTTGCCATTGTTTTAAGATCATTCCATGTCTTCCCCATCATCTTCTGTTCACCATCTTCATCTGCTTCTGTCTGTCTTCTCCAAGAATTTCTTGGTCTTCCTCTTCGTCTTTTCCCCTGCGGATTCCAAAAAAGGCACGTTGTGTAATACTCTCATTAGGCTTCCGTAGTGTGTGTCCAATCCAGCGCCATCGTCTTCGCTGTATCTCTTTATCCACTGGTATTTGACTGGTACATTTCCATAACTCTATGTTAATTATTTTGTCCTGCCATTTCCATCCTTTTATTCTGCGTAAGCATCGTAGAGATAGTATGTTAAATAACAATTCCTTTGTTGGTGTTGCTTCCTCCACGTACCCACCATGATGCCCCTTACTGTGACAATCTACTCATCTCCTGGCCTAGTCCATCTCATTGCGCAGTAGCACTTAAGATAGTTGCTATTGTATAAGCATCTGTCAGAACGGGTATCCACCCTGGGGTGTGGGAGATGAAAGCTTCCAGCGACTCATATGTGATGTGTTCCGCCAGAACTATGTAGAACTATATAGAACTACATAGAACTATATAGAACTATCAGGAACTATCTGGAACTATTCAGAACTATCTAGAACTATCTAGAACTATCCAGAACTATTCAGAACTATCCAGAACTATCCAGAATTATTCAGAACTATTCAGAACTATCCAGAACTATCTAGAGCTATCCAGATCTATCCAGAACTGCCCAGAACTATCCAACCCCTTCTCTAGCTCTTCACGGGTCTCTAGTAACAGACAAACCTGTCTAGTCTGGTCAAATGAGCAAGGATCGAGAGGAAAGACAACCCGGTACTCAAAAACGTCATGCCGAAAACAAAGATGTTGAACCGAAAGGTACAAACATCCCAGCTCTACACCCACGTAACGTAATTTTAAGGGCGGATGATTAAGAGATGTAACTATTTCTTCAGGCACGATGTGAACGCAAACAAAAAAAAAAAGAAAAGAAAAAAATCCCCACTTTTCTTATTTCACATATTGCGTGTGTCGAAGCTGTATTGAATTGTATGTGATCATGAAGTCATCATGTATTTGTTTGTTATCTGGTCATACCGACCAAGACCCGCGCTCTGAACGTTTAATTATTTTGTGCTGTCTTCTCTCAGCTCTTGTCGCACACCATTTTATATGTATTTTTTTACACTCAGTGTCACAAAATATAATTAATATAAACAAGGCTTGCTAAATAAAATATTGCAGGAATGTGTGAGAGGATGAAGACTGAGAGGGAAAGATATTTGTTTTTTTTTTCTTTAGTATGTTGTGTGTGTGGGGAGCCGCGATAGCTCAGTAGTTAGTGAACTGGGCTACAAAGGACAAGGGGTAGGGTTCGATCGCAACCGACGGCTTCCAGGTTCACCCAGCCTTAAATGGGTACCGGATTTTTTTTCTGGGAAAGTAAAGCAGCACGGGCGTAATACCGACCACATTACCCCAAAAATCGTGTGCTGAAGGTCTGTAAAATATAGGGTCACTAACACCATATTTCCCTATACGCCACTTGGCGTGACGGGGGTACTTTACTTTTTTATGTTGTGTGTGTGTGTGACACAATCTCTGTGTAACACTAAAATGAACAATGAGGCGAGATGCATCAGCTTCCTCGGCGAGATTGAACAACTCGCCCAGAACAGAGCCGTGAAACACAATGCAGGTCCTGTGCAAGGTCTGACACTTGAAAAGATCGTCGGACACAAAATTAGACTTTCTGAATTATGCGCCGTCTTCGGATCGAAAAGACAATAGATAGATAAATAGATAGGCAGACAGGTAGATAGATTAGATAAATAGATTACACAGACAGACAGACAGACAGACAGACAGACCGACGGACAGACAGATAGACAGACAGACAGATAGATAGATAGATAGATAGATAGATAGATAGATAGATAGATAGATAGATAGATAGATAGATAGATAGATAGATAGATAGATAGATAGATAGATAGATAGATAGATAGATAGATAGATAGATAGATAGATAGATAGATAGATAGATAGATAGATAGATAGATAGATAGATAGATAGATAGATAGATAGATAGATAGATAGATAGATAGATAGATAGATAGATAGATAATCTATTTCACTTCAGACCATGTCTTCTATGTCATTGTGGGAAGCATATAGCACTCTGTTGGCAGATAACCTAACGCCTCACTGAAGGCTCTAAATAGTGAAAGATAGAGGCAAGGTGTTACTCATTAATAGTGACAATTTTTGTCTTATCAGACGGTTTAGTAGAGACTATTGTGTGTGTGTGTGTGTGTGTGTTTTTTTTTTTGTTAGGTTTTTTTTTCCGAACAGCTTTTCTAGTGGCTGATTCTACCAATATTCGACAAACACACTCGACGACACATGTGTACTTTCTTCCTCATTTCACTATGCTACTCTGCCTGGGCATAGACTATAGATAGTGCTTTACCCAGTCACACTATCCCCCTCTCGACTTCGTTTCAAGAATTTCCGAAGGAGGGACGAGGCCCATACGTTCGGAATTGAAACAAGGTGCAGGGGATGCCAGAAAGACGGTTAACACTACCTTAGGGTCCCTCCCTCCTGGTTTTGACTCTGGGTGTACTCCCATAACATTTGATTCTAACTAGAATCTAATCCACAAGGTAGTGGAGGGTTTTGAGATTGAAGTATCCCTTCTTCTAGATGGGTTGCCAGTCACGGTTTACGAGTTCCGTTTGCATATCAAAGTAGACAATATAACGAAGTTTAAAAAAAAAAAGAAACAAAAATCGTGGACGACGTAGAAATAAACAACACATGCTAGAATGTTCCATAGATGTTTAAAGAGTAGGAAAAATGGTTTACCGTAGTGCCGACTACAATACTTAGACATTGTCGATGGTAAAAAAAGGATATGAGCACTAACCTATTTACGATGTGCTACTATCAAGGCGTGACGAGGTTTTTTTCTTACTATTTTCATGAATATATTAAAATAATACAAGTACATATTCTATATTCCAAAGCCACTATTAGTACTTGATCATTTTCGTTAACGGTACGAATTGTACTCGTAGTTGGAAAATATATCCCCGCGGTCGACTCAGCCGCTGACAGAAATGGGTACCAGGGTGGCACTCTGAGAATGTAAGGAATGGCTCATCGCTCGTGAGTTACGATGCTTGTGGCGACACTAGACAGGAGTCTCTCAATACTTCCGGATAAGCGGCCGAGCACATATGGGTATAACCGCGTGCTAAGACGCTGCTTCAAGTCTCGTACCTTTACCTTTACCTTTCGGTCCTTTACCGCTAGCAATCAATACATTAAAGGAACTAATATGAAATCATCATTTTTTTTTGCCATGCAGTGAAAAGGGAACAGCTGGAGTATATTGTGACAACTGGGAAAACTGAGGGACGTAGAAATAGACGGAAGCAAAGAGAAAAGATAGCAGACAGCTTAAGAGAATGGCTTGGCAGAAGGTCAACACTACAAATGATAAAAAACTGCTGAGATCGAAAGTTTTGAGAGACATGATCACCTATGCCAGCAGGCATTGTTCTTGATGATGATGATGATGAAATTAAGGATGTTAAACTATTGCAATTTTCCACAAGGATTTGCGAGAAATACGCGTATAGTTCTAGACAATAATATATTATATATAAAGAAGAATAACAGCAATTATATGATAAGTTCTTATTAATTGTTAGTCTCCCTCAATTAGGAAGCGACTTGTTCGATTTGAGATGGACATTGATAACTACAACGATTTTATTGACGCCGCCTTCATCAGGATGGTCAAGAAGTGCAAACATTTGTTGCATCTCAAGGTCAGTGTGTGTGAAGGTCAGTGCGTGTGAAGGTCAGTGAGTGTGAAGGTTAGTGCGTGTAAAGGTCAGTGCGTGTGAAGGACAGTGTGTGAAGGTCAGTGTGTGTGAAGGTCAGTGCGTGTGAAGGTTAGTGCGTGTAAAGGTCAGTGCGTGTGAAGGACAGTGTGTGTGAAGGTCAGTGCGTGTGAAGGTCAGTGCGTGTGAAGGTCAGTGCGTGCGAAGGTCAGTGTGTGTGAAGGTCAGTGCGTGTGAAGGTCAGTGTGTGTGAAGGTCTGTGTGTGTGTGTGTGTGTGTGAAGGTCAGTGCGTGTGAAGGTCAGTGCGTGTGAAGGTCAGTGTGTGTGAAGGACAGTGTGTGTGAAGGTCAGTGCGTGTGAAGGTCAGTGTGTGTGAAGGTCAGTGCGTGTGAAGGTCAGTGTGTGTGAAGGTCTGTGTGTGTGTGTGTATGTGTGTGTGAAGGTCAGTGCGTGTGAAGGTCAGTGCGTGTGAAGGTCAGTGTGTGTGAAGGTCAGTGCGTGTGAAGGTCAGTGTGTGTGAAGGTCAGTGTGTGTGAAGATCAGTGTGTGTGAAGATCAGTGTGTGTGAAGGTCAGTGCGTGTGAAGGTCAGTGCGTGTGAAGGTCAGTGTGTGTGAAGGTCAGTGCGTGTGAAGGTCAGTGCGTGTGAAGGTCAGTGCGTGTGAAGGTCAGTGCGTGTGAAGGTCAGTGTGTGTGAAGGTCAGTGTGTGAAGATCAGTGTGTGTGAAGGTCTAGCCGATGAAGAGACTAGCTTGTCCTGGATTTTAAAAAAAAACTCCAAGACGATGCTTAAATGGAAACCCTCCCATTAAATATCACTTTTATTACTGAGGTCGGTGCAACTATATAGACCCTCATATATCAGAGCTATTTATCATTGCTGTTTTATTTGGATGACTAGGTGGTTCAGAGGTAAATCGTCGGCCTTTAGACATACAGGACCCGGGTTCGAATCCCATCACGGGTGGGAATTATTTTTTTCGAATACGCAGTTTTGTCGTGACTTCACCCCCCCCCCCCCCCACACACACACACACATACATACACACACACACACACATACACACACACACATACACACCACCTGGTCTTCTGGTAGCGAGATTTGGTGTCCAGCTCTCTCGAATGACAGCGAAAAACAGGAAATCCCATGTGCACTCCGCACACGTTAATGAACCCGCGGCAGTTAAAAGTCAAAAAGAGTATACCAAAAAACGGTCTTTGCCCAGGCATAAAGATACACTTCAGCACCTGGTGCCAGTGTCAACAAATTATATTTTACGCTAAACTCAGTCCTTCAGGACTTCGCTAGAGATATAAAGCAGACGTTCACAAACACACAAAACAACAAAAACAACTGCTTGTTTCTCCCCTTGATTTGGCCTCTTGAGCAGTTCTAATTAAACAAAAAAATATTCTGGATAATTTTTCTCCAGTAGCTTGTATGGATAATAAAAAGAGCAAGGAAGACATATTAAAGTCTTAAACATTAAAAAGAACCTCATAAACACTATTCGTAACGGCTCATAAACACTATTCTTTATTAAAATTGAGGAAATTAAAATACTAGAGTCACGTCAAAAAGAGGAAATTAAAATACTAGAGTCACGTCAAAAAGAGGAAATTAAAATACTAGAGTCACGTCAAAAAGAGGAAATTAAAATACTAGAGTCACGTCAAAAAGAGGAAATTAAAATACTAGAGTCACGTCAAAAAGAGGAAATTAAAATACTAGAGTCACGTCAAAAGACACACTGTAGACTGGAAAGAACAATAATAGAAGTCATGATACCTGGACCTCCAGAAGAGAAAGACAAAGGAATTCTTGGAGAAGTCAGATAGAAGCAGAGATGAAGATAATGGGGAAGATATGGAACGATCTTAAAAGAATGGCAAGAAACAGAACAGGGAGCCGCGATAGCTCAGTGGTTAGTGAACTGGACTACAAAGGACAAGAGGTCAGGTTCGATCGAAACCTACGGCTTCCGGGTTCACCCAGACTTAAATGGGTACCGAGTTTTTTTTCTGGGAAAGTAAAGCGGCACAGGCGTAATACCGACCATATTACCCCAAAGATCAAGTGCTGAAGGTCTGTAAAATTTATGGTCTTCTTCTTCTTCTTCTATCCTTCCTCTGCTGCCGTTGGCGTCGAGGGAGATACAATCTGCGATTCTTTGCTCTTCTGGTGTTATCCCTCCTAGTGACTCTAGTATTCCCTTTATCCATCTCTTTCTCTGTCTTCCTCTTAATCTGACGTTTTCGTAGCGTTTGTTTATGGCTCTTTGATTCATTGTTAGTTCTTTCTGTCTTGTTATGTGGCCGAACCAATTTATCTGTTGTTTCTTTATGTATTCGATGGCTGGTTCAATTTCGAGTTTCTTCCTCAGGTCAGTGTTTCTTACTCTGTCCCTTAAGCTGTTTCCTGTCATTCTTCTGACACATTTCATTTCGGTGGTCGTTATCTTTCTTATTTAGAGACGGTGGCTCTTTACTTTTTATTTAAGAAACAGAACAGCTTGGAAAGCGTTTGTTGAAGACCTCTGCTCCACAAGGAGCTGAAACGTAGAAGAAGATGGTACCTAGGCGACGCATCAGGAACAGACCAAGAAGAAGCTGGTATCAAGACATCAAGGAGACCTTGGACATTACAACAGAAGTGGGAGCTCTAGATAGAGATTGGGAGAGAGAGAGAAAGAGAACGATATATATATATATATATATATATATTCTTTCAGATGGACTGTGGTGATGGCAACGTTCTATAAAGGCCATGCAACTTGATGATGATGAGTTTGTATAAAATGATTAGTTTTAATATTTTCTTTGTTGCTATTCTCTTTCTATTAGATCCGATTACAAGCACATACCAACCATCTCCTTTCAGGTGATTGCCTTCTTTCAAAACGAAGATACAGACACGATCGTTCAAGAAATTGTCAAAGCCAGAAGATCAAAACAATGCAGGTCATCAAGCAGACAACAAAGAGATCTTTTCTCTCCATTAGCTGCTTCTAATGATGAGGCTGCACCAGCTTTGTGCAGTGGTAATGTTAACCAAAAGAATAGGGTTTGTATTTCTCACGATGTTGCAGCCAATGGTGATATGAAGAAAAAGAGCCGAGTCTGTAATGCTGACACAGTTGGAGCCATTGGTAATGTGAAGCAGAAGAGCAGCGTCTGTAATGCTGACGCAGTTGGAGCCATTGGTAATGTGAAGCAGAAGAGCAGAGTATGTAATCCTGACGCTGCTGGAGCCATTGGTAATGTGAAGCAGAAGAGCAGAGTTTGTAATGCTGACGCTGTTGGAGCCATTGGTAATGTGAAGCAAAAGAGCAGAGTTTGTAATACTGACGCTGTTGGAGCCATTGGTAATGTGAAACAGAAGAGCAGAGTTTGTAATGCTGACGCTGTTGGAGCCATTGGTAATGTGAAGCAGAAGAGCAGAGTCTGTAATACTGACGCTGTTGGAGCCATTGGTAATGTGAAACAGAAGAGCAGAGTTTGTAATGCTGACGCTGCTGGGGCCAATGTTGATGTTGCAAAGAGTGGAAGCCCAAAGTCGAAAAAGAAGAATAGAAAGTCCGATGTTGAGCACAAAAAAAGGAAAGGTAAAAAGAAGTAAGGAGACGATTTGTAAAACGAACAAACAACAACACGAGTTGTCAAAGACCAACCGTAAACGACGTTATCCTCAATATCCGGTAAACTTATTGTACAGGTCATGACAATGTATACCCTATACCTTAATAAATAGCTCTTGTCGATATTTCAGATTAAAAAATTTTACTTTGGTCGGATATATAAACAAACTATCAAGTAGTCTGTACAGAGGAAGACATTGTTTTTCCTGATTGCCTTTCTGAATGTTTCTCATTGTCTTCATTTGTTGCCTGCCTCCTCAAGTTTAGTCTGTAAGGAGTACATAGTGTCTTAATCATAGAGTCTTCTACATAGACTCGTTCTCCGATGGCTAGGAATTATACTCTCTACCACAGCTTTTCTATACTTACTATAGCGTTTGTTACGATCAAAATATGTCATTTTTATTTTCTTGATTAAACTTACTAACCAATTTTGTTTTCTTTCGGTTCTCTTACGATACTTTCAGTGGTTGTTTTGTATATCTAGGATATTTTGAGGATACTTTTGTAGCATTTATAATCAATGACGAAAGTTATATCTATATTATAGACTGAAATTTAGCTCCATCGACAATCCAGTACTGGACTGACATGGACATCAGCAGAAAGAAGACAGTAAAAAAAAAAAAGTAAAGTAACCCCCCCCCCCCCCCCGCACGCCAAGTGGCGTATAGGGAATATAGTGTTAGTAATAGTTGGAATACTTGGTTACAACTGGCAAAATAAAAGGAAAGAGAGATCGTGGGCGACAAAGAGAGAAAATACTGGATAGCTTGGTGTCATGGCATGGAAAACAATCAGCAACAGAGCTGATACGATGCACTGTAGATAGAAGATTGTGGAAGGACATGATCACCTACGCCAACCGGTATGGCACATGATGATGATGAATATTAATTTTGACATGTAAAATACATCTCTTGTATGAGGATTTATTAGATATTGGCCTATTACAAAAATGAATGTTACAGACAAACATAGACCAAGAAAGGGAAGGATAATAATATTTATATTTGTTTTCTTTTTCTAGCACTTTATATTGTAATAAATTATTATATCTTGATCCATTTATTTTGTCTACTTGTGAAAATATGAGTTATAATTATTGAGTGGGTACGCATGCGCATTTTGTGTTCGTTGCTGACAGTAACTTCGAATGTTTAACTTCACATACCCTCTCATCTAGATGGTGAAGCACGTTACAGTCTATAAATAATAACATATATATCCATCATAGTAAAGTAAGTAAGTAAAGTACCCCCCGTCACGCCAAGTGGCGTATAAGGAAATATGGTGTTAGTGACCCTATATTTTACAGACCTTCAGCACATGATTTTTGGGGTAATGTGGTCGGTATTACGCCCGTGCTGCTTTTACTTTCCCAGAAAAAATCCGGTACCCATTTAAGGCTGGGTGAACCCGGAGCCGTCGGTTGGGATCGAACCCTACCCCTTGTCCGTAGTAGTCCAGTTCACTAACCACTGGGCTATCGCGGCTCCTACTAATTTTTAGGGAATTAGTAAAACCCAGGTGTCCTCGCCAGGATTACGAACCCCGGCTGTTGCCGTGGTAAGCCAACCGCCTATCGATTGCGCTAACCGGACACCCTTATATCCATCATAATTTCCATTAAATAGTTTCAGATTCAAAAAACATGAAGGAAGTCTATTAGCATCTGCCAAAGCGAATCATTTCAGGGGAGGAGGTTTGTCTTGAAAAAAAAAAACATCACAAACAATCAACAACAGAAAAAAAACATCACAAACAATCAACAGAAAAAAAACATCACAAACAATCAACAGAAAAAAAACATCACAAACAATCAACAGAAAAAAAACATCACAAACAATCAACAGAAAAAAAACATCACAAACAATCAACAGAAAAAAACATCACAAACAATCAACCGTAAAAAACAAAGAACAACAGGTGGTCCGATGTAGGATCTAATATGTACTCTACAACACTCCGTCTTGGGGGTGGGGGGACTCGGTAGCCTAGTTGGGAAAACCACCCAACTGGACAACCGACGTTCGGACAACCCGTGTTCGATTCCCCCTGGGAGCAGTGTGAATTGTACTCGTGGTTGGGAAAAAAAATACCCACACGGTCGACCCAGCTGTAGGCTGAAATGGGTACCAGGGTATTACCCTGGGAAGGTGAGGAATGTCGCATCGTGAGTTTCGATGCTTGAAACGACACTATCCAGTAATCTCCGAACATTTCTGGATAGGCGGCCGAGCACATATGGATGGAAACTCGCGTGTTAAGACGCCGGTTCAAGTCTCGTACTCTACCTTTACCCCGCCTTGCTAAAGAACCAAACGCTAGAGCATACGGCCAACTCATAAACCTAAAAAGGCAGCTATCATAGGCGATGTCATGTGTACACATGACTATAAATTAGAGTTACGAATACAACTCGGAAATAAATCGTATATCTCTTATTGACTATCAACTCCTTCCGTATGTTTCACCGCACAGTGCGCCACTCTCAACTTGATTAATGTGAACCATCACCGAACCATATTCTTTTTACATCTTGTATCATCTTGGTAGTGATGAAATCTAATACCTTTTTCAATTATCTAAAAATTCACATATAATATGTTACATAGTAAGTAAAAAAGTAAAGTACCCCCGTCACGCCAAGTGGCGTATAGGGAATATGGTGTTAGTGACCATACATTTTACAGACCTTCGGCACATGATTTTTGCGGTAATGTGGTCGGTATTACGCCCGTGCCACTTTACTTTCCCAGAAAAAATCCGGTACCCATTAAAGGCTGGGTGAACCTAGAAGCCGTCGGTTGGGATAGAACCCTACCTCTTGTCCTTTGTAGGCCAGTTCACTAACCACTGAGCTACCGCGGCTCCCATGTTATATAGTATATAAATATAAATACGCAGTTTGATTCTTAAAATTGTGACAAATTGTGTCTCTGAAATCACCTTCAATGATAAAAACCTTCCGTGCGGATAGAGCTAAGACGAGTAAATCCTGGACAGGGCTGGGCTAAATACTTCCGTTGCAGACATACAGTTATAGGACGAAACAGCACTATTATAATAGTAGTTTCCAGTGACTGCAAACGTACATGATATCTTATATGTTTGAAATCATCAACGAAGTATGTACATCTAAAGCACGCTATACCAATGCTTGATTTAACATTTAACCAGCACATTTAATGTATGTAACTTTGTTCTTTAATTTGAATTTGTTATGTTTCTATTCCTTCACGAAGGCAACAGTTTTTTCTTATGTTAGATGATATATTGTTATGCGATCTGCCCTTTTGTTTTACCATAAAGATCTGCCCATTCGCTTTATCATAATGATCTGCCTTTTGTTTTATCATAAAGATGCGCCCTTTTGTTTTATCATAAAGATCTGCCCTTTTGTTTTAGCATAATGATTTGCCCTTTTGTTTTACCATCAAGATCTGCACTTTTGCTTTATCATAACGATCTGCCCTTTTGCTTTATCATAAAGATCTGCCCTTTTGGCAATTTAGTTTACTAATCAAAGACCTGTCTGAATAGGCTGATGTTGCCTACAGGTTAAAGTAAAGGCGCTTTCCATCAAGTAACTACATCATCATCATCATCAAGTACCGGGCTTGCTGGCGTAGGTGATCATGTCTTTTCACAACTTTTGATCTCGACAGTTATTTATTATTTCTGTTGTTGACCTTCTGCCAAGCCATTCTCTTAAGCTGTCTGGTATTTTTTCTCTTCGCTTCCCTCTATCTCTTCGTTTCTAAATTTTTCCAGTTGTTACAATATATTCTAGTTGTTCTCTTCTCATTACATGGCCAAAAAATTATGATTGTTTCTTCCTAATATTGAAAATTAGCTATCTTTTTGCTTTGATCTCTTTCAGAACGTTTTTATTACTCTTCTTAGCTGTCCATGGCATTCTCAACATTCTTCTGTAAAACCACATTTCTACAGACTCCAGTGATTCAAGTAGCTACAAAGATAACCAAAACATTTATAAAAGCCATTTTCATTCAAATTAAACAGGAAACGTGAACTGTATCGTAAATCAGAGTAATAGTAATTGATGCCAATTACAAACTCTTCAGGCACAACCCAGCCACCGCTGCCTTATGTCTCCATATCAAAGCAAGAGAACACAACCGAAGTATCAGCACCCACTTATAGCATGCCAGTATCGACCTCATTCATCTCTTGTCAACCTGCCCTGTGTATGGCCCTTTTCGTCTTGTCAGACGGTCTAGTGGAGGCAATTGTGCATTTTTATAGGTTTTGTTTTTGTCGAACAGCTTCTCTCGTGGCTAATTCTACCAATGTTTGACAAACACACGTGGTCACAGAACGAACAAGTCAGGCCCACTGGTCCACAGTGTATTCCATCCTTTTTCGTGAGTCTTTTTTCTTTTATGTTTTGCCTTAGCACAGTCTCAAATGATGTTATACCGTTCCTTATACATGCTCTCCATGATGTTCGATCACTTGCCATATGTTCCCAGTCATATTCACATATGGAGAAGTCATTCAGTGATGATTTACAGATATCACTATATTGTAGTTCAGGTTTGCCGATTTGTCTTTTTCCGTGTATTAGTTCACCATATAGTATTTGCATGGGGATGTGCTTTTTTTTCCATTCGTTTGACCTTCCCCAGCCATCTTAGTCTTGGGCATCTAAGCATCGACATGATTGTTGGGGTCTTAGCACGTTGCAGGACAGTTAAGTTGGTTATTTTATTCTGCCATTTGATGTGCATTATTCTGCGGAGACATCGCATGTGGAAGACATTTAGTCTTTTTTCCTGGTTTGAGTATGTTGTCCAGGTTTCAGATCCATATAATAGTGTGCTAAGCACACACATTTGATATATTAAGAGTTTGTTCTTCAGTGTTAGTTTCGTGTTGTTCCAGGCTGTTTGCAGCAGTACCTGCCCAGTAGGGCCTATACAATAAATAAAAGAAGTATCACATGGCAGTATCCAATCAGTGCCACTTCATATGAAAGTGCCCCTCCCTTAAGATAGAAACTTTGAATTGAAAACTGCGCTCTTCAGTCAAAGAAGTAAAAATAATTATTCATTAACAGTGAAATAAACTCATAAGCAAGCATTTAACCATAGTATTCTTATGGAAATTATAAACAAGACAGCTATGGTATAGTAAAAGTAAAGTAAAAAGCCCCCGTCACGCCAAGTGGCTATAGGGAATATAGTGTTCTATCTATCTATATATATTGTCCTTTCGAGCCGAAGACGGCACATAGGGCAGAACCACAATCTCAAAAACAGAAACCTTGCGTGCCAAAATGGCACATTTTGCAGTGATCACTGCTTCTAAAATCTATGGCAATATGGTGTTAGTGACCATAAATTTTACATACCTTCAGCACATGATTTTTTGGGGTAATGCGGTCGGAATTACACCCGTGACATGAGAATACAAAAAGCAAATGCTATTGCATACCAGCTTTCACCATTGCTAAGACATCCAAACATTTCTATGCCAGCTAAACAACAAATGATAAATAGCATTTTAATTACAACTTTGTGCCATGAAAGTCAAACATGGACCCTTTCTAAATCCCATTTAAGAAAGATCAATACATGTGAGATGCGATGCTTGAGAAAAGTAACAAACAATACAAGAAGAGATAGAATACCAAATGAAACCATAAGAAAAATGTTAGGAACAAAACCCTGCCAAGAATATATAAAACAACAACAACTAAAATGGTTGGGTCACCTGGTCAGAATGAATCCTTACCAATCACCGAGAAAGAGCGTTCTTCTCAAGAATGCAAGGGAAAAGACCAAGAGGAAAACCCAGAAGAAGATGGATAGATGCAGTGACAGAGACATGTAACAACAAAGGAAAATCACTAATTCAGACAATTCGAGCAGCTCAAGAATGACAAATCATATAAACCACAACACCTTTTAGGTAACAGTGAAAAGAGAAAAGGAGAAGATTACACCCGTGCCACTTTACTTTGCCAGAAAAAATCAGTACCCATTTAAGGCTGGGTGAACCCGGAAGCCATCGATTGGGATCGAACCCTACCACAGCTGTGGTATGGTATGTGAAAAATGTGATAGGAAAGCTGCCTCAATGAATTGCAGCTTGAATTGCAAATACAGATGATATAGTAGACCTACTAGCCTCCGTCAGTCATAGTTGACTATGGATTTTTCAGCGCCCCTAGAAATGTTTACATTTTTTTTTTCAACATGTCTTCTTCTTGTTTAAGTTGGAGCTTTAGAGTGTGTTTCTAAGGATTGCGGTCTGCTGCTATTTCTTCCCAGGCTGCAGAGTTTATTTTCTGAGTCTTCATGTCACGTTTACACGTGTCTACAAATAAAAGTTTTTGGCGCCCTATATAACTACTGTAGTGGAATAAATCTTTACGGGTTTTAAACAGCATTTTTAAAAACCACGACAATAATATTTAAAATAATTAGTTAATATTTAAAATGTGTGAACAAGAAGAGGTAAAGTCCTAATTTAGGAGCATAAATTGTTTCAGTTCAGAAGAATAACGTCCCTTTGAGTGGCATTGCACTACATTCCGTGGTTCTCTGATTTGTCATTAGAAACCCCTAATTGTAGAAAAAAAAAGAAACAACGTGAGGGGAAAGCCCTATGTTTCCTAACCCTAACCAAAAATAAAATTAATCGCATTAGTGGTGATAATTTTTAGTATTTGAGAACCACTGTAATATTATCATGATGCCAACTAAGGGGAGATCGCTTTAATTTCTATCCGCAAACTAGGAATTTACCCAAGATTCCAAACAAGTACAAATCTCAGAACCAATCAAATTACTACTTAAGTCTGAGTGCCCATCACCCCAGCAAAGTGTCGTCTAGTGTAGACATTTTTACTTCTTTGAGAGAACACAAAAAGTATCTACTATCCTGATTGATTTATCCGACAAAGGATGCCATTTAAACAGCACAAAATACAGAATAAAGAAAATACATACAAGTCAAATCTTTTGCGTATGTTTATTTGAAATAGTAGTCAGCCAAGCATGACACAGTAATTTATGAAGCCTTAGAAAATAGCAGCAATACTGTAACAATATTTGCATGAATACATTACATTCCTTAAAATATGACACTTTGTATGAGGGCATATGGTAATTAAGTAAACATTACATATATGGCGTTTACACTATATAAAGAGTAAATACCATTGTGACACAGACTCCAACTGTCCTTAGTACCTTTGAAGGTTTGATAACTCGAACAGTTCCAATGAAACACTATTTTTTTAATTACAAAAATAGGCGCAATTAAACATTAAATAATTATTTATCAAAATAAAACAATTTAAATAGTTTCTTCTTCACAACAACACAAACAGCAAGTTTTTGTTACCTAAAGGAAGCACTTTATAATTTCTATTTAGTCTTGGCACATTCACAATGGCAGTATCATTTAACTCCAGTGTCCTGGGATCATTATTATGTAAATTAATTTTTCCCTGCATGCAAGGATACCATAAGAGATAACCAAAAGTGTGAAACAATTACAAAGTAACTAATAAATGCATAAAAGCATATACAGCATAGATATGTTACCAAAGGAATAATTCACCACCAGGGTGGGATAACTCAAAACACAGGGGGCTCACGACAGGACCGGAGGAATAAAGGCCGCTTGGTCAAAGCAGTCGCCATGACGTCTGAGGATTTTTATTTCACCCCCCCCCGATAACAAAAATCCTTTCTGTCTACCGCGGGTTTTGAACACCGTACACCGGCTTTTCAGCCAGCAAAACAATGGATTTCACCACACGGGCACGAGCACCTCCCATTCAGAAACACAAATTAAATTATTAATTTCTTTGCTGTAATTCTAACATTTTTATATTTAACTTTTTGTAAACCATGATGAAATAAGACAATGCTTGTGTGGATTTTACAGTGCACAATACATAATGGACATGCATATACAAAAGATATACAGTTAAATGCCTCAATATACTACTTATTTTTGTGCATTTATGCACATATTTTGATAGTCCACTACAGTGCTTGTAATATATGCAGGAAGTGTGTTGTGTACATAATCACCATTGACTTGACTTCAACCGATGAAGATGACAATATGGTCCTTATCAAAACCAATAAAAAATGCTGCACTTAACATCTTATCATGATGTAAATGCACTGCACTTAATTATACATAATACACACAAGGAATTCAATCAAAAGTATCACACATAGAACACTCAATTTATATAATAAATAATTAATGTATATAATACACACGTACACAAACATTATAAGGATAAAACTCTTTACATAGACAGAAGTGCACATAATATCCTACACCAGCATTAAGCAGTGCACATATCATACACAGATAATGCACTCAACACGTATTGTAAATAGCACAATCACTATTTAATATACATTTGCACTTAAATAGCAATAAAACACTGGCAACAAACTTGTTCATTTTACACATATTTATATAATGCACTTTATACCTGTTATCTTTTACAGTGCACTCATTACATAACACTAAATAAAACAAATGCACAAATTAGTGTTGCCAATAAGAACAAATTATATGTTTTTAATGGAGAGTATAAAAAAAACTAATAAACTGCTTTGCGCATCTAGAATAAAATGCTGTGCAATTCCCAACCTTACAAATCACATATTAAAAGAGAAGGGGGAAGAGTAATAGGCAGACCCAGAGTAAGATGGACATATATCATCAAAGAAATGCTACAACAACATCAAATGACAATGACTGAAGCCACCAAAAGAGTGAGAACCAGAACTTTGTATCTCCCTCAAAACCTAAATGGGTTCAAGGGAAAGTGAAGAAAAAAAACAAATAATGAATAGAAAAGCAGAACTTGAGATCAACCAAGGAAAGATAAATAAGAGTAATGAAAATCTATCAGGAAGAAAAATTATACCTAGAAGAAAATTAGTGGAAGATTACTTTGTATATCTCTGAAGTTGTATAGATCAAGATGTAGACACAAACAGGGAAATCAAGACCTGAACAACAGCAGTAATTCTTTGAAACCTTGAGAAAATATAGAAATAAAAAATTATAAACATAAAACAAAGTTTAGTATGTACAACTCAGATGTATTATCCATTTACGATGTGAGAGCTGGAAAACAATGTGAGAGCTGGAAAACAATGTGAGAGCTGGAAAACAATGTGAGAGCTGGAAAACAATGTAAGAGCTGGAAAACAATGTAAGAGCTGGAAAACAATGTGAGAGCTGGAAAACAATGTGAGAGCTGGAAAACAATGTGAGAGCTGGAAAACAATGTGAGAGCTGGAAAACAATGTAAGAGCAGGAAAACAATGTAAGAGCTGGAAAACAATGTAAGAGCTGGAAAACAATGTAAGAGCTGGAAAACAATGTGAGAGCTGGAAAACAGCGTGAGAGCTGGAAAACAACGTGAGAGCTGGAAAACAATATGAGAGCTGGAAAACAATGTGAGAGCTGGAAAACAATGTGAGAGCTGGAAAACAATGTAAGAGCTGGAAAACAATGTGAGAGCTGGAAAACAATGTAAGAGCTGGAAAACAATGTAAGAGCTGGAAAACAATGTAAGAGCTGGAAAACAATGTAAGAGCT
This sequence comes from Megaustenia siamemsis, assembly GCA_032433765.1. NCBI lineage: Eukaryota > Metazoa > Mollusca > Gastropoda > Stylommatophora > Ariophantidae > Megaustenia > Megaustenia siamemsis. Next base: position 67,231,640 of record JAVIAB010000001.1, read on the forward strand.
GGAAAACAATGTAAGAAATATAAACTAAACTAGATGCACTGAAAACAAATATCTCAGGAAAATACTTTGAATCTGGTGGAATGAATTCAAGAATAGTGCAGAAATAAGAGAAATAACCATGCAGCCAACAAATATATTTATTTTTAAAAAAAATAAACTCATACAGAGATTTTTAAAATGATCATGCAACCACCAATGTCATCTACAATGAGGAAGAGAAGATGGACATATGTTGGACATGTGTTGGGCATGTGTTGGGCATGTTTTAAGAAGAAAAAACAAAAGAATTTCAAACACGGTCTTTTATGGGAAATGTCAGGATACAGAAAAAGAGGAAGACCTAGAGAGACATTGAAAAAAACACTTATAGGAAAAGCAAAATTGGCATACATAGATTCATTTGATAAGATCAAACATTTTGCCCAGAATAGAGATGGAAGGCAAAAAATAGTACAAGCCCTTTGCAAGATCTAGTGGAAACGAAAAGATCAAGACACTCAAGAAAAGAAGGTGGGCATTAGTAAGCGATGTGATGAGAAGAAATAACCAAAGAACATAAGCCAAGCCCTCGAATAAGAACCTAGCAAAGAACAACGATGGTGATAGCAAAACATCATGAATGATCAATAAGCAAATGACAAAGAAGGGAAGAACAAAAGAGCTGCGAATTCCATGAACAGATAGAAAAATAAGCAGAGTTTCTAAGACTAATGTAGAAAAAGTACACTCTCATGAATAATATAAGAGGATTCAGTCAATGTTCTTAAATAAGTATGCTAGGAGAAGGGAATGGCTGGAGTACATGGTAAAAACAGGAAAAATAAATGCAAAAAGAAGAAAAGGAAGGTCAAGAGAGCAATGTTTAGCCAGAATATTCAGTGGAGCAATAAACAAAAACCTGAATAGATAATCAAAAAGACACTAGGTAGATAGCAGTGAAGGAGCATAAATATACTGCACTGTTATAAATTAATGATTGATTGATATGGCAAGATAAGTAAAATTCACACAGCCAACTGACACCACTACAATCATGAGCATGGCACAGACCATTATAACTCTTCACAAATTCTTATCCTAAATCAAATACCATTTAAAGTGCAGGTTTCAATGAAAATAAATTCCAAATTTTTAAAACAAATTTGCAAAGTTATGAACAATGAACACCTTAAATCTTGGCTACACTCTGATGTTTGTTGACTGTCATGAGGAAAGGTTTCTTTACTTTTGAATTGGCAGATAAGATAAGATTAAGAGTATTTCTCTGTACATAAGTAGCTTTACTTTAGTGATACTTTAAATGATCTTTAATTCTGGTCAATAAAATCATTATTGTATTTGATAATATGTTTATGTTTATATTTCCTGAGACCAAAGGTGCACAGATGCAGCAGAGCTGAAAGCTACTCATAGGTGACGACTTGCGTCAGGATCAGTTAACCAAAACTATCCAGACCCCACTCAACCTCTCGGCGGTGCCCCTAGTAACAGATTAACTAGTCTAGTCTGACCAGGTTTGTTTGAGAGGAAAGTCAATCTGGTACTCAAAATGCCCCATGACAAAGATGGATGTGTTGGACCAAAAGGTGCAAACATCACAGTTTTACAGCAAATGGTAACACAATGCATTTATACCCATGTAATGCCCTTTTAAAGATGGATGAAAAGAGACATAACTATGTCTTTAATAATTGAGTGAATGCAAAGGAAGGAAGGACATATATCTAACCATGTCTTTAATAATTGAGTGAATGCAAAGGAAGGAAGGACATATATCTAACCATGTCTTTAATCATTGAGTGAATGCAAAGGAAGGAAGGACATATATCTAACCATGTCTTTAATCATTGAGTGAATGCAAAGGAAGGAAGGACATATATCTAACCATGTCTTTAATCATTGAGTGAATGCAAAGGAAGGAAGGACATATATCTAACCATGTCTTTAATCATTGAGTGAATGCAAAGGAAGGAAGGACATATATCTAACCATGTCTTTAATCATTGAGTGAATGCAAAGGAAGGAAGGACATATATCTAACCATGTCTTTAATCATTGAGTGAATGCAAAGGAAGGAAGGACATATATCTAACTATGTCTTTAATCATTGAGTGAATGCATAGGAAGAAGGACATATGTATAATCTCAAGCATATATATTCTCCTGTATATATATATATATATATATATATCTCACACCCATCCCTCCCTCCAAATAGATTAACCACAGTTTTCTAACTGAAGACAATATTGAGGTAATGACTACAAAAGTTTTATTTGTGGCACCATTGTCTACTGAACTGAAATGCTATTTCGTAATCTCCATCTAAAAATCTAATTGCTCTTGTTTATCTTTTAAAAAAAAAAGTAAATGCAGGAGCATTTAAAAAACATTTGGTCAAAAATCAGAATATAAATGTCATGTCAGTTATTAATTCCAATATAAGAATGCTTGTTAAGTGGAATGCAGTACCAGCCATTGTTAAGCCAACAGAATGCAGTACCAGCCATTGTTAAGCCAACAAGTAATGTCAATAAAATAAAAATTATAATGTGAAAGAAGCTATGATGGCTGAGTGATTAGTGCACTCGCTGCTGACTAGAAAAGTCTGGCTTCAATTTCCAGACGTCATACTTTTCAAATTGGCCAAGCCAGTACACCAGACCAAAAAAAACCTTACATATAGAAAAAAACATTTAGTGTCCATTAATTTTCACTAAGATTTTGGTTGAGTAGATGGTTGATCTTGGGTTGTTTGCCTTCTTCTTGGCAAGGCACAATAACATAGATGTAATCAAAAAGGTCTACATCTCCTGGATAAAACTAAACCATAGTTGTTGACATTAACTAAAAACTGCGAGACTTGCTGAGGAAGGGATCTGAGCGCCAATGGACACATTCGGAGTGCATTGATGATGACCCGCAATAACTCAATAAAAACTACACTTTTAGTGGTTATATCCATTTATGTAGCACGGTTTGTTGGCCTCAACATTTATAATCGGCTTAAAATGTCTTCTTCTTTTTCTTTCCTTCCTCATCTGCCTTTCAGCATTGAGAGGACTTAAAATGTAGACATTATAATTTGACTGGCTGACACATGTATAAGCAGAGCTATTTTTGCACTTCTGCATAATAATTTTAAATAAAAAAAAAAGATGCAAAAAATCATGTGAATGGTTAATTTTCCCCTTAAAATAGAAAGGTACGAGAAGTGGTGGATTTGTTTTTCAGACTGACATAATTGTTTCAAGATTCACTAGTTTTTGAAAACAGGTACAAAAGATAATTTTTCTGGAAAGTACAGCAACCAGGCCTGATGCTGACCACATCACCCATAAAGTGAGTCATTAGCCAATGACAAATATTGACAAGGTCAAAGCAAAGAAATGCACATAAATGCATAAAAATGCAAAACTGTAGTGAAGCTAATAAGGAGAAATTTAAAAAAATATAGAGAGAAAAAAAAATAGAAAAATGATTTTCGTCCGCTTATTACATAATGCTTTAACCATGCGGGAGCCACAATAGCTCAGTGGTTAGTGAACTGAACTACAAAGGACAAGGGGTAGGGTTCGATCCCAACTGATGGCTTCCGGGTTCACCCAGCCATACCGGATTTTTTCTGGGAAAGTAAAGCAGCACGGGCGTAATACCGACCACATTACCCCAAAAATCATGTGCTGAAGGTCTGTAAAATATAGGGTCACTAATACCATATTTCCCTATACGCCACTTGGAGTGACGGGGGCACTTTACTTTACTTTTACTTACTTAACCATGCTGTTTTTTTACATTTTTTTTCTATATAATTTTTTACAAACATGACACTAGCACAATATTCCCTATGCACCTTTCCTAGAGAAAACCTTACCAACTTACTTTTAATGTTAAAAACAAAATTAAACCATCTGCTGCTGTAAGATAATGGTATAATCGTTTCACAAATATGTTTGTTTCAGATAATTCAGAATTCAAATGTATTATTTAATTTTAATGGAATTGCTGTAATAAAAATATTATCTAGTTAAGTCTGCCATTGATTTCACACTTGCAACTCCTGTGATGCCACAGGTGTAAAACTTAATTAATTAAATTTTTCCCATTGATACTTGAAAATGTCTGGAGTTTGGAGATATGTTATCTGAGCAACAGTGATTCTCCTTACAACTATTAACCATGAAACTGCTCTGAACAAGATACTCAAATTATGCTTCAAATATAGAGTTAAAGGAAACATGGGTTTAGAGCACATATTATTTTGACCATCTGCAGATTTTTGCTTACTTTTTATTAGAACTGACCAAGGCTGTCATTCTTTCCTGAAATAAGCTGTGATAGCCATTAAGGTTGGGTGACCCTTTTGTTGGTCAGTGGGATGAAATATAGCGTAACATCTTTGAGCAGACCATTTAACTAGCCATTGCTCTAGCCAATTTGCATATAATAATTACTCTAGTGTAGCTTTCCAAATCCTACACTAAATCCATTGTGATTTCAAACAAATTGTATGCTATCATCATGCTTATGATGTCTTCTTCAATTAATAATTTCAACCATGACCTAAACATTTCTTTCACGAGAATTTCAAATAAACTTTTTAAAAGTTTACAAAATAAATTGACTAAGCACAATCTCAATTTCTGGAGTGTGACTGGGGGTTGACTGAAGAATTGTAAATTGACTAAGAGACTTGAGGATTGACTGAGAGGTGAGAAATAATGATTATAATATAATAATATCATAATATATAACATAATATTGTCATCATATAGCGTAAAGCAGAAGACATTTTGTTCACCATCAACACAATGGACCCTACTCTAAGTGGAAAATTACTGCTCCAGTTCACTCAGTCACCTACCCAGCAGTTTCAAAACAGCAAATTTGTTATGCAAACTAAATTTATATTCACTGTAAAAGCAGTGACAAACCTATTATCTGGGGGGAAAAGGCGGGGGGGGGGGGGGGATGACAAATAATGGCAAACATGGAACAGCTAATGATGGCAATGCCAGCTTTATATAATAATTTTTTTTCCAAGTTACTGAATTTTTAATCGAACAAGTTTGATTTTACTAGTTATCTTGGTAACAAGAGCTCATTTTAATAAATAAATGTGACTTGTCCTCGCTATTTTTCGATGTGATGAAAAGGCATTGCGTTATTAAATAATTAAAATCCTAACAAAATACAAACCACTATAGATTGACAGGTATTTAAAGGACAGAACCAAGTTACCATAAACATAAAATATGATTGAGGAGCTGTACAGCTTTGGACTAGCAAACCAATAAAGTAATACAAAATGCTTGAAACATAGTGTACTCTGAAATAGATTTCCATTGAACAAAGTTAATTGTCATAATTTGTGATATTAAAAAGGACCAAGAATAGAAAGAAGAAGTCTTATTATTATTAACTCATTAGCTGCCGCATGTCATAATCTATGCCTACACTTATACATCATGAGTAACAAATGTTGATGAAATAACCATTTTACTACTTAATGTTGAATCATTTTTAGTGTAGTAAAAGAGAAATGGCAAAAGTTTCCAAAAATAACTTTAATAAAGAAAAGAAGATGGTAATATATCTTTAAAAGAATTGAAAACTGCTAGAACAAAAATTCAGATAAGAAAAGGAGTATCTTGGTCTATGCCCTATGGGCCGACTATGGCTCGAAAGGTCGATAGATAGATACAGGCTACCCAGAGACAAAAGATAGTTCAGACTTAGATATACATTTATTTAACCAAAACAAATGAATCAGGGATTTCACAATTAGACTGGAGGTATTGACAGTAGGAATTTATATGCAGAGACTATATAGTAGATCTAAAATTTAAATGCAGTGAATAACAGGCTTGGGCCTCAGATGAAATGCGCATAAAACAAATTCCTTGGGCCTCAAATGAGATGCACATAAAACAAATTCCTAAACTATGTAATGTTGTATGTGGAGAAATACACAAATTATGACTTAGAAGAGGAGAAAACACACATCAGACACATATAGATGCAGAGTGACTACAATAAAAATTGTTCAGTGTATGGGTTAAACTATCAATAGTCGTCAGTCGCTGGAGACTACGAGACTTACTGAGGAGGGGATCTGAGCACCTATGGACATATTCAGAGTGCAGTGAGGATGACCCATTAATATCTCAATAACCATCAATAATACCATTGGAGTAAACTTTGAGAGAAGACATTTAATTATTATGAACTGATTGTCTCATTCTTTAATGCAAGTGTTACAGTAGTAATTATTGAGGTAATGTTTTTTAAAACTAATTTAGTTTTACCAACATCAAGTTTTTGTACTTTGTATTGTCTAGTAAACTTTCCATTGCTACAAAATGAGACGATGAAGAAGTAGAACTCCTGAATATTAATTAAAAGCCAGAAACTTAAACCAGCTCTCACAACCTTGATTAAGTTGATAAAAAGCAGAGTTGAAACAAATTTATTTGAAAGAAGATTAATTAGTTGAAATAAACATGCACGTTTGTTTATAAGAAATCTGGATTATGTTGAAAGACAAAATTATTAACAATCTTGATTATAGTGATTAACATGTACATACAAAGTAGATACATAGTTGTGTACTAAACACTATCAATACAATTAATTGTCACAAACACTACTGATATAACTAATTGTCACAACCACTACTGATATAACCACTTTTTACAAACATTAGCAATAGAAGTGTAACAAAAACAACTCATATACTCACAAACACTATTGATAAACTAATTGTTACAAACATTAATGATATAATTAAATGTGACAAAAACTATTAATAAAAATAACTGTCACAAACATTACTGACATTAACTTTAAAAAAAAACAATCTTTACACTTAATTCCCGGGCTCTGACATCATGATGGTGGTGGGATTTGTTGAGGGGCAAAAGGGCAAGAGGATGGCTTGAGGAAAAATAGATTTCATGCCCCAAAATAGTCACCACATTGTGTGCATGTCAGAGGTTTTTCTTGACCTCAGATAGAAAAATAGTTTTTGATCCCACGGAGGTTGAACTTACTCCCTGTTGCCGGCAAACTAACCGTTAAATGAAAGTCTTTGACAATAAATGGCATAAATTATAGCTATGTTGACAAGACTTTTTACTTTTCAAAATGCCTTTATTGACAGCAAACAATATTGCAGAGGTGGTGATGGTTAAAATAATTCAGAGGTGATGATGGTTAAAATGATGATGAAAACCATGTAGAGGTGATGATGGTTAAAATAATTCAGAGGTGATGATGGTTAAAATAATTCAGAGGTGATTATGGTTAAAATAATGATGAAAATCATGCAGCGGGGATGATGGTTAAAATAATGATGAAAATAATTCAGAGGTGATGATGGTTAAAATAATGATGAAAATAATTCAGAGGTGATGATGGTTAAAATAATGATGAAAATAATTCAGAGGTGATGATGGTTAAAATAATGATGAAAATAATTCAGAGGTGATGACGGTTAAAATAATGATGAAAATCATGCAGCGGGGATGATGGTTAAAATAATGATGAAAATAATTCAGAGGTGATGATGGTTAAAATAATGATGAAAATAATTCAGAGGTGATGATGGTTAAAATAATGATGAAAATAATTCAGAGGTGATGATCGCTAAAATAATTATGAAAATCATGCAGCGGAGATGATGGTTAAAATAATTCAGAGGTGATGATGGTTAAAATAATTCAGAGGTGATGATGGTTAAAATAATGATGAAAATAATTCAGAGGTGATGATGGTTAAAATAATGATGAAAATAATTCAGAGGTGATGATGGTTAAAATAATGATGAAAATAATTCAGAGGTGATGATGGTTAAAATAATTCAGAGGTGATGATGGTTAAAATAATTATGAGGTGATGATGGTTAAAATAATTATGAGGTGATGATAGTTAAAATAATTTAGAGGTGATGATGATTAAAATAATTATGAAAATAATTCAGAGGTGATGATCGTTAAAATAATGATGAAAATCATGCAGCGGTGATGATGGTTAAAATAATTCAGAGGTTTTGATGGTCAAAATAATGATGAAAATAATGCAGAGATGATGGTGATGATGAAAATAATGTTAGTCTTTGACTTTTTACAATAAGGTCCCAGATTTCCTGTCCACTAGTTAATTATATACTTGTAACAAGTAATGTTTTGTGTCAGGTTAATATAAATAATTATAAGCAATTCTCACAGCAATAATTTGTATTTACATAAAATGGAGAAGCAGGTAGTACTGTACCTGTATATAGGCATGTTATAAATGCATATTAATGAATAAGGCAAAATGAAGCACCATGGGTGGAGATCTGTTAATATGTTATGTGAATAAATATGTGACGTATAAACAATGACAAATATGTCACAACACATGTCAAATTCTCACTTTAGCATACAGAACATACTATTGTAGCATACATATAAAGTTAACAGACACAGGTTGTTTTTTTTTAATACAAATACTCAACAAAACACATATTTAGGGATGTAAACCTGTAACACTAAAAGCATGTATGCCAGATCATTTGAAATCTTACAGAGGCAGAAAAACTGTATGCAAATGATATATTATGATATACTAAATGTATATTATATGATATATTAAATGATATATTAGATTAATGAATATCTTTCTTTCAAGCATTCACCCGACTACTAAATGGATTGATTGTCCTTTTCGTCTCGTTAAGTGTGCATAAATGCATTGTGTTGTGGTTTGCAGCAAAACTGTGACATTTGCGCTTTTCTGCCCAACATATCCAACTTCAGCTTTGCATTTTTTAGTGCCCTTTGCCCTTCCCTCTTCGATTCTTATGCGTTTGGTCAGACTAGACTGGTTAGTCTGTTTCTAGAGGCACTGTGAAGAGGTGGAGTAGGATCTGGATGGTTCTGGTTCAACTATCCTGGCACAAGCCACAAGCCATCAGCTATGAGTTGCTGACAGCTTCCAGCTATGTTGCTGTTCATTAATTAATATAAAAGTTTAACAGTTTTAAAAATGTGCAGCACTAAAACTAGAGTTGTCATACCTGCCAAATAAACGCAACTGCAATATAGTGTTGTAAACATACATCATTTAATAAATTAATTTGTACTCATCTTTTCAAAATGTGCTATTTGTTTTTGTCTCTAATTTATGAACTGATGTTATTTTTTTTACACAGGCATTTTTCAATAACAATGTTTGGTGTGGAACCATTCTTCTTGTACTTTGTGAAAACCTTGCAAAATTATAATTAAAGTCATACACTTAAAGGTACAAAATAAAACCTTGTAAACTATAGTCAACTCTTACATATTGACACTGGCAGACATACACTAAAAGACATAAAAGAGGACAAGTTAAAAACAGAATGGACAGGAATTAAACTTCGACACCTGGAGAGAACCAAAAGAAAAAAATAGGCCACTGTGTCTTCAAGCCCAACATAAATGGTAATTAATTAAAGATGATTGTTATAAGGCTAAGAGTGTCATTAGCATAGTGCAATGGCACTGAATCATTTCAGAGGAAGAGGTATGTTCACAGCACTCGGAAAAAATGACAAATAATCAACAACAATATTTGTCATTTTTTCTGAGTGTTGTTAACATACCTCTTCCTCTGAAACAATTCGCTGATCTATCACCTCGGAAGTTTCCCTCTATAATAATATTGATTTATTATTATTTGCCTCCTGCTAAGGTGATGGTGTGATGATTAATTGAATGAGGATTCAAACACAGCTTGGCATTCTCAAGTCAACCCAGCTGTCAAAAGAATGAACACTCAAGTTGGAAAAAAGTAATGACAGCAATGAAGAGCATGAGCCCCTTCACCCTGTCACTTCCAAAGACCACAGGCATCTTCATAATTACCTGCCAAAATTGGAAGTTCCAAACCAAAAGACACATATTCTGTTTTTTTCTTTTCAAACTCCATCTTTTACAGTGTTTTCACACTTCAGAAGTCTACTAGTTTAACTGATGAAGAAGAAAAGAAAAGAGCCCTGTATCATCATGTGGCATATAGGGAATATGGCGTTAGTGCCCATATATTTTATAGACCTTCAGCACATGATGTTTTGGAAGGAATATTGCCAGTATTACATCCATGCTACTTTTCTTTTCCAGAAAAATCTGGTACCCATTTAAAGTTTGGTGAATCTGGAAGTCGTCGATCAGGATCAAACCTAACCTCTTGTCCTTAACTCTTTCTGTACAAAAGCATTTTATCAATGCAACAGAAGAGATTTCAGAGACAAAATTTTTCATGGTTTTAAGAATCAATCTACATATGTATATTTATCTAACATGTAACATATTATATATGAGTTTTTAGATAATTGAACAAGGTATTAGATTTCACCAATACCAAGATGATACAAGACTTGGAAAAAGAATATGGCTTTGATGACGTTGACACTAATCAAATTGAGAGTGGTGCACTATGTGGCGAAACGTACGATGCCGAAATCGGCGTAGCGCACAGTGCAGCGAAATGTACGAAAAAAGTTAATAGTCCAATTCACTAACTGTTGAGCTATCATAGCTCCCAGTTTAACTTATGGGTTATAAACAAAGGTCACATGTCCCGAGAACAGTCACATGTTATTGTCTACATTCGGATTTTTACTTCAACCTTTCCTGTGATAAACCCTTTACCATATCAGAAAGTGAATCACCTGTTTAGAAAATGACTAACACAAACCATTAGGCCATCTGTTGCTTCAGGTAATATTACCATGCTATAAACTAACTATAAACTATAAACCAGTGGAAGAGATCGATCACTTTATCTATCTTGGAAGTCACATTGATCGAGAAGGGGATACAAGTAAAGAAATTAGAATCAGAATAGCTAAAGCAGCAATGTCTTTCAGAAGCCTTTAAAAGTTGTGGAAATCAAAACTCATCAGCATAAACACAAAACTTAGGCTATTCAAATCAAATGTACTATCAACCCTTACGTATGCGTATGAAAGCTGGAAAACAACAATAGATATAGAAACAAAGTTGAACGCATTCAAAAATAAATGTCTAAGGAAAATACTTGGTATAGCGTGGAACGAATTCAAAACAAATGAGGAAATTAAAGAAATCGCCAATCAACCACTAATATCTTCAGTAATAAAGAAAAGACGATGGTCATATGTTGGACATGTGATGAGAAGAGATAATAACCGAATAGCAAAGCAAGCCCTCATGTGGGAAACAGCAGGTAAGAGAAAAAGAGGAAGACCCAGAGAGACACTGAGAAGAACATTGATGAGAGAGGCAAGAGCAGCAGGAATCGGCTCCATCAATGAGATAGAGCTGCTTGCACAGAACAGACACAAATGGCAAGATTTGATAAAATATATTTAAAAGAATTGAAAACTGCTAGAACAAAAATTCAGATAGAGAAGGTGTATCTTGGTCTACGCCCTATGGGCTGGCGACGGCTCCAAAGGTCAAAATATATATAATATAATATAATAAACTAACACGACGTACAAAATGTATTTTCCAGTGAAGAAGTAAGTCTTAACTAACTAATTAACATAGCAAATAATCTACACAAATTGTGCTGTAGACTCGACAATATATACCAAAACAAGGTACAATTTTGGGTATAGTTATTCACACAATCAATCTAAGTAATTCTGATATGTTCCCTGGTAAACCCCAGTAATAGGAAATTGCAGTAAAGATAGGAAAATAAGACAGTAAAATAAGATAGTCAAATAAAGTCTAAGCAATCTCTTAATACAATAATTATCTCAGGGTGAGCAAACTTAACCCTGTGGTGTTAATCAACAACAATTTTTATCCCAACAATGAAAATGAACAAAAGCAATAAAATCAATGCAACAGAAATAAAATATCTCTGACACATATCTCTGAGATGCGAATTTAGAAGTAATGAGTTTGAAAGACATTTAAGAAGCAGCCTATGAAAGAATGTGTAAAGAAGCAACAAATTTAATCATTTGGCCGCATGAAAAGACATAAACAACTAACAATATTCCACACACAAAAGAACTGATCAAAATGGCATTCTCCGTAACAAAGGATAGACAGAATACAAAAAGCACCAGTAAACAAGCCAGCAGAAGTTGTTATAAGCAAAGAACAAAAGTCTAAGGACTATCTCTTCTTTTGATGCTAAAGAGTAAATAAGAAAACAAAGTAGTAATTATGACATTGCTTTTAACTTGATCAATGTATAGATTTACTGATTCAATTAATCAATATTTGTACTTTATAAAACATATACCACGCACACAAATAGTAGTGCATCTGTTGGCAATACACAACTAATGATTTTAAGAAAATACAATTTCAGACAATATGATTTAAATAATGAATATAATTATGGGAATTTATATCTCTTGTTGTATTCACTAAAATCATGAACAACAATAAAGGTGAAATGTATCATAGGTTTTAATAATGTAACAAACAGGCACAATGTTGCAAAACATGAGAGTCAAAGTAGCAGAAGGAAGATACCACAATATAAACATATACACTACAGTGTCCTGCAGTTGTTATAGTGTTGTCACCACTAGACTTTCAATTCCTCATGGAGCTCAGGTTTTCAACCAAATTCATCCATTAAACCTTCTTGATCAATAACTATTTCTACTGCACCTTCCTAATATATTTCTTGGTTCCTCTTTTGCTTCTATCTTTTAAATGATAAAATACTTAAAAACTAAAATGCAACAGTTATTAACAATCATTCTTATATTATTAGTAACAGTTCTACCAAGTTTGTAAACAACAAATATTTGTAAATAATATTAAGAAATATAAATAATCTTGGAACTATATAAATTTATAAAAGATTTATGGAAAAGCAAAATAGAAATAGAAATCATCTAAAGGAAACCCATTTTTCACAAACTAAGAATAGAAATCTTAGATGTGCTTTACTACACTCATTAGTAGCCTTCGTCAGTCATAATTGACTATGGATTTTCCAGCGCCCCCTGAAATGTTATGTTTTCTTTTCTTTCACCGTGTCTTCTCTTTTTCTATGAATTTGTCTGCTTCTTGTTTGAATTGGAGCTTTAGAGTGTGTTTCCAAAAATTGGGGTCTGCAGTATTTCTTCCCAGGCTGTGGGGTTTATGTTCAGAGTATTCATGTCACTTTTACACACGTCTACAAATTGAATTTACTACACTATGGCAATACTAACAACTGCTGAGCATTTGTTTCAGAGGCTCTCAGAAATGAGTAGAAAAAAAAGATATGGCCATTAGTAATGTCATTGCATGACAAATTCTATGTAGATATCAGAAACATACAGAAAATAACTGCATTATTTGTACTTATTTTGACTGACTTATCTGTGAGTGTAAATATAAAAAGAATGAAAGGAATCTTAAGATTAAACATTAACTCTTTCCGTATGGTGCGCCAAATCCATTTCAATTGCATACGTTCAGCTGCATAGTGCGCCACGATCAGTTTGTTTCGTGTAAACCGTCAACAAACTGTATTCCTATATTTTAGATTGACTATTTTATATAGATTCCTTCACCGAAGAGTTCCTTCCTTCTTCCCCATGAGGTTCAAGTTGAAAGACGTACTCTAATGTGTTATTTTTTCATTTGGTATTAGTGTTTACCGTAAAAAAAATTGTAAACAAAAATCAGCTGATGGAAATGGCTTCCAGTAGCCGTGATTGTAATGCTAAAACTCAGTTGATGACGGCTGAAGAAGCTTGTCAATTAATTTTTCTGGATGATTCCGATGATAGTTCAGACACTGTAAGTGTTGATAACAACAATGGTGATGTCAGTGATCCAGATATGGTTTTTTTAGCACAAAGCGTGCACGGACTCATTTTTTTCTGTTCAGGATGTGAAATTAAACCACATCTTCATCCAAATGCATGCTTCAAGGCATTTCATGGACAATAAATGGAGAAAGTTTTTTTTGTGTAATTGAAAAAAAAGTGTAAATATTGTGTAGATAGTGATTTGTGTGTGTAGTCAAACAAAAGTGTCAATATTGTGTATATAGTGATTTTTGTGTGTGTAGTCAAACAAAAGTGTCAATATTGTGTATATAGTGATTTTTGTGTGTGTAGTCAAATAAAAGTGTCAATATTGTGTATATAGTGATTTTTTGTGTGTGTAGTCAAACAAAAGTGTAAATATTGTGTATATAGTGATTTTTTTGTGTGTAGTCAAATAAAAGTGTAAATATTGTATATATAGTGATTTTTTTGTGTGTAGTCAAACAAAAGTGTCAATATTGTGTATATAGTGATTTGTGTGTGTGTAGTCAAACAAAAGTGTCAATATTGTGTATATAGTAATTTGTGTGTGTGTAGTCAAACAAAAGTGTCAATATTGTGTATATAGTGATTTGTGTGTGTGTAGTCAAACAAAAGTGTCAATATTGTGTATATAGTGATTTTTGTGTGTGTAGTCAAACAAAAGTGTCAATATTGTGTATATAGTAATTTGTGTGTGTGTAGTCAAACAAAAGTGTCAATATTGTGTATATAGTAATTTGTGTGTGTGTAGTCAAACAAAAGTGTCAATATTGTGTATATAGTAATTTTTTTGTGTGTAGTCAAACAAAAGTGTCAATATTGTGTATATAGTAATTTGTGTGTGTGTAGTCAAACAAAAGTGTCAATATTGTGTATATAGTGATTTTTTTGTGTGTAGTCAAACAAAAGTGTCAATATTGTGTATATAGTAATTTGTGTGTGTGTAGTCAAACAAAAGTGTCAATATTGTGTATATAGTAATTTTTTTGTGTGTAGTCAAATAAAAGTGTCAATATTGTGTATATAGTGATTTGTGTGTGTGTAGTCAAATAAAAGTGTCAATATTGTGTATATAGTGATTTTTTTGTGTGTAGTCAAACAAAAGTGTCAATATTGTGTATATAGTAATTTGTGTGTGTGTAGTCAAACAAAAGTGTCAATATTGTGTATATAGTGATTTTTTTGTGTGTAGTCAAACAAAAGTGTCAATATTGTGTATATAGTGATTTTTTTGCGTGTGTAGTCAAATAAAAGTGTCAATATTGTGTACATAGTAATTTTGTTCCCCAAAAAAGTTGAATTTTCATTTTTGTCACATTTTGTGATTGTGGATGACAAAATATCAGTTATTGTTATGCTACATCAACCAAACTTTCATGGCTGCTTAGAGACATATTGCTATATGTTTTTTTTTTCACAAAATAATTCATATTGGATTACTATGACCAGATCTATATGATGGTAAGTTGTCAATTGTGGTCTGAATTTGATGTTTCAATTTTTTTTGTTGTTGGTCGATTATCTCCAATATTTCTATTTACATGTCTTGTATTATCTTGGCATTGGTGGAATCT
The DNA here is from genome assembly GCA_032433765.1 of Megaustenia siamemsis. Lineage (NCBI taxonomy): Eukaryota > Metazoa > Mollusca > Gastropoda > Stylommatophora > Ariophantidae > Megaustenia > Megaustenia siamemsis. The sequence goes on from JAVIAB010000001.1 coordinate 67,247,000, forward strand.
GATTCCTTGTTCAATTATCTAAAAATTCATATATAATATGTTATGTGTTGGATAAATATAAAGCATGTAGATTGATGTTTTAAAACCATAAGGTCCGTCAACAATTTTGTCTCTGAAATCTCTTCCGTTGCGTCGATAAAAAGCTTCTGTACGGAAAGAGTTAAGCAAAATTATAAACGGCATAGAAAAATAATAATGTAAAAGCTCAGTTCTACATTCAGCAAAGTCAAACCCACTTTTAGGTTTACTTGTTAGGAAACTAATAATTTATGAACTAACCAATCCTTGAGATTCAAGAACATTTTAACACATTCTGTACTAGGAGCCACAAAACATGGCTCTATAAAACAACCTTGAGAAACTCACAAGCGGCAATCTGGGGGCTTTTAATTTATTGACATTTATGCAATTATTTTCGCTAAAACCTTGCAACACTCTTATTTTAGCCTCTTTTTCAACTAGAAAAGTCTCTGAGGAAACCGAATGTTTTGGATCATTTTAATTTATTTTCTCATTTTCTCAGTTATTTCCAATTTTACAAAAATTTAAAAAAAACGGACTGGCCACAGTGTTTTGATTGGTTATTGAAGGCCTCGGTATCACAGCAAACGAATTAAAATCCATAATTGCTCAACCGCCCGTGCCAGTGGAATCATCCGAATTACTAACTCATCTCCCAAACAAAGAAAGGTAACTGTAGTCCCCATCGTAGCAGTCTCAGCACACGCCAAAAGACATAAGGCGAAACTGCACAGAAAGTGAACACAGCCAACTGTTCCCCGTCATATGATATCATCATTCATCGTAAAAAAAACGGGATATCGAAGCAGGATCAAAATAGATGAGACACACAGCTCACGGTGTGCACAGTGCACTTAACTCAGTAGCTCCTGCAACAAGCCGGACTTGGAATATGAGGAAACTGCAAGAAGGAACACTTTTCAGACATAGCCTTCAATGGTTCCTGCCGCCTATCCACCATATACCATGGGAGTTCACGTTCTCCCGAAAATGATGATCGTCATAGCACTTGATGATGTTAGGCCATCATTGATGACTCCAATTCCAAACATATAGACACACAGTGGTGGTAAGTTATCATTTCCAATCCAACAGAAGCCACATGACCTGTAGTTAGTAAAACCACAGAGAGAATATGATTTTGTGACCTTCACTGATTCACTCTTAGATGTGAATGTGTAGTTTACACAAGAGGAGAAGTTTTCAACTACAGTGATCCCATTTAAGACAATTCTGGGATAGCAAGGCAAGTCTCCTTTATAGCAGCAGAACTTGATGTTCTCCGCTCCCTTTTTGTAGCTGCTGCCACACGATTCTGATGTCTCATTAACTTGGACATCATTCAAGAACAATGTCAGATTAACATTCCATAGATATGGCTCTGCTGATGAAATGCTTGGTGCAACAGTTGTATCAATCATACTGGAGGCTCCTGGTCTGTGGTCATTAATATCACAGATGGCACATGATGTTGTTATATTCAGTATTTCTTTCTGGGGTGTAAATATGTGGCACACACATGGAGAGTGGTTTGTGGTCACAGTAATCCCATTAAAGGCAATTCTAGGGTTTTGAACAACTTTGCAGCAAATGTGATAAAATGATAACCACCTCATAGACTACACTAAAGTAGACAACATAGAAAGACAATGAGAACATTCAGACTATCTGACTGATGATGAACTTTTCTCCATTATAGCACTGTTAATACGATCATTACAGTAATTATTGTCTACCTAGAATTGACATGTCATACATTGAGGATTTATGAGTGTATGAATCATCATTTTAACATTTACATTTCTAGCCTAATTTTTTTACATTTGTTTTTTGGGTTTAATACAAAATATAAACAAATTTAAAAGCTGTACTAGAAATAAGAATATTATTGATGATGAATTTGTGCTTTCCTGTACATAATGGTATGAGAGGCTGTTGTTGCCATTACAGTAGGTCACCTCCTTCCAAACTTGGTGAATTTATGAAACAACTAAATCAATATCCAGGACTTACCAGCAGTGTCACATAAGTTACCAATGTGACATTGATAGCAATTGTCCACATGATGACTATTTTATTTGATCTATCTATCTTTTGTCTGCCTGAAGTATTGTCTGTACATGCAGTGTCTTTTCTTGTATAAATGTTGCTGTTTTAGTTTTTGCAGAGGCCCATATAGTTTTGTAAATTCTATGGACCAATGTACTATGCAACTCTTTATTTGAAATATCTAAACATTTAAGGCGAGAAGCTTAAACTAAAAATATATTTTGAATCTATAACAACTTGACTATAGTCTGTTATCTATCTATCTATTGACCTTTCGAACCTTAGCCAGCCCTTAGGGGATAGACCCAGATACTCTTTCTCTTATATGAATTTTTATTCTAGCAGTTTTCAATCCTTCAAAATATATTTTATCAAATCTTGCCATTTGTCTATGTTCTGTGCAAGCAACTCTATCTCATTGAGGAAGCCAATTCCTATTGCTCTTGCCTCTCTGATCAATGTTCTTCTCAGTGTCTCTCTGGGTCGGCCTCTTTTCCTCTTACCTGTTGTTTCCCACATGAGGGCTTGCTTTGTTATTCAGTTATTATCTCTCCTCATCACATGACCAACATATGATCATCTTCTTTTCTTGATTACTGAAGATATTAGTGGCTGATTGGCGATTTCTCTAATTTCTTCATTTGTTTTGAATTCATTCTATGCTATACCACACAGTCTGTTTTACCATACTAAAATAAATTTGTGGCTAAAAGTAACACAATGCTTCCAGTGAATTCTTTCCTCTTCTTCTTCTGTGCCAGTTTTTATGCTCAGTTGTATATTCCTATGCATTTTTTGTGAGCTTTCAGACTCAGAATGCATTGTATATTTCCACTGTATTTTTTGTGAGCTTCCAGACTCTGAATGCACCAGAGTCAGTGACACATGGGAGTCACTCTGCCCCTTCTTAAAGTGTCAAAAAGCTAAATAGCTGAAGTTCTAGGTCAACAAGCTTCATATCTGATGATCAGATTTCCTCTTGTTATAAAACTATCTATAGCATAGTTGTCCAACACAGTAAAATGTGTGCCATAGCACCCTCAACTTACTTCCCTGGCACTATATTTTACTCAACTATCTTTAATGTGAAGAATGTTGAGAATACCATGGACAGCTAAAAAGAGTAATGAAAACATTTTGAAAGAGGCCAAAGCAAAGAGAAAGCTAATTTCCAAAATTAGGAAGAAACAATCATCATTTTTTTGGGCCATGTAATGAGAAGGGAACAGCTGGAATATATTGTAACATGTGGGAAAATTGAGGGCCAAAGATCAGAGGGAAGAAAAGAGAAGAGAAAGCACATAGCTTAAGAAAATGGCTTGGCAGAAGGTCAACAACAGAAATGATAAATAACTGTCGAAATTGAAAGTTGTAGAGAGACATGATCACCTACGCCAGCAGGCCCAGTACGTGATGATGACGATCTTTAGTGTTAATTTGGATTTGAAATTTTAAAAGAAGGTATATATTTTTAGCATGCCTTGGGAATGTGTTCTTCCTGCTTTGACAATATTGCCTCCCTTTGTTCCCCTACTCCCCCCCCCCCCCCCCCCAAAATAAGTAAGTAAAGAAAAGTTTTTTCAGGGTTAAGTTTTAATCTCCTAATTATAATTATTGTAATATATATGAATACTATGTTTATTATTAATATTATCACAATAGCAACTTGGTGCCCATGTCTCCACAGCCATCAGTCAGATGCACCCCAATATATAAACATGTTGGACAGCGCTGGTTTCGAGTGTCTTATTACATAAAAATAAAACATGATCACACATTTCCTGTCCCCTAGTTTAATACCACAGTTATTCAGCAGAATGAGCTACAATGATATTATTCTGAAATTATGTGGGAAAAACTACACAGTTGATAGTGAACAGCAAAATAAATTATTATCAAGCAAGTTTATAAAACTATAAAGCTTCTTGGGAAAGAAGATGTTCCCTTATATAATGAAATCATATAATACCCATTAAATCTATGTAGAGGGAAAGTGTGGATTTTTAAAAAATGTGTTTCCATAATACAAAGATTGTATAACAGGTTGGAAATGTTGAGTAGTGGTCCCAATCAATCTGGTCCCAGAAAAATGGCTAATGGTTTCAATATAAATGAATATTCTATGATTTAAAATGAATATTCTTATATTTAAAATTCAATGAAGTTGTAAAATTGATGATATGCAATTGATGAACTTGAGAATAATGATGAAACATTGGTAACATTCATTTTCTTTACAAAGGAAAAGTTACATTTTAAATGCATTTTACTTTTATAGTGCACATTGCTTTTACTGTATAATTTCTTTAATATTGTCTTATTGTTTTAAGTAAGTTTTAAGTAGATTAAAAATTGTACAGCAACACAAGTATTTGAGCAGCTCTTACAAAAAAACTTATTTTTGAACGCCACAAATATTCCTGCATAGGCTACTGTAGATTCTGTCTCGCCTCAGAATTCACTTCACATAAATGTTTCTTTATAGAATACTTTTTCCAGTTTTAAAATAGATAGTATTTAACAACTGTTTATGGCTGCAAATTTGATTTAAATCAGAGTAACTCTATTTTATTCTGTATCAGGTCTACGTTTCATTAACAACATCGTTTTTACGATAGCGGCTTGTGAAACCTCTGATCAACGGTTCTATACCAAGCCGGAGAAAAATAATTCCTCCATTTTGGAAACAACCGGAAAAAATTATGAAAAAGAGGAAGACCCAGGGAGACACTGAGAAGAACATTGATGAGAGAGGCAAGAGCAGCAGGAATCGGCTCCCTCAATGAGATAGAACTGCTTGCACAGAACAGAGACAGATGGCGAGATTTGATAAAATATCTTTAAAAGAAAACTGCTAGAACAAAAATTCATATAGGAGAAGGTGTATCTTGGTCTACGCCCTATGGGCCGGTTACGGCTCGAAAGGTCAATAGATAGATAGATAGAACTCTATTTTATAAATAACTTGACTCTCTTTAAAACATTTCCATTCTTTATGAAAACTGCTTTTGTTTCAGCATACACTGAAAACATCTAAAATTATAATATATTGTAAATTAAAACTTCTTGTTATTATTTCCTTCCCTTCCTCAATTGTTTTTTTTTTAAATTGAAGAAAGATTTATAGTAGGATCTTTTGATTATTAAATTGGCTTCTCCTTTTGTTACATTTTCACATGTTTCTAGTATTCCATCTATCCATTAACAAACCAGTTTTGTAGTATTCAGAAAATAATATTTTCTTTAAATTCAAATGTAGATCTTGGAATTTGGAAAATTAGAGAAATAAGTCAACATGAGGTCTTTTGTTTCATAATAAAAATAATTTGGCCATTGATTTTAATCTAACAATTACATTGAAATAAATGTTTAACAAGAGGTCAACCTATGAATAGCTGACATTAAAAAGCATGCCCATAATTTAAGTAGATGGCTAGACATTAAAAAGCATGCCCATAATTTAAGTAGATGGCTACTTAATGAAAAGCCTTTAACACTTTTATTTGGGCATCTGAAATATGTGGGTAGAAATAATCAGAAATTCCTACTGTTCCTTTAAAAACTCAACTTCAGCATAAAACATATGTTTTATGTTCTGTCTCTGATAAGACTTGACACTCATTCTCACCTACCCTTAAAATCAGAAATTGCTGGAAAAAAAAACACAATTGCTGTACATAAGATTCCTAATGGAAACTTTTGAGCTTCAAGCAAGTGTCAAATATCTATGTCTCTCTTAAAATTTTAATAATACAAGAACAAGTAATTAAAAAAACCCCAAAAAACTGGACTCTAAACCAAAGGTTCTAAACCAAATAACAAAACCAAAATTAAGTATAAAATAGTCTTCCAGTTTAGAATTTTCATGTGGCATTCTTCTACCTTTCAGCTCCCTGTGGAGCATAGGTCTTGAACAAACACTTTCCAAGCCGTTCTGTTTCTTTCATATGTCATTAATGATCTGCAAATTGCACCATTTACAAATTTCAGGGTTTTGGTTTTTAATTATTTTCTTACACACAATTTTTTACTTGTCAAATATTAAACATTTATTACGCACTAGACTCTGATGCCGACCGAGAAATGAGAGCTTTCTCTGCATCTTTTTGTGAGTTAAATCTTGAATGAATATTAGTACTTTCATCTTCTTCATCCACTTCTGGATAAGGTGGAAGCAAGAAGTCTTCATCCATGCTAACTGGACGAGACTCTTGAATTTCACTGATTGTATTCTCATTACTAATCCCTGCAGCAAGAGGCACAGAGTTCTTTCGGGTGCTGGAGTTATTATGAGCATGACTATCACTCTTTTTGTTATAGTCCAAATCACTTATCCTTGGGTGATTGTTGGCAGTGTAATAAGATTGTAAGTCTCCTTGATCAGGATTTTGATAAAATCCATCAGTGTTTGATGGGTAAGATTTATTGCTGAAAGCACTGAGACTGTTTCTGTTGGGTACACCAAAAACAGGATGGGTAAACTCAATACCTGGGTATAAAGGTAGCCGAGGAATATGATTTCTTCTAGTTAGTGAATTATTTGGGTTTGAACCCCCATCACTTTGGTCTGTTTCACTGTCACGTCTGGAAGATGTGGATGAGGGGATAAACAAAGGTTGGGGGATTATTCTGTTTGGGAGTCTTGTTGGGGTTTGTTGCCCATTGTTGTAGTAAGTGCTCGTCGGGTTTACGTTGTAAATTCCAGAGATATTTACAGGGCGCAGTGGTGGCCGATTTCTAGGGGTCAGCTCTGTGTCTGTGTCACTTTCACTGAGCTGACCTGCTGGACCAGAAAAGGCACTGATAGGCCCAAAATCGAATCTTGTATTGTCCCTGTTGGGTGATGAATGAATCATTGGCATTGGGCTGGCTCTTGACCTATGGCCATTGCGTGTTAAGGTGTCACTGTCTGAGTCAAACTTAAAAGAACTTGGTGACTCTCCACGGAATGTTGCAAATGTCTTTTCTTTTTGAAGAAGTGGTGACAATCTGTGGGAAATTCCACTCTTAACTGAAATAGGGGTTGCAGCTAAAGCTCGAGCTGAAAATATAATTTAAGAAACATTTAGAAAAAAATAATTATGTTTAGCATCCAACAAAAGAATACATTTTTTTTCTCTAAAAATTAAATAATGCATGATTCTGAAATTTCTAAAATTCTGAAGACAAATAACACGAAATATTTAAATGCAAAAAATTTTATTATTAAAGGAGGGGAAGGGAGGGAGTGAGTGAGGTGAGTGAGTGAGGTGAGTGAGGTGAGTGAGGTGAGTGAGGTGAGTGAGGTGAGTGAGGTGAGTGAGGTGAGTGAGGTGAGTGAGTGAGTGTGTGTGTGAGTGAGGTGAGTGAGTGAGGTGAGTGAGTGAGTGAGTGAGTGAGTGAGTGAGGTGAGTGAGTGAATGAATGAGGTGAGTGAGGTGAGTGAGTGAGTGAGTGAGTGAGTGGAGTGAGTGAGTGAGTGAGTGAGTGAGTGAGTGAGTGAGTGAGTGAGTGAGTGAGTGAGTGAGTGAGTGAGTGAGTGAGTGAGTGAGTGAGTGAGTGAGTGAGTGAGTGAGTGAGGTGAGCGAGTGAGTGAGTGAGGTGAGTGAGGTGAGTGAGGTGGGTGAGGTGGGTGAGGTGGGTGAGTGAGGTGAGCAAGGGAGGGAGGGAGGGAGGGAGGAAGGAAGGAAGGAAGGAATACTGAGCTACCCAATTTAGCAAATCTTTATGATATAAATCAATGCAACAAGAGAATAAGACAATGTAATAAGATAATGTAATAAGACAGACAAGATCATAAAAAAAAACTTGTATGCCTTAGAGCACTATAGAGTAGAGTTAAGAATATACAGCTTTTAATCACTGACTCTTCAGTGCAAGCTAGAACAGACACAATTAATTCAACTACACAATGTTTTAATGTGGATAAACAATGAGAGAAAATAAAACATGAAATTAATCAAATAAAATAACATTTAATAATCGTAAACCTTTTTCATGTTTAGCGGCTGCAGCAGCATTAACATCTACATCACTACCACCTCTACCGCTGTCACTCGTACTTTCATCGCATGATGTATCATCAAAAGTATCATTCGTCCTCTTAGCTATAGAACCGTCAGGGTTCTGGGGAAATAAATTATTACAATAAATAACGACATTTCATGTGAGAGATTTATCTATATTTTTGTTCATCTGAAGAATTGTCTATATCTGCAATGTCATTGTGTGAGACACAATAACGTAGGTTACAGAAAGCTAATGAGAGGATATACTTATAAAGCAAATAATTGAAATTATCTAGAGCAGGCATATAGAAAACATTTTCAAAATTTTTTCCACAGTATATTTAAAATGTTTCTCTAAACATTCTTAAAATGTTTTTAAAAGCTTATTTAAAATGTTACATTCTTTCATAAAAGTTTTCTCTTCTTTTTCTTCTTTCCATCATAATTTGTATTTCAGTGTTGAGAGGAAATATGGTTTTATTGCTCTGACTATCCATTTATTTGAGGACACACTAGCTGTCTCCTGCTATCATAGTATTTTGGATATTTTATTAATATCAGCAAGCCCTGTATTCATTAAATATTTTCTTAAATTGTTATCGATTTATAAATGTATTACATCAATGAAGAAGTAAATAGACCACAACTAACTCGCATCATTGAAAACTCTCAACAATAGAAAGTATTTATCTTATTATATGCTCATAATTTTAATTAGCTAATGTTGTGTAACTTTAATGTCGCAGTCAATATTTTTATTATTATTAATTTTAATAAGCTAACTCATCAACTTTTTAATTGTTACAAACTCATATATGTGCTATGGGCAGTGTATCCATTTGTATTTTTTATTAAGATATAAGACTTCTATATATATATCTTATATATATATCACTTATGCCAGGGACATTTAACCTCTCTCAAAGAAGTTACTGAGACTCCATCACAATAATTTTACTGCAGCATTTGAGCTTAACAACAAATAAAATGGTTTGTTATCAAGAAAGAATGCCATGTAATTTTTTACCAAGAAAAGCACATTTTAAAAGAGGAGAAGGGAGAAGAGTAAGAGGTTAGCCCGAGGTAAGATGGACAGACACCACCAAAGAAATGCTGCAACAACATCAATCGGCATTGGCTGAAGTCTCCAGCAGGGTATAAACCAGAACTTTGTAACTTCCTTGACACCCAAATTGGTACATGAGAAAGTGAAGAAAAAATGCTTCAGCTTAATAAATGAGAATATTTGTAATTTTTACCTGATTTCTCAGAGACCCTTTTCTAAATCCAGATGAGAGAATATCCTCATGAGATCTGAATGTGGAGAACTTGTCATCATCAGTCTGGTCCAGATCTAGAGTGTTCAGTGTGTCATTTAACCCTTTTTGATAGCCATTTCTTGATATCTCAATAATCTGTTTAAAAAATAACAAATATTATTCTTCATTAATTAACTTTAAAACAATTTACAATTCTCAGATATAAAATATGAGGAGTTCGTGTCTGTGCAGCGAAATCCACTGTTTTTTTGGCTGAATAGCAGGTTTACTGTGTTCAAAACCCATGGTAGACAAAAAGGATTTTTTTCTGTCGGGTGTGAAATACAAATCCTGAGTCTCACACATCGTGTGGCTGCTTTGACCAAGCAGCCTTTATCCCTCCATCCTGTCATAAGCCCCCCCCCCCCCCCCCAACAATCCAGCAATGGTAATATATGTTGCAAAGATAGATATAAAACATAAATTCTACTTTGTTGGGGGCCTTGGTAGCCTAGTTTGGAAAACCACCCGACAGGGCTACCGACATTCGGACAACCTGTGTTTAATTCCCCCTGAAAGCAGTGTGAATTATACTTGTGGCTGGAAAAAAAATATCCCCACGATCGACCCAGCCACTGGCAGAAATGGGTATCAGGGTAGTACACTGGGAAGGTGAGAAATCCCACCTCATATCATGAGTTTTGATGCTTGAAGTGACACTATCCAGAAGTCCTCGAACAAGTCGATTCAAGTCTCATACTTTACCTTTATATTACTTTGTTGTAATGTTCAGTTAATGGAGTTTAAAAAAGACCATTATTTATTATATATTGAAAGTGAAACCAGACAAACAAGGATTAAATCCCATGTTTCACAGTAGAACAGGTCATGTGCTTAGACGAGATCCTGAAGTAATAAGCCCTGCCATACAGTGGACTTTGAAAGTAAAGTAAAAGTGAGACACCAAGTACAATCTGCTGAAGAATAGTGGAAACAGTTGAATAAAGTGAGTCAGACTTGAAACATCAAATAAAAACTATTCTCTTAGGATAACTAAGAACTTTCAACAGTCACATCACTTCCTGTTAAACCATCATGAAGGTTTGTCAAAAATGGTGAAATAACAACACTCTAAAAGTCCACTTCACTGTTAAATGGAACCAAGAAATCACACTGACAGGAAAGGCTGGGTAATCAACACTTATATAATCAGCTTTAATCATACTTGTCTTATCTAAGGCAGGGGATTATATGTCAGTTCTAGATTCTACAGTCTATCTCCATACACACAAAGAAGGTACCACAACACTTCTTATTACCACTTACAAAGAATGGGCTAAATATAGAAGAAAACGACCATTATTTCCACTTATGTTGCTGACATCCAACTACGACAATTCAGTTCTGGTCTGTTCCCTGTCCTCTTTTACCTTACGGGGAAACATGATAGCTCAGTGGTTAGCAAATTGGACCCTAAGAACAAGTGGCTTTCAGGTTCACCCAGCTTTAAATAGGCACTGATTTTTTTCCTGGAAATGAAAGATGGCACTGGCATAATACCGACTACATTATCTACAAAATAATGTGCCAACGGTCTAAAAAAAAATATGGGTACTTACACCATATTTCCTAAATGCCACCATGTGGCTCTTTTTTCTTCTTTCTTTTTCCCTTGACATTAAAGAAAAAGTAAGATTCATATTATAGTTATGTAGTTTGCAACATACATAGTTCTTTGTTAGCATTCACCCTTAAGTTCACGTGGACACATTGTGTTGATAGTTTAAAGTGAAATGATATTTCTGCCTTTTGACTGAGAAGTCCATCTTCAACACGGGTAGATTTGCTGCAAAATTGTACCTGAACAGCAGGCATTTTGATGTACTCTTTCTGACTTTTAACTTAAATGGGTTCTTTAATGTGTGTTAATGCACACGAGATCTCATTTCTTTCAGTAATCCAAGAGGACTTGATAACGAATCTCACTACCCAGAGACTGAAGGGAGGTAAGACCATGAAAAAATCACAAGATAAAAAATTCTACCACTTGGGGTGGATTTCACATTAAGGACATCCTGTTCAGGAGCTGATGTCTTACCTCTGGACCACACAGTCCACCAATATATGCTTAGTAATTTGATATTAAAATCAAACATACTATCAACCCTTACGTATGCATGGAGAGCTGAAAAACAACAAGAGACAGAAACAAAGTTGAAAGCATTTGAAAATAAATGTCTAAGGAAAATACTTGGTATAGTGTGGAATTAATTCAAAACAAACAAATAAATTAGAGAAATCGCCAATCAACCACTAATATCATCAGTAATCAAGAAAAGACGGACATATGTTGACATGTAATGAGAAGAGATAATAACTGAATAGCAAAGCAAGCCCTCAAGTGGGAAACAGCAGGTAGGAGAAAAAGAGGCCGACCCAAAGAAACACTGAGAAGAACATTGATTATAGAGGCAAAAGCAGTAATCGGCTCCCACAATGAGATTGAGATGCCTGCACAGAACAGAGATAAATGCCGAGATTTGATAAAAGATCTTTACAAGAATTGAGACTGCTGGAAAGAAAATTTTGAAACAGGGAAAGAGTATCTGTATCTATGCCCTATTGGCCAATTACAGCTCGAAAGGTCGATAGATAGAATTTGATTTCAATAATCCATCATTTTTTATGAAGGACTAACTTGTCCTCTGTTGTTGCATGCTGTTGTTGATTAATTATTACTAATACCACTCACCTCTGTTGCTGCTTCTGCTTCTGTGCGAGGCTGCAGAAAAACAACATAAGGGTTTGTGGATCGAAGACCATCCTCAGTATCCTGGGCTACATTACTTGCGCCTGACCCATCTGCTTGCTTAGCAAGGAATGATGAAGAAGAGCCTCTAATTCCTGGAGCAATGTAGTAACCACCTTGTAGCTTTGTGGTTGATGATGTTGAGGCTGTGATTAAACAGGAAGTGTCTTTTTCTTAAGTCATGTTACATTATTTGTTTAAAACAATAAGAATAAAGTATTTACAACAATTTTGAATACTGAATACTGTAACTGTTATAAAAATGGATTTGTCTATCTCTCTGATGCTTAATTAGCCGCGATAGCTCAGTGGTTAGTAAACTGGACTACAAAGGACAAGGGGTAGGGTTCGATCCCAACCGACGGCTTTCGGGTTCACCCAGCCTTAAATGGGTACCGGATTTTTTTCTGGGAAAGTAAAGCAGCACGGGCATAATACCGACCACATTACCCCAAAAATCATGTGCTGAAGGTCTGTAAAATATAGGGTCACTAACACCATATTTCCCTATACGCCACTTGGTGTGACGGGGGTACTTTACTCTTTTTTTACTTTTCTGATGCTTAATTAGAGTAGCAAGGATGTTCTAAAAGAAAGTGAAGTAACAATATCGGAGGGAAAAATTTTTTTGGTCTTTAAATGAGAAGGCACATTCATTAAACAATACCATCTAAAATCAAGAAAACAAGGTGAGCATATGTTGGCCATGTGATGAGAAGATACAATAAGAGAACTGCAAAGCAAATATTCAATTAGGAAACAGTTGGGCAAAAGAAAGGCCTAGAGAGACACTAAGAAAAACATAGAGATAAGAGACAACAAGAAGTTACTTTGCCAAAATTGAAAGACATGCCCAGAACAGGGATGTGCGGTGAGACACACTGCAAGTCATGTGCAAAGTCTGACATTTAACAGCAAGGATTGTTAGACATGGAGTGTCTTGAGTTTCTGCCCTATGTGTCATCTACAGCTTGTAAAGACACTAGATAGAATGAGAAGGGAAAATCTGGGTCATATCAACTCATGGCTGATTTTGTCATTACGTGAACCAAGAACAATCACCTAGATGTGCCAAGACATGGGAGAGCCAGCTGTACTCACAGAGAAAAGATAGATCATCTAATTTTTAATTAATCAAAATTCTGTTTAATTTAATATTATTTTAATATTGTAAAAGAATTGAAAACTGCTAGAACAAAAATTCAGATAAGAGAAGGAGTATCTTGGTCTACGCTCTATGGGCCGGCGGCTATGGCTCGAAAGGTCACTTGATAGATAGATAGAAATAAATATATTTAGCATTTTAATGTAATTTATGTATTAGAAATAAAACTTAAAAAATAACTATAATGTCAATATACTATGAAGTTAATGGTTAGTAATATTTTTTTTTAAATTGTTTAACAAAGCACACACAATTATTTTAATGGGTTGTACACATCTAAAGAAGATGGGCACGGCCAGAAATGAGAAACTTAATGGTCGTGTAAGAAGACTTATCACCCAACATAGAACTGGAGTCGTCAGTCGCTGGACACTGAGGGAATTGCTGCGGAGTGGATCTGAGCACCTATGGACATGTTCGGAGTGCAATGATGATGACCCGCAAATAACTCAATAACTCAATAACACATCTAAAGGTAATTTTCCTTTTGATCAGCAATTATATCTACTCTTGCCAGCCATCAACAATTCAATTGACAAAACATGCTAGTGGTTAGACAAATGTCATAAATACAAAATAATGCAATATAATTTAAATGAGTCAAATTTTTTAACAACTTTGTAACTCACAGCATTTTAAAGACATACAAAATGCATGTGTGCTTGTATAAGTTTTACTTTTATATTATATACATTCTTGTATAAAGACAATGTCTAGGGGCATGTATACTTTCTTTACATGGGGACATCATATGCTTTTACAATAACTTGAAAATGTGAGGTAAGAGGAAATTTAGGGGAAACAGAGAGAAGGATAAAAAATAGGAAAAGAGAATGGTTTTGTAGGAAGTCAACAATTTAGTTAATAAATTACTGTAGAGTTTAAAAGTTGTAGCATGATGTGATCACCTATGTCAGCAGGAACTTTACTTGATGATCATGTAGAATTAAAAATGATCATACAAAATTGACTAAATTGAATGTCTAAGCTTAAGCTACAGCAGTCAAACTGATTACATAGTGTTCCCAGGGATATGTAAGGTCTCTTGCACTGCCCATATGATGAAAAGAAATAACTGGAGATAAACACAGGAAACTCACAAATGAGAAAGCAAAGGAATAGGAAAAAGAGACCCCTAGGAAGAACACTGACAAGAGAGGCAAAGACTAAGCATCAACTCCCTTAACGAGATTGAGAAGCCTGCCTAGAAGAGGATTTAAGGTAAGGTTAATTGAGGGCTCTGTGTGACATGCGCTGTCTGGAAGGATTTTAGAAGATGTAATATTAAAATGTAAGTACAACTGTTCTATGAAAAGGGAAAAAAAAAAAATAAATCATCACTTCAGTGTGGGCATATGAAGATGAACAAAAAGGGACTTTGGAAAACTGTTTAACACATTCCATACCAGAAGCTGCAAAATGCGGCTCAAGTTACAGAGAAAGAAACATAGGAGCCAGGTTTTGTAGTTTTTAATTTATTGACGACTCCACAAACACGTCCACTAAATAATTGTTGTTGTTTTGGTGGTTTTGCTTACTTCTTGGCGAGACACAATCCATTCAACATGAGACTAAGTTTTTTAGGTTATATTACATTGAAAGTGCCATCCAAAAACAAAATGTGAAAATCACTGTTCAATTTATCATTAAAGCGCATTGTCACTAAAACCTTGTATTCCTCTTATTTAACCTCCTTTCCGACTTCCTGAGCAAATTGGCTAAAACAACCACATGTTTTAGATCAATTTTTATTTATTTTCTTGTTTTTTCATTAAAAAATAGTGTGAAAAACAGCAGTGTCACAGTGTGTTAAACCTCTTGGTAGCAAATTAATTAATAGCAATCTAGATCAGCAGAAACATGTTCTATCGATTTATCATGAGCTATCAATTTTGCTCCATGAAATGATGTTGCAAAATAAGATCTGTTATGCCCTACACATGGGAATGGGAGACGCCTGTATTTCTATGCATAAATACCTCTAACCTCCCTCACCTCTTGTCAGGAACCTCCCATGTTCCTAGAGGATTCCGTTGTAAATGCATCAAAGGACCGAAAAAAGAACAGGGTACAGAAGAATATTTTCTTTTCAATATTTGTTTCATTTAAATCTCATTTATGACCAAGAATATATTATTTTTAACATTCAAACTAACTAAATTTTACAATGTCTTACCTGAATTTGGTACTCCTCCATTTTGTTTTGATTTTCTGTTATGTCTTCTAATACAAATTACAGTGACACAAACTATTGAAAGTATAAAAATGATCACGCCTAAAATAATCATTGCTGTTATCAACTCTTTCGGTTGTCCTGCAGCGCCAATAGCTGAGTACAATGTTGAATTGTCAAAGAAAACTTCTATGTAAAGTGGAATCTGTGTGGATCTTTCCTGCGCTTGGCCTTGGTCACTAGCTATGAGCAGCAAAGTGTAAGTTCCAGCTTCCATTGGAGTTAATTGCCTCTGTAGAAAAATGGCGCCTGATGTAGGATTAATGTCAAACAACCCTGTGGTGTTTATTGTGTTGGCAGAGTAGATGATTTCAGAATTTCGGCCTGCATCAACATCATGAGCTAAGACTGATACCAATGTTTGGCGAATTTGAAAAGTGTGAGGTATTATAATGGTGTCATTTCCTGGTTTTGGGAATAGAAAGTAAGGATCATTGTCATTGACATCACCAATCTTGATAACAACAGTTGCAGTACCTGTTAGTGATGGCGTACCTTTGTCTACAGCAATGACAATAAATTTATAGGTATCTTCCATTTCTCTATCAAAAATTGCATTTGTTCTGATAACACCATCTTGTGCTCCAATCAGAAAATGATTGCTGATTTGCCCACGAGTGGTTGGGAAACGGTAGGTAATATTTCTATTGTCACCTATGTCTCTGTCTGAAGCTGAAACAATTCCAACAAATCTTCCAACAGGTTGCTGCTCGTCAATCTCAAAAGTGTACACCAATCGAGAAAACTCTGGCCTCATGTCATTCACATCCAAGAGGGTAAGAACCACAGTAGCAGATGATGACTCAGGAGGACTACCTCTATCAGTAGCCACAATAGTTGCCACAATCTTCTCAGAAAATTCCCTGTCCAGTGGAACTTTAGCAGAAATATTTCCATATTCATCTATGTCAAAGTATTCTTTGTTGGTGCCAATTACTTCAAACCAGATCTCAGCGTTCTTGCCTGTGTCTTCATCTGTTGCTGCCACTTGGGTTATAAAAGCCCCTGAAAAAAAACAAATTCATGACCAAGATTAAGCTCTATTTCTCTAAACAAATTATTATTAATACAACATAAATCAGTGAAACTATAAAATCATTAAGTATCTGTGTTAACACAGCAGAGGTCTTTAAAAATATTTATCAGTTTGCCCTAAAACATAAACTTTGTGAGTGGGGAATATGTTTGTATATGCAGATATGGTTACTTCTTCCAAAACACATACTGGCCACAATAAAATTATATCTCAGATGTATTCCACATAAATGTCACCCACTTGTGCCACTAGACCTAAAAATATGATAAAAGAACATGTCCTATAAGACTCTAAAGACAATAGTCTTTTATAGGGAACTTGTGCCCACATCCATCACAAGATTTAAAAGAAATTATATGGTGGATCATAGACCCTGAAACAGACAGAAGTCTCCATCATCATCATTAAGTGCCGTCTCAGCATAGAAGGTTGGCTACCAGGGAACACTCTGTCTTTTGCTTTGATGGTGCAGGTTGTCATAGGTTCACTTCATCTTTTGATGCTACTCATCCATATTAATCTTAGTCTGCCTCTACCTCTTTCACCTTGCATTTTCCCTTCCATGATTACTTTTAGTAGGCTGCTGTGTCTTTTAACATACCCCAAAAATCTCATTTGTCTTGTTTGAATTGTGTTTAGTAGTTCTCTTTTCATTTTTAATTGTTGTAAGACTTCATAATTTGTTTTCTTTTCTTTCCATCCAATTCTTCCTATTCTTGTAATTCATATTTCATAATTCATATTTCAAAGGCTTCAATTTTCTGTTCTGTTTGCTTGTCTAATTCCCTTGTTTCTGCACCATACAGAAATGTTGAAAAGATAAAAAATGTTGCTATTCTTAGTTTTAGCCTGGTGTTATTTGTTTTGATGTTAGTACATTTTGATGGCATTAAAATTACTTTTTGTCATTCCTATTCCTCTATTTATTTCAATTTTCTTCCATTTTCCGTTATTGGTTATAGTATGTCCAAGGTAGTTGTAGCTCTGAACTATCTCCAGGTCTATTCCTTCAACATTGATATTGACTAGTAGGTCTGGAGTATTATCTTTATTTATGATCATAGTTTATAAGTTCTATTTAATATTTATATCTTATCCATATTTTGTGCTTGTCATGTTTATTTCATTAAATAATTGCAGATCTTAAGGATTTTATGCTAATAATACAGTATCATCAGCATATCTTAGGTTATTGATTACCTTTCCGTTCATGTTTAGTTAGATCTTTAAAGATTTGCTCAGTGTATAGATTGAACAAACATGGTGATAGGATGCATCCCTGACTTACTCCTCTTTTAATATATCAATAGGTGTAGAGTTCTCTTTGTTATATTTTATTATTGCTGTTTGCTCCCAGTATAAATTACATATTAGTTGTATGTCTGTGTCATCTAGATGTATATCTTTAGGCAGTTTATAAGTTGTTTATGGTGTATTCCATCAAAAGCTTTGGTGTAGTCTATGAAGCATATATTGTTTTTTTTATTTCTGTGTACTTTTTGATTAATGTCCTCATGCAGAATATGGCTTCTTTTGTCCCTCTGTTTTTCCTAAATCCAAATTGTTGTTCTTCTACTCCTTATTGATTTTATTCTGAATCCTTCCTGGTATAACTTTTAACAAGATTTTTTTTACATGGCTCATTAGGCTTATTGTTCTAAAATTGCTGCATTCAACTGCACCATTCTTTTTTCGCCAATACAATGAAAATGTACGTTTTTAGTTCATTTGGTATGTATCCTAAATGGTATATGTCATTTCATATGTCTGTGATCACTTAAATGCCCAAATCTTCTAGTGCCTTTATCATCTTTATCTGACAACTGTATTATTAGAGGTTAGGAATGATTGTAGTTGACAAACTACAAGTATAATCAATGTGCACACTGTGCACCATCCATGGAAAGGAACTTCCCTGGCTATAGTGAGATTGTTTGTTGTAACAGTAATCATTAATGTAGCAATCAGTAATGCAGTAATGTAGTAAGTAATCAGAAGGTAGTAATTAGTAATGTAGTATTTAGTATTTTCCCATAACCATTGGCATATTTATAAATAACATGGTCAGTCTCAATCTACTACCACCCTATATTTCTTGAAGAAAACTCTCTGTAAAAAATTATATCATTTGAGGCTGACCTGGACCCAGTTAGTTAATAAACAAAGTACCAACCACTTCACTACTTAGATTTAATGTCTCCTCAGCCAATAATTTCACAATTAATGTATCATCATCAAGTACCGGGCCTGCTGGCGTAAGTGATCATGTCTCTCCACAACTTTCGATCTCGACAGTTATTTATCATTTCTGTTGTTGACCTTCTGCCAAGCCATTCTCTTAAGCTGTCTGTTATTTGTTCTCTTTGCTTCCCTCTATCTCTTCGTCCCTCAATTTTTCAAGTTGTTACAATATATTCCAGTTGTTCTTTTCTCATTACATGGCCAAAAAAATGATGATTAATTAATGTATAATTGCTACAAAAATCTTGATAAGAAGATTACTGCTACAATGGTGATTGGTGGACTCACTCATCAATTTACAACAAGCCATGTCTCCAAATGGGGAGCTGCGATAGCTCAGTGGTTAGTGAACTGGACTACAAAGGACAAGGGGTAGGGTTCGATCCCAACCGACGGCTTCCGGGTTCACCCAGCCTTAAATGGGTACCGGATTTTTTTCTGGGAAAGTAAAGCAGCACGGGCATAATACCGACCACATTACCCCAAAAATCATGTGCTGAAGGTCTGTAAAATATAGGGTCACTAACACCATATTTCCCTATACGCCACTTGGCGTGACAGGGGTACTTTACTTTTTACTTTTTTTATGTCTCCAAATGAGATACAAAAGATCAGCACAAAGAGTGGATGCTTATATTAAAAGATGAGAAAGAAAAAGAGGAAGAGGCAGACCCAGAGTAAGATTTACCTACAACATCAAAGAAGTGCTACAACAACATCAACTGACAATGAGTGAGCCGCCAAAAGGATGAGAACTAAATACAAATAATAATAGATGAATATTATTATAGAGGGAAACTTCCGAGGTGATAAATCCATGAATGGAAAGATAATCAATAACCTAGGATATGCTGATGATACTGTATTACTAGCATAAAATCCTAAAGATCTACAATTATTTAATGAAATAAACATGACAAGCAAGTTTCCCTCTATAATAATATTCATTTATTATTATTTGTCTCCAGTATAAAAACCACTGGAAACTACTATTCGTGCAGTTTTGTCCCATAAATGTTTGTCTTCAACACAAGTATTCAGCCCCACCGGGAGATACTTATCTTAATAGGAAAGTACAGAAATACAATTTATTCCCGAGCTGTGATCATAACCCTATGCCATAGTCATAAGAACACCTGCATGAAAGACATCATCCATGATAGCTAATTTTTAAGTTCATTGAGTGGCAGTGTTCCCTAGAGTTTGACTTCTCATGGCAAGGTGGAGTGCAAAGGAGTACGGGTTTGATCCTGCTTTGGGCCATATATTGTTCTTTGTTTTTTTCTGTTGTTGATTATTTGTCATTTTTTTCTGAGTGCTGTAAAACATATCTCTTCCTCCTATGATTCGATGAGAACTAGAACTTTTATTTTCCTTGACACCCAAATGGGTACAAGAGGAAGTGAAGAAAGAAAGTAGAAAGAATGTATTAATATTCCTACTATATACAAGAGTTTTTGGTGCTAAAGTTGACTTTAAAAGAGATTTGAATGCCTTGATACCCTCAACGTATTACATATAAAACTACATCATGTTCTGTGCATCAACATCATATGCCATAGTGGTTGGCGTAGGTGATCATGTCCTTCCACAATCTTCTATCCACTGTGCATCGTATCAATTCTGTTTGATGACTGTTTTCCATGCCATGACACAAAGCTACCTAGTATTTTCTCTCTTTCGTCAGTGATCTCTCTTTCCCTGTATTTCGCCAGTTATAACTTAGTTCTTGTGCCAACCGTCCACAATTTGTGAAGGCAAACACATGCACCAGACCAAAAAATGTCTTTCAAATGAGAAGAAAAATAAATCTCAATTCTTGCATCCATGTAGCAGTCTAGATGACTTTGGATATTTTGCCCTCTTCTTGGTGAGACATGATCCGTTCAACCTCAAACACTATCATTTAGGTTGTATTAGATCACATTGTCATTAAAAGTGTAGCTTAAACTAGATGTGTTATTGGTTATGTGTGTGTCCATCTAGCATGGTTTTTTGGTCCCTATATTTCAGTCCATTTCATGTACAAGTTTCATGTAGCTTGATTGGTTGTATAAAGTTATTCTCTCAATTGTGTATAAATTATATTTTCACGAAATTTTATATATAGATTTATATAAATATTTTTAAAATGCGGTAAAATACACAAACTATGTTTTTTTCTTAAAAACAATTACACATTTTATTTTAAAGCCCTTATTAAGTAATGCAGACTTTTCAAGATGGAATCTATGTCTTATATTCAACAAAAATTAACTATTGAAGAATATACAATATCACCTATAAATAAAGCTAAAGATTTATCATCATCAAGTACCGGGCCTACTGGCGTAGGTGATCATGTCTCTCCACAATTTTCGATCTCGACAGTTTTTATCATTTCTGTTGTTGACCTCCTGCCAAGCTATTCTCTTAAGCTGTCTGTTATTTTTTTCTCTTTGCTTCCCTCTATCTCTTCGTCCTTCAATTTTTCCAGTTGTTACAATATATTCTAGTTTGTTCTCTTCTCAGTACATGGCCAAAAAATGATGATTGTCAGATCCTAATATTGGAAATTAGAGTCTCTTTTTGCTTTGACCTCTTTCAGAACATTTTCATTACTCTTCTTAGCTGTCCATGGCATATGTAAAATCATATTTCTGTACACTCCAGTGATTTTCTTGTCTGTTGTCCTATTGTCCATGACTCGCATCCATATGTTAAGACTGGCTCTACATAACACTTAAGAACTCTAAAGATTTATAGTTAGATCGTAAAAGATCACATGTGAGACCTTAGTGATCAAACACAATGGGGAAACATCAGTCGGGTGAAACCCCCAACGTGTGTTTTTCTTATGTTAAGCCCCCCTTAACTTACGACTGACTCAGCAGGTTGGTAAGGGATAAATGTTTTATGCTCAGAGAAATACACAGAAGATAGAGATAGATAAACATAAAGTAGCAACGATAAATATATAGGCGGGATAAAAAATAAAGAAGTCGAACATATAGAAGAAATGACAAAATGGAAAATTAAAATACTAGGATTAGCGGACACCAGAGTAAAAGGACAACAGATAAAGAAAACACATGTGAACTACATGAAAATACTTTCAGGAGTCGACATCACAGAAAGAGCAACACACGGAGTAGGTTTTATCATCGACACAGAACACAAAAAGAACATTCTAGAAATAAAATACCATTCAGAAAGAATTATCACAATTAAACTACAAGAAGATGGTCGAAAAACAAATTACATTCAAATCTATGCACCATGCAACAACAATGAAAGAGACAGCAAAGAATTCTATGACACATTGAATGAAATTATTAAAAAGATTGACGAAAGCGACGATATGTTAGCAATGGGAGATTTTAATGGAAGGCTTGGGAAACACAACAGTGAGAACAGAGATATCTTAGGACCCTTTGGCGATAAAACAGCTGAAATAAACGAAAATGGAAGCAGACTGCTGGAACTATGTAATCAAAATGATTTATTTATCACCAGCACATTCTTTAAACACAGGGAGTCGCAAGTATACACCTGGTACAAATGGAATGTCATAACATACAGAAGCCAGATAGATTTTATACTAACAAGACAACAGAACAAGAAAAGAGTAACCGACAGTAGAGCAATCCCTAATATTACAGATGACACGGATCACAAGATAGTTATGATCACACTAAGACAACCAAAAATAAAGAGAATATACGAAAAGAAACAAAAGAAGCGAAAAGAACAGACAATAAAAATAAAACAATTAAAAGATCAAGAATCAAGGAAAACCCTAGAAGAAAAACAAACAGAGGAATTCAAGAAACTCCCTAACGAAGTATTCACAGTAGAAGAAGAGTGGAAACAATTTAAGGAAACAGTAACCAACATCTCTAAAACAGTTTGTGGAATGAAGTTAAGAATAAGAGAAGGGAAAAAGAGCACCCCGTGGTGGAACAAAAAAAATCAGAGAATCAATTAAAGAAAAGAAGAAACTGTTTAAAAATTGAAGGGAGAACAAGAACCAAGAAAAATATGAAAAATATGCCTTAGTTCGAAAAAGAGTTAAAATGTTGATCAAAGAAGCTAAGCAAAAGAATTGGACAGAGTTCGGACAAAACATGAGCAGGGACTTCAAGACAGCCACAAGAGATTTCTACAAAGCAGTAAAAGCCACAAGAGCGAGAAAAGAAAACCATGATCCTACTGAGCTCATAAATGACAAAGACGGACAGCCAATATCAAATAACCAATGTATGCAACAGAGATGGAAAGAATATTTTGAAGACCTGTTAAACATACCAACTACCAATAAGACAACAAAAACCACGCTAGAACTCACAAATACTGAACCCAACATCATGAAAGAGGAAATCGAAGAAGTAATCAAATATGCACCAAGAAATAAAGCACCAGGGATACATAACATACTAATAAAAATAATAGCAGCAGCAGGAGAAACAGGAGTGCAATGGCTGCACAGAATATTTAATGCAGCATGGCACCAACAACAAGCCCCAGAAGACTGGCAACAGGCAATCATCATACCAATATGGAAAAAGAAAGGTAGCAAAAGAGACTGCAATCAATATAGAGGTATATCTCTTCTCAGCCATGTAGGAAAGCTTTACGTCAAAATCTTGGAAAAAAGGCTGAGACCAATAATAGAACTACAGTTAAGTGATTCTCAAATGGGGTTCCGAAATAACAGAGGATGTACTGACGCACTATTCACATTAAAACAGCTTGCAGAAAAAACGACAGAACACAATCAAAACTTATACATAGTCTTCATTGACCAGGAAAAAGCATTCTACAGAGTAAACAGAGAACAACTGTGGGAGATACTAACAACATACGGAGTAAGCCAACATCTAACCAACCTTATTAAAAGTCTCTACTTCAACAGCAGCTGCAGGGTCAGAACAGCAGCAGGCTACACAGACCACTTCGAAGTTAGATCAGGTGTAAGACAGGGGTGCGTACTATCCCCCCCTACTGTTTTTTATATACATGGACTATATATGCAAGAGTTCTTAAATGTTACATAGAGCCAGTCTTAACATATGGATGCGAGTCATGGACAATAGGACAACAGACAAGAAAATCACTGGAGTCTGTAGAAATGTGGTTTTACAGAAGAATGTTGAGAATACCATGGACAGCTAAGAAGAGTAATGAAGAGGTTCTGAGAGAGGTCAAAGCAAAAAGAGAGCTAATTTCCAATGTTAGGAAGAAACAATCATCATTTTTTGGCCATGTAAAGAGAAGAGAAGAACTTGAATATATTGTAACAACTGGAAAAATTGAAGGACGAAGAGATAGAGGGAAGCAAAGAGAAAAAATAACAGACAGCTTAAGAGAATGGCTTGGCAGAAGATCAACAACAGAAATGATAAATAGCTGCTGAGATTGAAAGTTGTGGAGAGACATGATCACCTACGCCACTAGGCCCGGTACTTGATGATGATATGCAAGCTAGCCGACCCATCAGAGACAGAGGAGATAAGGAGCTTTTATTTGCAGACGATCAGGCACTAATACATGAAACAATAGAAGACCAACAAGAACACTTAAACAAACTCAACAGCTCAGGTACAAAATACAACATGAAAATCAACATCAACAAAACAGAAGTCATGAATGTCACCAAAAATAAACAGAACATCAACATAATTATAGAAGGAAGGCAACTAAAACAAGTAGAGGAATTCCAATACCTAGGAAGTCTAATGACAAACGATAATTCCCAAACAGCAGAGATAGAATCAAGATGCAACAAAGCTTGTCAATACATTGGATAGTTATCACTACTATTGTCCAACAAGGAAATAACTCTGGAGGCAAAACGAGCACCATACAATACAATCTTCATCCCAACATTGTGCTACCAATGCCAGACCTGGACCCTAGATGAAAAAACAATAAGAAAAATAACCTCTACAGAGATGAAATGTGTTAGACGAATGACAGGAAGCAGTCAGAGATAAGATCAGAAATGAAGAACTGAGAAAAAAGCTAGGAATAGCCCCCGCCATATAAGGAAACAACAGACAAAATGGCTTGGCCACGTGACAAGGCAGAAAGATCAAAACACAACACAACGAGCCTTCAACAAACATTGTGAGAACACCAGACCCAAAGGTCGACCACGAAAAAGATGATTCGATGAAATATTAGAAGCACTAGGAAACATAACAGCCGCAGAAGCGAACAGAAGAGCAAAAGACCGCAAATTATATCTCCCCTCGACGCTGAAAGGCAGATGAGGAAGGAAAGGAGAAGAAGACATTATCACTTTTAATATTTCTGTATACAATGAACACATACCAACTGTGTTATTCTCATAGATTTTAGCTTCGTACGTTCTGTGAGTGAAGACTGGTTTGTGGTCATTCTCATCTAAAACATTGACCTTAAATTCTGCTTTGGTCAAAAGGGAAGGAAATCCATTGTCCCAGCATGTAACAGTGACTGTGTATCTATCCATTTGTTCTCTGTCAAGTTCTTTTTTCAAGGTCACCTGCAAGTGAAGACAAGTGCAATGTATTCAATAAAGTAGATCTAATTACTTGCCCGTGTGGTGCAGGGGCCTCAATATGAGGGACGTAAATAATAGTGACACTGTGACCTTCCAGGCATGTCTTAAGAGGCGACTAAGAAGATTGATCGATGGCTTGACAAGCTGTCATTGTAAAAAGTATTGTTATGGAAACAGAGCCATAGATTTTAGAAGCAGTGATATCTGTAATATTTGTCATTTTGGCATGCCAGGTTTCTGTTTTTGAGATTGTAGTTCTGCCCTATGTGCCGTCTTCAGCTCGAAAGGACAATAGATAGATAGATAGAATTACTTAATTTGTAGTAAGAAATTGATACAACTTAAAGTAATGTTTATACCTTTACTTTGTTTGTATGTTCCAATGAACATACTTTTACTGTGTTTGTTTTGACTACAAGTAGTTTGAAAAGGCAACAGATTGGATTGAGAAACAAACGTTTACCCACATATACTTTCTCGGTGATTTAATGAGTACACTTCAAGAGGATAGAAATGGACTTTGCCAGAAGTCAGTGGTTGGAATCTCTGATGAGGTCAGAGCTGATTAAAGCTGCTTCATTTTTGTGCAAAGACTTCTTCTTCTTCTACCTTTCAGCTCCCTGTGGAGCATAGGTCTTCAACAAACACTTTCCAAGCTGTTCTGTTTCTTGCCATTCTTTTAAGATCATTCCATGTCTTCCCCATTATTTTAATCTCTGCTTCTATCAGTTTTCTCCAAGAATTCATTGGTCTTCCTCCTTGTCTTTTTCCCTGGAGATTCCAAAAAAGGGCCTGTTGTGTAATGCTATCAGTTGGCTTCCACAGTGTGTCCTATCCAGCACCATCGTCTTCGCTGTATCACTTTAACCACTGGTATTTTACTGGTACATTTCCATAATTCTATGTTAGTGATTTTGTCCTGCCATTTCCTTTTATTCTGCGTAAGCATCCATTAATGAGATCCTGTATCTTCATGATTGTTATTTTAGTTGTTCTCCATGTTTTACAGCCATATAATAGGACTGACTTAACATTGGAGTTGAACATTTTTATTTTAGTATTTAACTTAATTTCTCTGGACTTCCATATGTTTCCCAGTTCAACAAAAGTTCCTCTTGATTTTTATATCCTTATTTTGGTATCATTTTCTGTTCCTCCCTCTTTGTCTATATTACTGCCCTGATTTATGTAAGATTGTACTTCTAGTAGAGGTAGCTCCTTTGTGCAAGGACATTCGGGTGAAAAGGAAATGATTGAGCAAACAGATTAGCTGGGTCAACTGTTGTGGAGAATAAATTAGCAATGGACAAAGAAAACACTCTCTGTGCTCTCAAGGAGACTGGATGAGTAAGTGATTCAGGCAATATATGTAAATTTCCAATGGATGGGTGGACATCATCAATGCCCTCCGAGATGTGGGAAGAGCACATGACTTCAACAAACACAGATCCACATCACTTCTTCAGATGATGGAAATGGGAGTTAAGTTGGGCACAGCCAGAAATGAGACAGTGGCCGTGTAAGAAGACTTATCAACCAACATAGAACTGGAGTCGTCAGTCGCTGGACACTGAAGGAATTGCTGAGGAGGGGATCTGAGCACCTATGGACATGTTTGGAGTGCAATGATGATGACCCACAAATAACTCAATAACTCAATGTAAATTTACAATCTTGAAGCAAGAGCACCACATCAAAAAGGGTGATGCCAGACAAAAGCACTAGGCAGGGAGCCAAAGAAAACTGGTAAATCAACAAAGAACAGGTGTTGTCATTCACTACATGTTGAGGGATATATTGAGGGAATCCGAATACATTTGGAGATGTCCGATGTGCAATATGGATGATCTATCGAGTAGATAGAAGAATGTATCGACATCCTAAAACCTGGTCAGGAAAGACAGGATAGCCTGGTGATGTTGTTTCCTTAGATAATACAACTATGACTACAAACAACTGCGAGAAAACTAGAAAACAAAAGGCTGAAAAAGCAGTTCCCCTAATAAATGTGTGATGGAGACGAATGAATTAAAATTATTAAACGGCAAGGACTTGAAACGTAATGAAAACCAATCCGTTAATAAATGAATGAAGAAGAATAGGAGCAGGAGGATGAAGAAGATAAAGAAATAATGAATTGAATGATGGATGGTTGTATAAGAAAATGAATCTTTAGCACCTAAAGGCAGAACTCGTGATTATGATACCATGTACTGACCTTGTATTTTCCGTCATTAACCACCTTGACTAGTTCAAATGTTGGATCACTGAGCCTGCATGCTGTCTGGCCATTATCACCACTGTCAGGATCCCGAACATTGATGTAGGCCACGACCTTGCCAGAATTGGCATATTCCGATACCTCGGCCACGCCCTTTAACCCGCTCAGTGTGTCAATGATGATTGTTGGCATGCTGTTTACAGTGTCTTCAACTTGTATCTAAAATTGAAAGATTTACAAGAGGACAGTGGTTTGGTAAAAAAGGTAGGAGGGGTAAACATTTTTAGGACGTTACATGATGCTCAGGGTTACCAAACGTCAGGATTTTGGAGCTCATAATCTGCATTTAGTGTATGTTTCCTGCGTCCTTGTCCTGCATTTAGTGTATGTTTCCTGCGTCCTTGTCCTGCATTTAGTGTAAGTTTCCTGCATCCTTGTCCTGCATTTAGTGTATCTTTCCTGTGCCCATGTCCTTGATTTAGTGTATGTTTCCTGTGCCCATGTCCTTGATTTAGTTTATGTTTCCTATGCCCATGTTCTGCATTTAGCATATGTTCTCTCTGGCTAGGGATACGTTTTGTACTTGATCTGTAAGATCCCAAAGGGAACCACGATTGCGACACACGTTATAAGCAGGACATGGACGCAGGCAGAGATGAATATGATGATGATGATGATGATAATAATAATAATAATAATAATAGTTGTAAGATGATGTTGATGATAAATATAAGATAGTGATTAATGCCATAGTGATGATGACTATGATATTTTAATTGCCAATGATATATAATAATAATAATATGATGATGATGAATGGTCATACAAATAAATGGTCTTTGCCTTATCTTTTTGTCTGTGATACTTTATTTTCTTACTTTCTACTTACTACGTTGTAATTTTGTCAATGAAAATAAAAGAATAGCTCTTCACTATTATGTGAATTCTGGACAATCGGGTAGCAGACAAAATATTATTGGCGGCCACGAAATATAGTTTTACTGAAGATTGTTGATAATAACAGAGGTAGCTAAAAGCGTAATCGGGAAGTTATGAAAAAGCTCAGGGCAATGAAGAAACTGTTACCAACATTAGCAAAAGGGAGAAACAAACACCATTTTGTTGTTATTTTATGAAAGGGGGAACAACTGGAATATTTTGTGGTGGCCAGAAAAAATCAAGGGAAGAAGGGAAAGTGGGAAAAAGAGAAAAGTTTAAAGTTTAATCAAATAGTTTGGTTGAAAGTTAACAAGTGAACTGGAAAACTTGTAGAGATAACGAGTTGTGGAGAGACATGATCACTTATGCCAGCACGCGCGGCACTTGATAAAGCTGATATGTTGTAATTATAGCTCGTTTCAAATCACGTGCCCAAATTCAAAACGCTATTACTCAGTAGCCGTTTGTTAAAAACTGTTGAAATTTTCCAAATGTTATTAGAATGCAAAAGACCCTTTACATGTATATTTAACAAATATCTTGCAGCTGCAGTTTTCTTAAAGCGGCGAATTTCTTTGATGTTTGTCAAAATTGTAAATTGTGAACCCCTAAATAATAGAAATTACCGTAGTTGCTGGTCTATGATTAATTTTCACTAGGTAAAGGCGTGGCCGTAATGGGGAAATAACCTAATAAGACAAAACACCAGGAGAATTATTGTCTTCTCAGTTCGAGGACGGACGATAATATCAAGGTATACCTGTATGTCCAATTTTCATAGTTGTGTGGTCCTGATAAGGACCGTTTGTTGAACTAATTTAAGGTAATATAGGGGCCAACATTGTGGGGGCTATATACTTTCATTCTGAATAAGACGAGTCTAAAAGATTAATAACTGTTTGGGGTTGAACATTCCACAAACCATCATTTTTCCAATATTCCTCTTCCTGTTTTAAGACGCGGTCTTCACATTTAGCCCAATAATCTTTGTCTATATTTAATAAAGCGAGATTAGCAAGAGTCTTTACATCGCATATTTTGAATGTTGTATTTTCATCTGCCACTTGTCCTTTTAGTTTTGCCCAGATTAGTTCTATTGGAATGTAAATGAGCATGGTAAGGTGGCAGCCTCAAACTTATATGACCGTGCTCTTGGATAATCTTATCTATTTGAAAAATCTTTGTCCTTTGTTTTTGCTTTACTAGAGATAGTAATTCAGGTTTTAAGTACATGTTATTAAATTGTATGTGCTCCTTTGTGAGCCATATCTTAATAGCATCTTTTGTACTGGATGACGTCGGGACTTTATCTTCAAGTGCAACAATGTTGTGTTACGCTGCATTGTCCATTATTAGGCAAGATGGTCGATCTAGTGATGGGAGAACATAATTTTCAATCCAATGTTTAAATATGTGACCATTCATCTCAGAGTGATAATCCCGATTGTCTATGGATTTTGAAAGAAAAATGAGCTCTGCATTCTGTATTAGTCCATGTTGTCGACTACCTGCATGAGCAATTATCAAGCGCTGTCCTTTGCTGCTAGGTATTAATCTCTTAATCTTTCCATCTGATGACTGCCATTCCCTTTGGTTAGTGTGGTGAGCATTGACCCATGTTTCATCCAAGTACACAATATCATAACCTTGCTTGCGCACCTCTTTTACTTCACGTAAGTACTTGCTTCTCATGACTACTATATGTGGCTTCTCACATATGGTGTTTCGTCCATTGGAATACTTTCTGAATGTAAAGCCTGCAGCTCTCACATTCCTCCATAATGTAGACTTTGATATTTCAATACTGTTGTTCTTTTTCAGCGATACTTTTAATTTTCTTATTGTAACAGTTTCATTCATACCCAACATTTTGCGAATTTCACTTCTAATAAGTTCACTGTCGAAATTATCCAACATTTTTGCTCTTCCTTGTGATTTTGTATATTTTGAACATTGACGGTCACGTGCTTGAATCCAGCGATTAAATGATCGTTTAGATAAATCCAAAATGTGTCTTGTCCTATTCTCAGGGTTTTCTAAAGAATGAAATAATCTTCCTCGTTTAGCCTCTTTGCAAAAATAGTCATACATTTTTATTGCGATGTTTTGTAAACTGCAGAATTTCTTTTTAAGACTCATGATAAATGTTATCGATCCACGTCTCCACGTATGAATGAACGGAAATGGAACACACAATTTCTCGTGTTTTTTACAAGTGTCTAATTGTGTCAAAAAACCACGGTGAAAGCGTGCAAACACGTCAATTTTACCGTGTATGGATTTTTACTCGCTATTTTTAACTTAAAATACTGTAAACATTAAGTTTTGACTACATCAATGGGTCGTTATAAATTTATATAAATCAAATAAGCAACAATAATAACCAAATGTTTTTTATAATGAAATTAATTCCCTGTTGAGTTCTAATCATTATAACTTTACATGCAAATTTTGAACAACTTACAACAAGCGGTTAAATAGCTATTGATTTTAAAAGTTGGACACGAGTTATGAAACAAGCTATAGTTCCCACTTTATATTTGTCTGTGTCCTGAGGAGGGCTATTTCTGGGTCACAATGTCGTTAAGTTTGTGGATTTTCTTTTTGACTACAAGTTGTGATCATACATTTTATTAATTTTCTTCTGTTCTTGCTAAGTGATGAACATGATGGTGATGATGATGATGATGACGTTGATGATGTGAAAGTGGAGATAATTTTGTTGAAGATGAGGATAATAACGGGGGTAATACCGACCACATTACCCCCAAAAATCATGTGCTGAAGGTCTGTAAAATATAGGGTCACTAACACCATATTTC
Organism: Megaustenia siamemsis; assembly: GCA_032433765.1. NCBI lineage: Eukaryota > Metazoa > Mollusca > Gastropoda > Stylommatophora > Ariophantidae > Megaustenia > Megaustenia siamemsis. Next base: position 67,278,308 of record JAVIAB010000001.1, read on the forward strand.
CCTATACGCCACTTGGCGTGACGGGGGTACTTTACTTTTTACTTTTTATGAGGATAATAATGAAGATGACGACAATGATGATTCCCGTTGAGATGGTGACGATGATGATGGTAACGGTGATGTTGGGAACGGTGATGTTGGGAACGGTGATAATGATGATGGGAACGCTGATGATGGGAATGGTGATAATGATGTTGGTAATGGTGATGACGGGAACGGTGATGATGATAACGGTGATTATGGGAACGGTAATGATGATGATAATCGTAACGGTGATGATGGGAATGGTGATAATGATGTTGGTAATGGGGATGATGGTAACGGTGATGATGGGAACAGTGATGATGATAATCGTAACGGTGATGTTGGGAACGGTGATAATGATGATGGGAACGCTGATCATGGGAATGGTGATAATGATGTTGGTAACGGTGAAGATGATAACGGCGATGATGGTAATGGTGACGATGATGGTAATGGTGATGATGGTGGTAACGGTGGTGATGATGATAACGGTGATGATGATGATAACGATGATGATGGTAATGGTGATGATAATAACGGTGATTATGATGGTAATGGTGATGATGATGGTAACAGTGACAATAATGATAACGGTGATGATGGTAATGGTGATGATGATGATAACGATGATGATGGTAATGGTAACTGTGATGATGATTGTAATGATGATGATGATGTAATGGTGATGATGACGATAACGGTGATGATGATGATAGTAATGGTGTTGATGATGAAAACGGTGATGATGAAAACGGTGATGATGATGATAACGGTGATGATGATGATGATGATAACGGTGATGATGGTAATGGTGATGATGATAACGGTGATGATGATCATGGTAATGGTGATGATTATGGTAATTGTGATGTGTATAACGGTGGTGATGATGGTAACGGTGGTGATGATGGTAATGGTGATGATGGTAATGGTGATAATGATGATGGTAACGATGATAATGATAACGGCGATGATGACTTACTCTCACTCTGGCTCTCGAGACTTTTGGAGGATGACCCGAATCACTGGCCTCCACCACCAACTCAATGTCATCGCCTGTTCTGGCCTCAATCGACCTCGTCAAGAAGATCTCGCCAGTGATGGGGGCTATTCGAAAGTACCTCAAATCATCTGGAGGTTGTTGTGCGGAGAATGAGTACCTTAGCTCGCCGTTTAGACCTGTGTCGGCGTCAGTTGCTTGCACCTGTGGTTAGACCATGGAGCATTTATTCTATGTACGAGACATCTGTTAAAAAAAAATCAATCTAAAATACCCGTTTAGGTTTTTGTATAATTTGTTGTTTATGTTGTTTATGGTTGTTGGTTATGTATGTGTTTGCGTAGGCTAGTTTTATATCTCTAGCGAACTGCCGAGGGACTGAATTTTGCTTACAAATCCATTTTTCAAAATATTGTTCACACCGGCAGGTATGTGGTCAGGTGTCCCTCACCATATATGCATATATTCTCCGACTTCAGATGAGCTCTTATGTTTTTTTTTTTTTATCGTCGCCATCTTAATCGCCATCTTTGGGTAGATTGTTGCCTATAATTTTGTCCGAGCTGAGGCCATTTTTAGGTGTAATGAAAAAAAAAAATTAATAAAAAAACGGTATGGTTATAGCTTCACGTAACAAGTTGACAACACAAAACAGAACGACGTTTCGGCACAATATGACTTCAGCATAAATAGACATACAACACTCATACAAATATGTATTAAAAATTTTAAAAATAATAATAATAAATATAATAATTTCGAACTAGAATAAGAAATAAGAGGAAAATAAAAATAAAAAGTATTCCCTGTACATTATGATGTGCCAAGAAGGAGAAAGAACATTATTGCGCACATGGTACATTTTGGGTAGATTTTTGCCTATAATTTTGTCCAGGAAGAGAAAATGCTTAGACTACCCTTTTCGATTTTGAAACCCCAACGATGCTACAGATTTAGTAGCACATGAGACCCCGCTCTACAATAATATTCTTCATTGGTTTGTATGTTTTCAAGTCACGTGTGCGGATATTCGCTTTTCTTTACTTCATTTGCCTATAAGCAAGAAAGTATCTTTTATTTTTCTATCTCCATCTCAACAATTGGACAACAAACAAGAAAGTCACTGGAGGCTGTAGAAATTCCAATATTAGGAAGAAACAATCTTCATTTTTTGGCCATGTAATGAGAAGGGAACAACTGGAATATATTGTAACAACTGGGAAAATTGAGGGACGAAGAGATAGAGGGAAGCAAAGAGAAAAAATACCAGACAGCTTAAGAAAGTGGCTTGGCAGAAGGTCAACAACAGAAATGATAAATAACTGTCGAGATCGAAAGTTGTGGAGAGATATGATCACCTACGCCAGATGGTCCGGTACTTGATGATGATGATTATGATGATCCCCATCTCAGTTTACTCCACCTTTCTCCTCCTCCGCTTTTTTTTCGATTGCATCCTCTTCTTCCTCTCCTCCTTCTATTTAAATCCTTCTTTCTCTTAATTTTCCTTTTCTTCTTTGCTGCTTGTCATGTAAAGATGTCCGTTGCAGGAGAGTGCAATTTAAAACGAAATTACGATTTCTTCTTCGTCGGTCGCATGACACATTCGTCCTTGTCACGACATATTTTTGCTGGTTGGGATTGCGTTCTAGATGATCCTTTAATCATGACTCTGTGGATCAGGCTGCAACGGAGCTCTGACAGTGTTTTGTGACATTTCAGCACATTTCATCGTATTATTACTTACATATAGACTATATAACTTGAGTCAATAACTTGAAAGAGGAAAGGGGGAGCTGGGTTGTCTCGAGTTAAGACTTCGGCCACTGGACAGACGAGTTCTGGGTTCAAATCCCACCACAGGCGGTGACAAATTTTAAAAAAATGGAAAAAAGGAAATGATTCTGTGGCTTTACCGTCCCCTGGTCTTTCTGAATAGTAAGATCCGATGTCTAGCTGTCCTTGGAAAACGAGAGAGAGAAAAAAAAAAAGGTAAGTCCCGTGTGCATTCTGCGCACGTTAAAGAACCTATGGCAGTCAAAAATAGCCACTGCTCAGGAAAAATCTACCTAAGAATTGAAAACTATAAAAATTATGAGAGCGCCTATGAAGTCGAAGAATATCTGCCTGTATGGCGGGAGACACCGTGAGCTGTGTGTTTCATTGTTTGCTTACGATGAATGATGATATCGTATGACGATAGCTGCGATCACTTTCGGTGTCACTTGGTCTTATGTCTTTTGGCGTGTGCTGTAGCTGCTATGATGGGAACTGCAGCTGCCTTTCTTTGTTTAGATCCTTCAATGAACCCGCTTGAACCCAATTAAGTTGAGGTTATGGATTTTAATTCGTTTGCAGTGACACCGGGGCCTTCAACTAACCAGAACCATAACCTTACCTCACAACCTCGTCAACTTGTGTGTTTTGGCGATAATGGATTTTCCTCCAAATATGACTATCATTCAAAGTTTAGAATAAGTTTCTCTAACAAACTAAAGCTACATGGGACATAACTGCAGATAACACAGAGTGGCACTTTCTTTCTTCTCTCCCCATCAAAGTTTGACTATCGTCCTTTCAGTCTGACAGAGTCCAGCAGTCTAAAAATTAAAGATTAAATTAATGTTCTCTTTGGCTATACTCGCTGACCCGTATAGTATTTAATATTGTGTCTATTTCGTATTTGTGTTATTTCTAAACATTAAAAACAGACCAACATAACTGAAAAGAGAAGCACAAATAATATGAAGGGACACAACTAAACGTTGCACTACGATCAAGTTTTGGAGTCAGCATCATCATCGTGTGCCATACCGGTTGGCATAGACGAGCATGTCTTTCTTCAAATTTCTATCTACAGTGCATCGTATCAATTCTGTTGTTGGCTGTTTTCATGCAATGACACCAAGCTATCTAGTATATTTTCTCTTTGTCGTCCGTGATATCTCTTCCCCTGTATTTTTCCAGTTGTAACCATGTATTCCAGCTATACTCTTCTCATGATGTGCCAGAAAAATGCTGATTGTTTCTTTCTGATGTTTTTTTTAGGAGCTCCCCTTTTGTGTTGGCCTCTTTGAGAATTTCTTCATTGGTCTTTTTAGCTGTCCAGGGAACTATCAAAATTCTCCTGAGAAATCCCATCTCTGTAGCCTCTAATCGTCTTTTCATTTGTTTGTCTGCTGTCCACTATTCGCTTCCATAGGTCAGATTTGGCTCTATATAGCACCGATGAACTCTCTTTCCCACTTCTATTGACATAGAGTCAGCAAAGAGAACTCTAAGTTGCTGATTTAAAAAAAAACCGCAATGAAATTTCAATCAACCTAAATATAATTAAAACAAGGATGTCTGATATAGATGTTCACTTATAAGAATGTTTAGTCTGATTGTAGATGTTCACTTATAAGAATGTTTAGTCTGATTGTAGATGTTCATTTATAAGAATGTTTTGTCTGATTGCAGATGTTCACTTATAAGAATGTTTAGTCTGATTGTAGATGTTCACTTATAAGAATGTTTAGTCTGATTGTAGATGTTCATTTATAAGAATGTTTAGTCTGATTGTAGATGTTCACTTATAAGAATGTTTTGTCTGATTGTAGATGTTCACTTGTAAGAATGTTTAGTCTGATTGATGTTCACGTGTAAGAATGTTTAGTCTGATTGATGTTCACGTGTAAGAATGTTTAGTCTGATTGATGTTCACGTGTAAGAATGTTTAGTCTGATTGATGTTCACGTGTAAGAATGTTTAGTCTGATTGATGTTCACGTGTAAGAATGTTTAGTCTGATTGATGTTCACGTGTAAGAATGTTTAGTCTGTATGTAGATGTTCTCGTGTAAGAATGTTTAGTCTGATTGTAGATAGATTTGGTGTAGTCACTTATATAATAAACTGGAGCTGTTTAATTATTTTAACTAATTACATTGACTCATTGGCAATAGAGTTATTTAACGAAAGGTAAATAACAGGGGTGGGGGGAGGAGCTGAACACAGGTCCCCCCTCACCTCCAAACGATGTGGCCTAGCACAGTGACATTCATTACGTCACTGCTTTTGCCCCATTAAAATAAGTCACATACACCCTTTAGTAGTGAAACCAAACTCCGACTGTCTAAACAATAAATAAACCTGTTAACGGGTGAGAAATTAAGGATGACACAGAAATCACAGCTCATGAGCGTATTAAATTGTCAGAAATCAAAACATCCACGCCTTCACTTCAACAGACACTTCAGGGCTTGAATTAGCTCCCTTCAGCCATCTATAAACTTGTCCTAATATAATCATTACAAAGGGGTTCCAGCTGTATCGATGAATAACACACAATTGCCGTTTAAACAGATGTCTTTGTCCGGATGTTTAATTTTAAAAGAAAGACATGATGACCTAATGTAGCTGTGTTATTAATCAACAAAATACCCGACTACATGCTTGTGTTTGTATTAATGATGATACCATGGTGTGCTATGCAAATAACAGAAATGCAATGACGTAGAAGGTTGTTATGAACTCAAAATAAAAAACGTAAGTCCACACTAGTTATCCGCAATTTGAAAATACACGTGTTAAACATTTATATATAAAACAGATAAAATGTATTATATTTTTAAAAAAACTGGTTAATTTGGCATTTGTATAAGAGATTTGATATTGATTTGCAATCTATTTAAAAAAAAAAAATTATAAATTTATTTATAAAATTAATAACTGAAATCTGCTTGTCAAACCGAGGCTTGTGACAGGCGGGTAAACTTTATACTCCTACGCCTCTTCTGTCTTTCGTCTTCGAGAGCAAAAAAATTCAGTGTTCGGGTCAAACTGTTAAGTTGGAAATGGTTTGGAGTAGCTGTAGCGATAAGAAACGGTTTTAATCTTGGGATTAAAAGGGTCTTTCTCGAACCGTGCTGTGAAGTCATTGTTGCTTTTTTATTTGGTGGTTCTGCTTATCTCAGATCTAAGAAACGATTGGGAATGGCAGAAAGTGGGGATTTAACAGCATGAAACAAGTTCTCACGTCAACCATATATACTTTCTTTCTTTTTCTTCTTTCCTTGCTCATTTGCCTTTCAGCGTCTATGGAAGATATAATTTGCGGTTTTTTGCCTTTCTGTTGGCCTCTTCTACTATTATGTTTCCTAGTGCTTCTAATAATCCATCAATCCACATTTTTCATGGTCGACCCTTGAATTTGGTGTTCACGCAACGTTTATTGAAAGCTCATTGTGTTGCTTCTGGTCGTTATATTTTATCACGTGTTCGAACCACCTTATCTGCTGTTTGTGTATTCTATTGTGGGAATTATTTTTTTTATACATGTTAAAATAAGCTAAAGCTGAGCATAGTAAAATCATAAGTCTATTCAATAATTTTGTAACGATAAGAAATATGGTGCACATAAAAATGAGTAGAGAATTCTTCCTCTTCTTCTTCTAACTTTTTAGCTCCCTGTGGAGCATAGGTCTTCAACAAACACTTTCCAAGCTGTTCTGTTTCTTGCCATTCTTTTAAGATCATTCCATGTCTTCCCCATCATCTTCATCTCTGCTTCTGTCTGTCTTCTCCAAGAATTTCTTGGTCTTCCTGTCTGTCTTTTCCCCTGGGGATTAAAAAAAGGGCCTGTTGTGTAATACTCTCACTTGGCTTCTGTGGTGTGTGTCATATCCAGCGCCATCGTCTTCGCTGTATCTCTTTATCCACTGGTATTTTACTGGTACATTTCCATAATTCTATGTTAGTGATTTTGTCCTGCCATTTTCATCCTTTTATTCTGCGTAAGCATCCATTAATGAAAGTCTATCTTCATGATTGTCAATTTTGTTGTTCTCCATGTTTCACGGCCATATAATAGGACTGACTTAATTGACCCCACCCCCTTCCTGTTATGTAGATCGTGCTTTGTTGATTTCTTCTGCGGCAATCAGAACTTAACGGTACACTAGTGAACCGACTATGGTTATTGCCTTTATACAGGTAACAAAGACAGGTGTGTGATATCTACCACCGGAATTACGAGTACAATGCCTGTCTAAGAGTACAGACAAAAACTCACCTGCTCAATAACTTGATCGTTATTGGTGTCCTCTGGTATTTTCTTGATGTACAGCGTCTTGGCAAAGACCGGGAAATTATCATTGATGTCGGAGATATGTATTTCTGCTGTCAGCGTCCCTGTCAACTGTGGCAGGCCGCCATCGATTGCACCAATTAAAACCTGTGTTCAAGTTGAACTGTCATGAGATGAAGCCTTTCTCTCTCTCTTTCTCTCTCTCAATATATTTATGTGTGTGCGTGAGTGTGTGCATACATCATCTTAATCTCTCAAACTATGGCATAATTCTAGAAAATTTAGAACAAACAAATTACTGTCAAGTACTTTAAAAAATCTTAATCGCCGTTTTCTTTGTTTCCCATCTTGCAGGAGTTGTGGCGTAATGCGAAGGGAACAGACAGAGAAAGATAGAAAGACTTATTTCATAGGAAATCAGCAACAGAAATTATAAACGAGTGCAGCGATATAAATTTGCGGAGAGACTTGGTTAGCCACGCCAGTACGCTTGCTGCTTTATGACTATGGTGAACTGTATCGCAATTCAATCTGCTGCCAAATGCAGTATTTTAAGATTTCCCCCCCCCCCCCCCCCCATTGAATTCGACTTCATAAGGGCAGATTTGTGTAACTAGCTTTACTTTCTAAGGGAGCCGAGATAGCTCAGTGGTTAGTGAACTGGACTATAGAGGACTAGAGGTCGCGTTCCGATCCTGATCGAAGGCTTCCGGGTTCACCCAGCCTTAAATGGATTCTGTATTTTTTCTGGGAAAGTAAAGCGGCATGGGTTTAATATTGACCACATTACTCCAAAAATCATGTGTCGAAGGTCTGCAAGAATTTATGGTCACTAAAACTATATTCTCTATACGCTACTTGGCGTGACGGGGCTTTTTACTTTTTTTTTTTTTTTAACTTTCCATGTTCTCTTGACCTTTAGACAAATACTAACAATAAATGAACATTATCACGAACGGAAACTTCCGAGGCGACAGATCAACGAATAATTTGGGGGACAGGTTTGTTTACAGCACTCGGAAAAATCCACAAATAAACAAGAATAGTGAACATAAAGAACAGACAGCCCGAAGTTTGATGGAACTCATACTCCTAGACACAGCGCCTTGCCGCGACTTGCATTACAGTAACACTGCCAGCTAACATTTATTATTTGTTTTTTTCTGTTGTTTATTTGTTGATTTTTCCGAGTGTTGTAAACATAGTCCTTTGTACCTTTCCTCATTCTCTAAACTTTGTGACAATTGCCCTTCATCACACAGAGTAGGTTAGCTTCTTCAATAATCAAATTCTGCAATACACGATCTAAATCAGTAAGAACCACAGACTTGATCGGTGATTTAAGTCTTCATCAGTTTCTTCAAGTTGATGTTATCTCATACCTTCTGCGAACAATATTGTCAATGTTTGACGGTGTCTTCATCAGTTTCTTCAAGTTGATGGCATCTCATACCTTCTGTGAACAATATTGTCAATGTTTGACGGTGTCTTCATCAGTTTCTTCAAGTTGATGTTATCTTCTGTGGACAATATTGTCAATGTTTGACGGTGTCTTCATCAGTTTCTTCAAGTTGATGTTATCTCATACCATCTGTGGACAATATTGTCAATGTTTGACGGTGTCTTCATCAGTTTCTTCAAGTTGATGTTATCTCATACCTTCTGTGGTCAATATTGTCAATGTTTGGCGGTGTCTTCATCAGTTTCTTCAAGTTGATGGTATCTCACACCTTCTGTGAACAATATTGTCAATGTTTGATGGTGTCTTCATCAGTTTCTTCAAGTTGATGGTATCTCATACCTTCTGTGGACAATACTGTCAATGTTTGGCGGTGTCTTCATCAGTTTATTCAAGATGATGGTATCGCATACCTTCTGTGGACAATACTGTCAATGTTTGACAGTGTCTTCATCAGTTTCTTCAAGTTGATGTTATCTCACACCCTCTGTGGACAATACTGTCAATGTTTGACGGTGTCTTCATCAGTTTCTTCAAGTTGATGTTATCTCACACCTTCTGTGAACAATATTGTCAATGTTTGACGGTGTCTTCATCAGTTTCTTCGAGTTGATGGTATCTCATACCTTCTGTGGACAATACTGTCAATGTTTGACGGTGTCTTCATCTGTTTCTTCAAGTTGATGGTATCTCATACCTTCTGTGGACAATACTGTCAATGTTTGACGGTGTTTTCATCAGTTTCTTCAAGTTGATGGTATCCCATACCTTCTGTGAACAATATTGTCAATGTTTGACGGTGTCTTCATCAGTTTCTTCAAGTTGATGTTATCTCATATCTTCTGTGGACAATATTGTCAATGTTTGACGGTGTCTTCATCAGTTTCTTCAAGTTGATGTTATCTCATACCTTCTGTGGACAATACTGTCAATGTTTGACGGTGTCTTCTTGTTTCCTTGATCACAGACCAACAAATGTTATGATCAACATGTTTAAAAATACCAACGACAAAGTGTCTTTACTTCATCTCACTGTGGTCACTCTTCAATGCGTGCCCCATGGCTGGCTCACACTATATTATTTCAGATTCCGTTCTTCGTTTGATTGTTTATGGCGGTACAAATATATTATGGAAAAATGAAAGTGAAAATAATTCAAATCTGTTTTATGTTCCCAATCGCAGGTATAACAAACAATTTTGTTCACGTGGGTTGTGATATACCAAATCTAAGGTGATTCTGACCCGCTTTCAGCTTTTGGTGGTTGGATGCTACCAGATCATGCAGGTCCTGGGACGCACGTGAAGTTGAAAAGGTAGAATTGATGCCACCATGTAGTACCATATGTCGCTTTATATTTGTTAATCATAAACAAAAGGCACGGTGTGAAGGACCACTTGCAGCAACATACAAAGCTTGGTTACACAAACGGACTTCAATGTGCGCTAAGAATGTTTCGAAACCTCACATTGTTGTGCTGTAAGTTGGTATTATCGTAACCATATCACAGACAACAAATATGCTACAAAGGAGAGCCCCGTGAATAGAAGCAATACGTCAGAGCAGTAACAGTGTAAATATGGTGGCCCTAATCCACATCAATCAAGAACCAAATAAGAACAGGGTTTCATTATTAGTCTTTTCAGCAGCGAAGGAGCGAAATTTATTACGATTTATCAGTGAATGAAACTAGAATGTAGTGAAATATCTATCACTGCACATGGGAACGAGTAGGACATTTTAAAACATAGTGTCACCAGATTTATTTAATACTTATAGTGAGTTAATTTTAAGATCCATACGTGACAAGCCTGGAATAACAATTGGAGGTCATTATATAAATAATAGAACGTGTGCGAAATTTAAAAACAGACTGTGTGAAGATTGCTTGTCGACTGGGTCAAGCACCCCGAGTTGAAACGTCGACAGTGTTTGTTTAATCCGTAAAAGACCCAGTGATAGAAAATCGTTTCGTGGCGGTAATGCACTTAGTCAGCCTTTATATACATGTTTTTTAAGAAGAATTTTTATTAATAAACACAAGTGATCCAATTATTCAGAGGTTCCATTACGTGGATAAACATTTGGTATCTCAAGATTTCAAGATCCTGTGTGGATCTACGGGTGATGTCATGAACATTCACGAGGCAATGACAATTGATGTAGAAACTTTACGACTTGACGAAACAATGTAATGTTGACTGCGATTAGAGAGTCAGTGACACAGCAGTTGATGAGTCTGCAGTTCTGCTAATTGTGAGTTAGCCTCAGTACAAATAGATTCTATGTGGCACAAAAGAGGACAATTCAAGAGTGTGTATAACCAAAACACTTCTAGCTGGGACAAGAAATAGGTATATACAGAAAAATATAAATGACTGGTTGATAACCACTCGCATGCGATGATAGTTTCTGGAACATTTATTGATAAGAGTTTAACCATCTCTTATACTCTTTTCATATGCACATTCTTGTTTCCTTGTTTTTGTCCTCTGGTGTCTAGCGCTGTCATTTTTTAAATATAAAACTGTAACATAATTTATTTGTGATTTTGTCCCTTTACTTCAGGGACTGTCATGAATGTGTTATACATTGCGTCGTATATTGAGAAGGCTAACGGTCTATGGGTCTGTCATGTGTGCTGTAAGTCATATTTATTAACTCATCATCATCATCATCATCATGTACCGGGCCTGCTGGCGTAGGTGATCATGTCTCTCCACAACTTTCGATCACGACAGTTATTTATCATTTCTGTGTTTGACCTTCTGCCAAGCCATTCTCTTAAGCTGGCTGGTATCTTTTCGCTTTGCTTCCCTCCGTCTCTTCGTCTCTCAATTTTCCCAGTTTTTCTACAATATATTCCAGCTGTTCTCTTCTCATTACATGGCCAAAAAATGATATTGTTTCTTCCTAATATTGGAAATTAGCTCTCTTCTTGCTTTGGCCTTTTTTCAAAACGTTTTCGTTACTCTTCTTAGCTGTCCATGGTATTCTCAACATTCTTCAATAAAACGACATTTCTACATACTCCAGGGATTTTCGTTTCTGGTGTCCTATTGTCCATGATTCACATCCATATGTTAAGACTGGCTCTACATAACATTTAAGAACTCTTTCTCTTGTTTCTATTGTCAAAAATGGATTGCATAGTATCTTCCTCATTTATTATTATTATTTACAATCATTCATTAACTACATCAACAATAAGCCTACCCACCTTATATGCAGCAGCACTCTCTCTTGTTATAGTCTTTTCCAGAGTCAAGAATACATCTGAAGTGTTATACCCGGTTTCCACAGTCTTCAGCCCAAAGAGCGGAGGCCCTGAGAGGATTCTGTATTCACTGACTCCATTCCCAACTCCTGTGTCCCGATCGAAAGCGGTCGGTAGCTGAAACGAGCGAGTAATTTCTGAGTTTTCCGCAACGTAAATCTCGAACTGAGGCTGGGTAAACTCGGGAGGGTTGTCGTTGATATCTGTGACGATGATGATGAAATCGACTAGAAGAAAGAAAACGCCGTAGATCGAGCGAGCGGCGACCTCAAATGTAAGATGACACTCGTCCTTGAAACTACAGACCTCTTCCCGGTCAATGCGCTTCTTGATGGATACAACACCAGTTGACGCGTCCACTGTGAAGAACTCACTTTGTGGATTCGCAGAAGTCAGAACGTTGTACTGAAGATTAAAACTCGGACTGGCATCTTTTTCCGATTCAGTCTGATTCGTTGAGCTCATGACGTTCGTAACGAAATCCGGTTCGTTAGCCAAATGACTTATGATAACACCAGGTAGTAATTCCTCTTTGATTGTCTTTGTAATCGTGATTGACTGAGATGACACGATGTGACATTGTAAAACGAAAATAAATTTTAAGAGAAGTATAATAGTCAACATCCGTTCTCGAGGCTTTCTGTACGAAACGTTGCAGGCCTTCCTCAAAGGGTGCCCCATTTTAGAACCCTCGCTATGTTGACAGTGTCCGAGGGAATGATTTATAATGTGACAATGTGTGCTTCATAAAGGTGATTAAAAAATCAGGAATGATTTATTTTGACAGAGTATAAACAATGAATGAAAGTACGATCTGTTGGTGTTTGATTGAAGTGATTTTCTTAAACACGTGGCTACCATTGTTGGTTAATTGATGACGTGGCGACTTTCACTTGATATCTGGAGATGATAAAAGATAAATAATTATTTTAACATTGCGGGTGAGGTAAAGTAAAATTGATGGCAAAAATAGGTATACAGACAACTACAGAAATGGCAACGATGTTGAAATTATCGTGATCAACATCCAATGACTACGAGATTGAAATAGTGTAGACAACATATACTAATCGATTATGACTTTAATTAAATGAGAGAGACTATTGCAATTAATTGATGCAGCGATAGTGACTAAAGGGATAAAGCAAGGGAAAACAGACGAACAAGAAAATAACTACAGAGTTTAATTATTGTTGTTCTCTTTTGTCTTCTTAACGATCAACCGTAAAGAGTGCTTGAGATGTTGCCCGTGTACGACAAGCTGTGACATCTGCGTCTTTCAGCACAACACTCCCGTCTTCAGATTGGTTTCTAATTACTTAACGATTTTTATCCCGGTCAGCGGCCATTTTTGACTTACTTTTTTCGATTTTAAGTGCATGGGATCTTTGACATGAGCAGAGTGGACACGGATCCTGTTGTTTCTTTTTTGCCGTTATCCAAGAGGGCTTGACATCGGATCGCACTTCACAGAAATGGCTAGACATCGAATCTCACTACCAAGAAAGGGCTAAACATCGAATCTCACTACCCAGAGAGAGGGCCAGACATTGAATCTCACTACCCAGAGAGGGTAGACATCGAATCTCACTACCCAGAGAGGGTAGACATCGAATCTCACTACCCAGAGAGGGCTATACATAGATTATCACTACCCAGAGAGGGCTAGACATTGAATCTCACTACCCAGTGAGGGTAGACATCGGACCACACTAAACAGAGACGGCCTGACATCGAATCTCACTACCCAGAGAGGGCTAGACATCGGATCTCACTACCCAGAGATGGCTAGAAATCGAATCTCACTACCCAGAGAGGGTAGACATCGAATCTCACTACCCAGAGAGGGTAGACATCGAATCTCACTACCCAGAGAGGGCTATACATAGATTATCACTACCCAGAGAGGGCTAGACATTGAATCTCACTACCAAGAGAGGGTAGACATCAAATCTCACTACCCAGAGAGGGCTATACATCGTATCTCACTACCCAGAGAGGGCTAGACATCGAATCTCACTACCCAGAGAGGGTAGACATCGGATCACACTACACAAAGAGGGCTAAACATCGAACCTCATTACCCAGAGAGAGGGCTAGACATCGAATCTCACTACCCAGAGAGAGGGGTAGACATCGAAACTCACTACCCAGAGAGGGCTAGACATCGAATCTCACTACCCAGAGAGAGCTAGACATCGAATCTCACTACCCAGTGAGGTCTAGACATCGAATCCCATTACCCATAGATCTGGGAAGGATAAAGGCACAATGTAACCACAGATTCGGGAAGAACTATTTTCAGCATCTAATGGAGCATTCGAACCTTGGACCTTTTTGTCGTGGCCGACGTCTTAGATGATCATGCGTTAGATGTTTACAACTTTCAAATATGATAAAATTGGGAAAGAATTTTTTTTTTAAGCTCTAGATAATCATTTGTAATTTAAATAACCCCGATTACTTTTAGCTTATTTCAGTAATCGTGATCATGAACATTCATAAAATAGTGAAAGGAGGCGAAGGCGCGCCTTCAGCACCAGAGCTGGAAGTTGCCAGCGACCCAGAGCTAATGGTTTGCGCCAGGATCGGTGAATCAAAACCATCCAGACCCTGCTCTACCTCTCCGTGGTGCCTCTAGTAACAGACTAACCTGTCTAGTCTGGCCAAGCGTGCAGGGATCGAAGAGGGAAGACAACCCGATACTCAAAAATGTCGTGCTGAAGTCGGATGTGTTGGTCCGAAAGGCGCAAATATAACAGTTATACTGCAAACCACAACACAATGCAGACACGTCCACTACGTCCTTGTAAGGGTGGATGATGAAGAGGAATATTCTAGTCTACCATAATACTCTAGAATACTTTAGTCATCGGGCGAACGCAACTAAAGTAGTGAATGTAGGTCATTCTAAAAAAGCAAAATGACGTCAATCGCAATGAGACGCATGCAAAATGATGCAAACAAAACAAAGTAGATGAAGTGGTAAGATTTACGAAACTGAACAGCGGTAGAAACAATTCAAGTGATTATAGCAAATATAGATAATTAAATTATTTAGTTTAATCGACGGATCATCCTCATTGCACACCGGACATGTCCGTAAGTGCTCAGATCTCCTCCCCAGTATGTCCCTCAGTGTGAGGAGACTGATTATTCCAGTTCTGTGTTGATTGTTCTACTTCGTAAGTGGTTCCCCAAGCAGAGCTCCTTTTTTGCATCCCTAGATTTGACCTGATGTTCGCGCAGTCTGAACATGGTTGTAGATTCATGATCATTGACTGAATCATCAGCGAGCGATGCCTCCCTGCTAAAGGCATTCAGATTTTCATCCCAGTCCTTTGCACAGTAGCTGTTCCAGCCAGGTTGTCAGCTCGTTCGTTCTCATTTCAATTATAAACCACAACACAAAGCATACACGGCCACTTATATCCCTTTTAAAGACGAAGTCATTGGGTGGCCAGCAAGTAAGAATATTATGCAAACGGTAGGAATAAAAAGACCGAGGTCGGTGGGAAGGTGAAACTAGCAAACTAGGTCGTAAACAATGCAATCCAATCTTTTTTTTTTCTTTGCTTCTGATCTCATCTCACAGGTTATTTCCTGTCATGAGTGATACACATATCGGTGGTGGTTATTTCTATTAGTTTTTATGTTAATCGTCCAGAGCTGACACTGTCATTCAACATAAGTCGATAGATTTTATTAGATCGAAAATGGCATCCAAAAAAATAGTGGGAACTAGTTTCTTATTTATTGTGTGCGCCTTTGGTTCTCTTAAGTTTTCCATATCCGTTTCCTGCGTAAAACTCTACACACCTCGATACCACGAAAAGTATATATGAATTATATATATATATATATATATATATATATATATATATATATATATATATATATATATATATATATATATATATATATAAAGTAACAAAACACAACACAACGAACCTTTATCAAACGTTGTGAGAATACCAGACCCAAGGGTCGACCACGAAAAAGATGGGTCGATGGAAGCACTTATTATAATTAGAAGCACTAGGAAACATAACAGCAGCAGAGGCGAACAGAAGAGCAAAAGACCGCACATTATATCTCCCCTCGACGCTGAAAGGCAGATGAGGAAGGAAAGAAGAAGAAGAAGATAGTAAAGTAAAGTGCCCCGTCACGCCAAGTGGCATATAGGGAATATAGTGTTGGTGACCATAAATTTTACAGACCTTCAGCACATGATTTTGGGGTAATGTGGTCGGTATTACGCCCGTGCTGGTTTACTTTCCCAGAACAAAATCCGGTACCCATTTAAGGCTGGGTGAACCCGGAAGCCGTCGGTTGGGATCGAACCCTACCTCTTGTCTTTTATAGTCTAGTTCACTTACCACTGAACTATCGCGGCTCCCCTTATCTATCCGCCCGCCTGCCAGCCAGTCCCGTCAGTCCGTCCGTCCGTCCGTCCGTCCGTCCATCCATCCGTCCATCCATCCATCCATCCATCCATCCATCCATCCATCCATCCATCCATCCATCCATCCATCCATCCATCCATCCATCCATCCATATATATATATATATATAAATTTTTTTTTTTTTTAATAGGCTGCAAGGTGTACACAAGTAAAAGCATGTTGAGAACTTCTCTTTGACACCACATTTACCGTCGGTGTCTGACTGATAGTTGGCTGGCTCGCTCGATTTCACACTCCACAGTATCTCTTATCAGTCATCATCATCATTGAATGCCGTCTCCGCAGGTTGCGGCTACAATGGAGCGCCATTCCACTTTGTCTCTTGCTTTGATGGTGCAGATTGTCATAGGTTGACTTGTCCATCGTTTGATGTTAATCGTCCAAGTTAGTCTCGGTCTGCCTCTGCCTCGTTTACCTTGTATTTTCCCTTTCAATATAACTTTTATTGCGAGCCGCGATAGCTTAGTGGTTAGTGAACTGGACTACAAAGGACAAGAGATAGGGTTCGATCCCAACCTATGGCTTCCGGTTTCACTCAACCTTAAATGGGTACCGGATTTTTTTTCTGGGAAAGTAAAGCGGTACGGGCGTAATACCGACCACATTATCCCAAAAATCATGTGCCGAAGGTCTGTAAAATTTATGGTCACTAACACCATATTCCCTATACGCCACTTGGCGTGACGGGGGTACTTTACTTTTTTAAAAATAACTTTTATTAGGCTGTTGTGTCTTTTAACATGGCCCAAAAATTTCATTTGTCTTGCTCTAATTGGGTTTAGTAGTTCTCTTTTCATTTTTAGTTGTTTTAAAACTTCATCGTTTGTTTTCTTTTCTTTCCATCCAATTCTACCTATTCTTCTATAAATCCACATTTCAAAGGCTTCAATTTTCTGTTCTGTTTTCTTGTCTAATGTCCATGTTTCTGAGCCATACAGGAATATTGATAAGATGTAACATTTTGCTATTCTTAGTTTTATGCTCTCTTATTAGTGACCGTCCTTTATTGCACCCCACCACTGTTTTAGTTATTAGCGGTTGTCTGCTTAGTCTGTCTACCCTGACACTCTCATAGACCCTGGGGTTTTTACCTGTGCATAGCTCTTCGTCCTCAAATCTTACCACGTGACTGTTCACCCACTTGGTTCTCCTACTGGCATTCGACCAGCTTTCTCTCACTGTGAGCGGACGGATTCATTCCTACCACAGCTAAGTCTCAGTTTATATATATAATTTTTTTTTCAATACATACGTATACTCTATTTCCACCTTTAATCTATACTTCATCATGTAGTACATCCCTCGTTTCATCAATTCATGTCTTGCCCCTCTGCCTACTTCCCCTTAACATATTTCGATTATTTTTGTTTTGGATGTTTCGTTACTGGCTAGCTATGTAGGATTAGTTTTACTTATATATCCGTGTGTGTGTTTTTTTTATTTGTTCCTGCTGAAGGCATATTGGGCCGAAACGTCGTTTAATCTGTGTCGTCTACTTATCGCGTAAAGCTTCTAACATACCATTTTTTCTATTTTTTAATTTTTCCTCACATTCAGCTTTACTGCAGCTTTGTATTTTTCTGCTTTAACCCCCTACTTCCCCTTAACCTTCATCTCCTTATCATCGTAGATGTAGCAATATTTATCTGTTTCTCATCGTTTATTGTTATTCTTGTTTTCTGAAGAAGACCGCATGTAGGCAGAAACGTCATTATTTTCTCGTGTTCCTTTTATATCAAGCTGCCACCATACCTTGTAGGAGTGTACGTTGCTTCCCCACTACTGACTCCCTGCTACCAGCTTTACCGCAGCACTACATTTATTTGCCCGTTCCCCCATGTTGTGAGAACCGCTGAGTTTAGTAGATAGATTAAAGAGTAGTTTTGATAAGATTAATGTTTTTATTTACTACAAGCCAGAATAATAGAAAGCAAGTTGTCGGTGAATGCACCGCCAAGTCATAACGAATAGTTTTCATTTGGTCCCCTGACGTGACATTTAATTCATTATAACAGGGTTCCGAGTGCTGCTGTCAGAGATAAATAATCTTTGGGGAATACTTACTTTAGCATTTCCTTGTTTTCCTAGACGGTTATGCTGCATATTTTTTTGGTTATATTTCTTCTATCCCTTTCTTCTCCTCCACTTCAATGTATCCCTTTCAAACGTTGAGGGAAATGCAAAGTTATAGCTTGCACGTTTCTGTCAGCTTCAAGTAAAATATGGTCATGTCATGCTGCATAATTTCGTTAACAGAAAGAAAGAAAAAGAAGGAAGGAAGTGGCGTAGAATCCAATCTCTATCTTTTTATCCATCAGCAAATTTAGATATTGTCTTTCTTTCATGTTAAATCAAAATTTGGTAACAATTTAAGGGACCCTAAAATCTTCGTTCAAGAAATCCTAACCTTATCTTAAGTAGACAAGTTTAACCACCTGAGTCTCTGCTTCTTGTCCCTTTATATAATTAATTCGAAATTATTTCTATTGTTGATTCTTTCCTTTTTGATCTCATATTATCTTCTATCTCCGCTTTAAAGATTTTAAAATTTCCCTATAGCAAACAATATCTCAATTTTAAGGAATTATTTTCTTCCGTTTTGCATACAACGACCAGACTTCATTACTGGTGGCTGCTGTTGCAAATCAATCGGTTTATGAATGATTGGTCTTTCCTATAAGACAAAAGGTCGCCAGAAGGATTTATCAAAGGGACTTAATACTTTATTGCCTGTGTGATAGCTAGCTGGAAGCAGCAGTTATAGTTCTTGGTAAACTGACGACTTCCGGAACACGAAAGTTAATGGTATTGAGACATTGAAAACATTAGTAGAGTGTTGTGTAAGAAAGTGATAGATTACGAAAAATCTGAATATTTTATCTGAAATAATATAGATTTTTCATTTTAAAAAATAGGAAGTACTAATTTTATCATCATCATGTGATATACCGATTGGCGTAGTTCCCTCATGTCCTTCCACAAACTTCTATCTACAGTGCATCGTATCAGTTCTGTTGTTGACTGTTTTCCATGCCGTGACACCAAGCTATCCAGTATTTTATCTCTTTGTCGTCCGCGATCTCTCTTTCCCTGTATTTTGCCAGTTGTAACCAAGTATTCCAACTTTCCTCTTCTAATGATGTTATAATTATGATACTAATTTAGGATTCTTTATAAGGTATATGCAATGACGGACACAAGGCACACATTTAACATTAGGACATGCCCGGTGAAATCCGGAAGTGTAACTCTAGTTCGGTGCAATAATGAAAAACAGCACATTTATCTTAATGGAACAAAATATTTTTATAATAGATAAAACAGATAAAAGTAATATGTATAAATGGACACTTATTGTGATGAGTAGACACTTTTGAATATCTTGGTTCATTAATATACGATGGAAAGACTCATGCTACGTTTCAAAGCAACAGGAGATGGACAAAGTAAAGAAGATAGAGAGACAATGATGTAGATCAATAGAGGCTGAATATAACTATGAATATATTAAAACAATTTCACAACATATGGCAAGAAACATACATAGCAATAAAAGTTATGTTTTTAAATGGTAATTTTTGTTCTCATAGCAACACCATATGGCTGTGAAACATGGATCGTAATAGATAGATCTGCTGAATAAATAATCAGCAACTTTAAATAAAGGTAAAGTACGATGCTTGAATCGACGTCTTAGCACGCGAGTTTTCACCCATATGTGCTCGGTCGCCTATCCAGAAATGTTCGGAGATTTCCGGATAGTGTCGCTTCAAGCTTCGAATCTCACGATCCGAGGCGGCATTCCTCACCTTCCCAGAGTAAAACCCTGGTACCCATTTCTGCTAACGGCTGGGTCGACAGCTGGGGTAATTTTTTTTTTTCCCAACCACGAGTACAATTCAGGTTGCCTCCAGCGGGAATCGAACACGGGTTGTCCAAACGTCGGTAGCCTAATCGAATAGTTTTCCCAACTAGGCTACCGAGGCACCCCCCGCTCCGCCCCCCCCCCCACCAAAAAATATATATTTATATACATCTGTTAGAGAAGAACATAATGGATGGGAAAAAAATAAACATGACAATTTGACAAGAACTTAAAATACCATATTACTAGTAGATGAAGAACATAAAAGACAAGATAAACAAAAATATTTTTGTTATGTAAAATGATATAATGACATAGAGAAGATAATTATGGAGGGCATCGTTCTAGACAAACGAGAGAGAGGAAGACCTCGAAGAAAGTGGGTTTAATGTATCACAGAGAAACTTGGAATGACTGCTGGGTATTTCGCGCTGGAGAACTTCACTTGAGCTGTCATGGGTGTCAAGTTCTAACAGGGACATGCTAGATGATGATGGTGATAATGACGGTAATGATGATGATGGTAATGATGGCGATGGTAATGATGATGGTAATGATGATGATGGTAATGATTGTGATGGTAATGATGATGATGGTGATGGAATGATGATGGGAAATATGGTAATTATGATGATAATAATGGTGATGATGATAATGATGATTGTGGTGATAATGATGGTAACGAGTCCCTATATTTAGACTCCTCAAGCAAGACGTGTTAATATACCACTTAACAAGCTAAGCGAAGCATAACAATATGAAGTTAAGAAATAGAACTCTGATCTACCAAATTAGCTCTCCACCCCCCCCCCCCAACAGTTGTTACAACTAACAACTTTCAACTAACAACTAAAAACGTTCAATTAATAAGTTACAGCAACTAATATTTTACAACTAATAACTTTCAGCTAACTGCTAAAACCTTTCAAGTAATAAGTTACAACAACTAATATCTTACAACTAACAGCTTACAACTTACGATTAAATACTTACAACTAACAAAGTACCCAGCCATGTTTGATGTTAAAGTCCTGAATACAAGTGCTAAAACCTTTCAAGTAATAAGTTACAACAACTAATATCTTACAACTAACAGCTTACAACTTACGATTAAATACTTACAACTAACAAAGTACCCAGCCATGTTTGATGTTAAGTCCTGAATACAAGTGCGTCTTTATCTATGCGGCTCTAATTGTGTAACGCCAGCGTGGTGGGTAACACACATATATTATGTGCTGGAGTATGTGCATCGGGACAAAACAGTCACGATATAGGTAGGTCAGTCTTCTGAAAGAAGTAGGATACAGACACCATGTAGGTAGGGTCTTCTGAAAGAAGTAGGATGGGCAAGTAATGGATACAAGATATGCACAAGCAGATCGGCCGTCTGGAAATTTGCCCAATAAAGACAGACTCACGAACAGACAGAAATTATATTAAACAATTTCAAGTCAGGAGAACGGGTGGCATAATCGATAACATGTCGTACTCCAAAATAGGAGAACGCGTGTTCAAATCCCGATAGGGTCAAGTCTTTTTTTTTCCGGGGGGGGGGGGGGGGGATGATGAAAAACTCGGGCCTGAAATTCTCGTGGCCAGTGCACTGGACAAGCGGCCATTATTCTTATGTCTCACGTGTTCCTCCGGCAGACCCTAGTAGTAAGATAATGCTGTAAAGATAATGTCATGATAGACAGTAGAGTTCAAAAGAGATAGGACAGAGATATGGCGACGGCTGATAGAGAGGAAAAATTATTTTCATACGACAGAAGGGAGCACTGAGTTAGGCCACATCGATAATGAAGACAAAGAGAAAGGGTAATTATAGATAGAGAAGATAGGTGAAAGATGAAGAGAATGGGAACACATGAAACGATCGTAATAGAATGGAAGAAATATGATAGCTTGGAAAGTGTTTGTTGAAGACCTATGATGATAGCCTGGAAAGTGTTTGTTGAAGAGCTATGATGATAGCCTGGAAAGTGTTTGTTGAAGAGCTATGATGATAGCCTGGAAAGTGTTTGTTGAAGAGCTATGATGATAGCCTGGAAAGTGTTTGTTGAAGACCTATTATGATGGCTTGGAAAGTGTTTGTTGAAGACCTCTGATCATAGGCTTGGAAAGTGTTTGTTGAAGACCTATGATGATGATGGCTTGAAAAGTGTTTGTTGATGACTTATGGTGATAGCTTGGAAAGTGTTTGTTGAAGACCTCTGATCATAGGCTTGGAAAGTGTTTGTTGAAGACCTGTAATGATAGCATGGAAAGTGTTTGTTGAAGACCTATGATGATAGCTTGGAAAGTGTTTGTTGAAGACCTATGATGATAGCTTGGAAAGTGTTTGATAAAGACCTATGATGATAGCTTGGAAAGTGTTTGTTCAAGACCTCTGACCATAGGCTTGGAAAGTGTTTGTTGAAGTCCTATGATGATTGCATGGAATGTGTTTGTTGAAGACCTATGGTGATAGCTTGGAATGTGTTTAGAGAAGACCTATGATGATAGCTTGGAAAGTGTTTGTTGAAGACTTATGATGATGGCTTGGAAAGTGTTTGTTGATGACCTCTGATTATAGCCTTGGAAAGTGTTTGTTGAAGACCTAAGGTGATAGTTTGGAAAGTGTTTGTTGAAGACTTATGATAATGGCTTGGAAATTGTTTGTTGAAGACCTCTGATCATAGGCTTGGAAAGTGTTTGTTGAAGACCTATGATGATAGCTTGGAATGTGTTTTTTGAAGACCTATGAAGATAGCTTGGAAAGTGTTTGTTGAAGACCTATGATGATGCTTGGAATGGCGTTTATTGAAGACCTATGGTGCTAGCTTGGAAAGCGTTTGTTGAAGACCTATGGTGATAGCTTGGAACGTGTTTGCTGAAGACCTATGATGATAGTTTGGAATGTGTTTAGTGAAGACCTATGATGATAGCGTGCAAAGTGTTTGTTGAAGACTTATGATGATGGCTTGGAAAGTGTTTGTTGAAGACTTATGAGGATGGCTTGGAAAGTGTTTGTTGAAGACCTCTGATCATAGCCTTGGAAAGTGTTTGTTGAAGACCTAAGGTGATTGCTTGGAAAGTGTTTGTTGAAGACTTATGATAATGGCTTTTAAAATTGTTTGTTGAAGACCTCTGATCATAGGCTTGGAAAGTGTTTGTTGAAGACCTTTGATGATAGCTTGGAATGTGTTTGTTGAAGACCTATGATGATAGCTTGGAAAGTGATTGTTGAAGACATATGATGATGCTTGTAATGTGTTTATTGAAGACCTATGGTGATAGCTTGGAATGTTTTTGTTGAAGTAATGATGATAGCTTGGAAAGTGTTTGTTGAAGACCTATGGTGACAGCTTGGAAAGTGTTTGTTGAAATAATTATGATAGCTTGGAAAGTGTTTGTTGAAGACCTATGATGATAGCTTGGAATGTATTTGTTGAAGTAATGATGATAGCTTGGAATGTGTTTGTTGAAGACCTATGGTGATAGCTTGGAAAGTGTTTGTTGAAATAATTATGATAGCTTGGAAAGTGTTTGTTGAAGACCTATGGTGATAGCTTGGAAAGTGTTTGTTGAAGTAATGATGATAGCTTGGAAAGTGTTTGTTGAAGACCTATGTTGATAGCTTGGAAAGTGTTTGTTGAAGACCTATGGTGATAGCTTGGAAAGTGTTTGTTGAAGACCTCTGATCATAGGCATGAAAAGTGTTTGTTGAAGACCTATGGTGATGGCTTGGAAAGTGTTTGTTGAAGACTTATGATGATGCTTGGAAAGTGTTTGTTGAATACCTATGATGATGGCTTGGAAAGTGTTTGTTGAATACCTATGATTATGGCATGGAAAGTGTTTGTTGAATACCTATGATTATGGCTTGGAAAGTGTTTGTTGAATACCTATGATGATGCTTGGAAAGTGTTTGTTGAATACCTATGTTCTACAGGGAGTTGAAAGGAAGAAGAAGATATAAGTAATCATGCAGGCAGGAATGTGGATTAGGATAAACAACAGGCAAACAATTCATTAGAGCAGAAATTAAATTAATGTAAATAGACAAGCAGTCATACAGACAGAATATCAAACAGACGGGCAAACAAACTGATAGTCTGACATATAGTAAGATAGATTAGTCTGGCATATATTAAGATAGATTAGCCTGGCATATAGTAAGATAGATTAGTCTAGCACATAGTAAGATAGATTAGTCTAGCACATTGTAAGATAGATTAGCCTGGCATATAGTAAGATAGATTAGTCTAGCACATAGTAAGATAGGTTAGTCTGGCACATAGTAAGATAGATAAGTCTAGCACATAGTAAGATAGATTAGTCTAGCACATAGTAAGATAGATTAGTCTAGCACATAGTAAGATAGATTAGCCTGGCACATAGTAAGATAGATTAGTCTAGCACATAGTAAGATAGGTTAGTCTGGCGTATAGTAAGAGGGATTAGTCTGGCATATAGTAAGATAGATTAGTCTGGCACATAGTAAGATAGATTAGTCTAGCACATAGTAAGATAGGTTAGTCTGGCATACAGTAAGATAGATTTGTCAGGCACATAGTAAGATAGGTTAGTCTGGCGTATAGTAAGAGGGATTAGTCTGGCATATAGTAAGATAGATTAGTCTGGCATATAGTAAGATAGATTAGCCTGGCACATAGTAAGATAGATTAGTCTAGCACATAGTAAGATAGGTTAGTCTGGCATACAGTAAGATAGATTAGTCTAGCACATAGTAAGATAGGTTAGTCTGGCGTATAGTAAGAGGGATTAGTCTGGCATATAGTAAGATAGATTAGTCTGGCGTATAGTAAGATAGATTAGTATGACATATAATAAGATAGGTTAGTCATAATAAGATAGATTAGTCTGGCATATAGTAAGATAGATTAGTCTGGCGTATAGTAAGATAGATTAGTCTGGTATATAGTAAGATAGATTAGTCTGGCGTATAGTAATATAAATTAGTCTGGTATATAGTAAGATAGATTAGTCTGGCATATAATAAGATAGATTAGTCTGGCATATTTTAAGATAGATTAGTCTAGCATATAGCAAAATAGATTATAAATAAACAACCAGGGAAACAAAAGACAGACAGGGAAACAGAACGACAGAAAGAACCAAGAAAAAGAAAGTCAGGTCGACAGGCAGATAGACAGGAGTAGAATCAGGCAAGATAGTCAGTCACCGACAGAATGACCTTCAGGCATACAGATACACTGACATATTACATTACACTCGGACAGACTGACAGATACAATATCAAGCTTACATCACGTTTGGCATTCATTACTTCGAACATAACAGAATTTGGAAACCTTCTCTGTCCAGATTGTCCTCTCCCAAGTTCCCGTCACGGAGACACGGATAAACGTCACATGTGACAGGGCAATCCTAAATGAGCTTTACTGCCCTTCTGTGACGGAAGAGTCGAGGGCTTACTGCCAGTTTGTTTTATTTCTTTATCTTTGAATACAAAAAAGAGCTGATTATTTCTAAATATGCTGATGTTTCACTTTGTTCTTAAGTAGCTATCGCATTTTTGTGTATCCCCTAACTCTTGTCTTCTTCCTTTGTCTTCTCTGTGTTCAGTTCAGTTTCTGTATTCGCCCCAGGTTGTGTATTCGTTCATAGTTTCGTCTTCCTCGACAGTTCTGTCTTCCTCTTGAGTTTTTCTATTCCTCCACAGTTTCTGTCTTTCTCCTGTATTTTTGTATTCCTCTACATATTCTATTTTCCCACTGTATTTTTCTTTTCCTTTACATATTCTATTTTCCCACTGTATTTTTCTATTCCTCTACATATTCTATTTTCCCACTGTATTTTTCTATTCCTCAACATATTCTATTTTCCCACTGTATTTTTCTATTCCTCAACATATTCTATTTTCCCACTGTATTTTTCTATTCCTCTACATATTCTATTTTCCCACTGTATTTTTCTATTCCTCTACATATTCTATTTTCCCACTGTGTTTTTCTATTCCTCTACATATTCTACATTCCCACTGTATTTTTCTATTCCTCTACATATTCTATTTTCCCACTGTATTTTTCTATTCCTCTACATATTCTATTTTCCCACTGTGTTTTTCTATTCCTCCACAGTTTATGCGAAAGCCGAAGATTCCGCAGCTGTCTTGAAACAGCGCCATAACAGATAATGCATAGTTAACTCCCTTTAAGTAACAGACAACAAATAGGCATAACATCCGGCGATCGCAGTCAAAAGGTTCTTTGTTCTTATTTCTCTTAAAATATTTTCTCCTCCGTCTTTCTTTCTCTGAATCCTTAAAGTTTTTCTTATTATTTTGCCTCACTTCTTTCATCTCCCTTCTTCCTATTTTGTCATGTATTCCTTTCCCCTCTAAAAGTATATCCTTTTTCGCCCTACTTCCACCTGCTGCACTCGCAATCCTGTTTGTATTCTCGAATTTGTCCACGCAAAATAATAATTGTTATCTCATTTCTTCTGTCTCAACCTTACTTTCATTCCCCATTCCTTTTATGCCTCTCTAATGTTGTTATATTTTTGTATTCTTCACCAGAAAGAATGAAAGGAAGGAAGGAAGGAAGAAAGAAAGCAAGAAAGAAAGAAAGAAAGCAAGCAAGCAAGCAAGAAAGAAAGAAAGAAAGAAAGAAAGAAAGAAGAAAGAAAGAAAAGAAAGAAAGAAAGAAAGAAAAGAAAGAAAGAAAGAAAGAAAGAAAGAAAGAAAGGAGGGAGGGAGGGAGGGAGGAAGGAAGGAAGGAAGGAAGGACTACTCCTAAAAAAAAAAGGCAGCTTAACATAAGATGAATTTCTAAGAAAGGTATGACCCACAAACGACACATCAGAAACACAGAAATCGTGTTCTTAAGAGAACACATGTGACAAGGCTAATTTATATATGCAATTTAGATCAGAAATAATGAAGGAGTAACCCCGGTGCATTATATAATCATTAACATTAAAGTAAATAAGAAAGTTACAGACAAACATGACTTTTAAAATAATTATTTTAGCCTGTGTCCAGGACAATTTAATCTTTCTACTGTCTATATCGTAATTGATTTCATCATAATGAGAAACCATTTCAGATTTAGTTTCGAACCGGAAATGGAAACGTACACGAGTCAATAACAGAGTGATTGCTTTTGACGAGTTCTAACGAGGGTCTAAATTATTTCCTGTTATATAGACAAATATAAACAAATGTTCTCTGTAGTCTTAGTAATGGGCTCTTTCAGTATCAAAACGGAGAAAAAAAATAAGTCATACCCGTATTCGGTCATTATTTAAAAAAAAAATATATCAATTGATTCTCTAAAAGTTTAATTATATTAGCGTGTCACTGTTAATACTGGACTAGATTTAGGCGATCAAACAAATGTTGGTCTGGATTTGTTTGCTGTTCTAATGGGGTGACTACATCCGGGTATCGTTTAGGCCGACTTTGTCAATGGGAACACTAGCATAGAGTGTTGTATGTTCTGTACACGACATAAAATATCCAGTCCAACTTTACAGCCTTCCTTTTAATAGACGTTAATTACCGTATATCACTCAAATAATGGGGGACTTGATTTCGCACATTGTGTTCTGTTCTCTCTCACTCTCTCTCTCTCTCTCTGTCTCTCTCTCTCTCTCTCCTTCTTTCCTTCATTCATTTTTTCTTTTCGAATATCTTTCCTTCTTTTCCTTCCTTAAACCATTTTTTTCTCTCTCTCTATTTCTCTCTCTCTCTCTTTCTTCTTTCTTTTCGTTCGTCCGTTTTTTCTTTCTGTCTCTCCTTTTCTCTCTCTTCCTCTAACACTATTTTCTTCTTTCTCTCTCTTCAATTCTTCCTTCATTTTTTTTTCTCTGCGTCTCTCATTTCATGTCATTCATTTACTCTCTCTGTGTTCACTCAATCCTTCCTTCCTACATTTATTCCTTTCTTTTCTTCCTTCCAACCTTTCCTTACTTTATTTCTTCCATTCATTCATTCATTCTTTACTTATTTAATCAAAACTGTGTCCACATTACATAT
This sequence comes from Megaustenia siamemsis, assembly GCA_032433765.1. Taxonomy (NCBI): domain Eukaryota; kingdom Metazoa; phylum Mollusca; class Gastropoda; order Stylommatophora; family Ariophantidae; genus Megaustenia; species Megaustenia siamemsis. The sequence continues at coordinate 67,306,478 of JAVIAB010000001.1, forward strand.
AACTAGGTCTAACTCCACCATTTAACAACGGACCATCGAACAAAATCGAAATCAATAACCAATTGACTGATCACGTGACAAAGTATACAACTAAACATCAGACACACAAGTTAGATTTAACTTGGTAATAGCAAACCCTGAGCGACTAAAACTTACTTCATCATCATCATGTTCCATACCGGTTGACGTAAACGATCAGGTCCTTCCACAATCTTCTATCTACAGTGCATCGTATCAGTTCTGTTGTTGACCGTTTTCCATGCCTTGACACCAAGCTATCAAGTATTTTCTCTCTTTGTCGTCCGCGATCTCTTTTTCCTTTTATTTTGCCAGTTGTAACCAAGTATCCCAACTTTCCTCTTCTCACGATGTGCCCGAAAAATGTTGATTGTTTCTGATAGTTTTTTAGCAGATCCCTTTTAGTGTTGGGCCCTTTGAGAATTTCCTCATTGATATTTTTATCTGAAACTTATTTCAGTAAATTCAAACATTTAAATTAAATACTTCATTCAAGACACTGAACAGGGCTTGGGCTGAAAGAAGTCAGCAGCGACTCAAAGCTGACTGTATTTGTTAAGTATCAGTGACTAACAGCTGACCACCAATATACCCTCTACCACCGTAGCTCTGAAACTAGAATGATCAAGATAATAAAGATCGAACTCGGCTTACCGTCTCTATTTGATGCCATTTCACACAGTCCAGTCCACCATTTTGTTTTAAATGTTATCCGTAGGAAAATAGAGCATAATTGTCGTCAATTATAGTTTTTTTTAAGGAAGGAAGAAAAGGAAGGAAGAAAGGAAAGGAAGGAAGAAAAGGAAAGAAAAGGAACGAAGCGAAAGAAAGGAACAAAGCGAAAGGAAAGAGAAAGAAAGAAAGAAAGAAAGAAAGAAAAGAAAGAAAGAAAGAAAGAAAGAAAGAAAGAAAGAAAGAAAGAAAGAAAGAAAGAAAGAAAGAAAGAAAGAAAGAAAGAAAGAAGAAAGAAAGAAAGAAAGAAAGAAAGACGTATTGGGAATATGGTGTTAATGCCCATATATTTTTTTTAAAACATACCTTGTTAGATGATGGGGCCATCAATCAACTAGGACTCTCTGACAGCTTTCAACTGCCCGGGCACTTTAAAATCCCATATCTTCACTTAAATGTGTTTTAAATTGTGCTATCTTCCTTCTAAAAGTAACTGCACTCATTTAGATAACAAAAAACAACATGGCGCTGAGTGGTATAGAGGTAAAACGTCGGGCTTTAGACGGGACGGGAAGGTCCCGTATTCGGTTCTCACAACAGGGGGTAGATAATACAAATTAAATTAATTAATTAAATTGAATCTTTATTCAATACAATCTTTGTCCCAACGTTGTGCTACCAATGTCAGACCTGGACCCTAGATGCAAGAACAATAAGAAAAATAACCTCTACGGAGATTAAACATGTTAGACGAATGACAGGACTGAGCCTGAGAGACGAGATCAGAAATGAAGAACTGAGAAAGCAGCTGGGAATAGCCCCGCCATAGAATATATAAAGAAACAACAGATAAAATGGTTTGGCCACGTGACAAGGCAGAGTGATCAAAACACAACACAACGAGCCTTCGATAAGCGTTGCGAAAACACCAGAACCAAGGGTCGAGCACGAAAAAGATGGATCGATGGAATACTAGAAGCACTAGGAAACATAAGAGCAGCAGAAGCGAACAGAAGAGCAAAAAACCGCAAATTATATCTCCCTTCGACGCTGAAAGGTAAATGAGGTAGGAAAGAGGAGGAATCTTTACTCTTCCTTGGTCTCTGGGTAGTGAGATGCAATATCCAGCCCTCTCGGAAAACGGCCGAAAAACAGTAGGCCCCGTGTGCATTCTGCGCATGTTAAAGAACTCTTGGCAGTTGGAAATCGAAAAGAGTAGGCTAAAAATGGCCGCTGCAAGGGTAAAATTAATAGGAAAAATCTATCCGAAACGTTTAAACTCTCGACGATAAAGATAATAAGAGTACATGTGAAGTCGGAAAATATCTGCCTCTATAGCGAGGGACACCTGAGCACGCGGCTACTAGTGTGGAACAAACAAAAAAATAGGAACAAGTGATATTTACGTAAAATTCAGTCCATAGTAACTTCGTTAGAGATATAAATATGGCGAACACAAACAAGCGAACAAAAAACAAACAGTGCAGGAATATAACATTTGTCCTCCACAAAAGCAGTTTGAGGAAGCAACGAAGCTGGTAGCTTGGCAGGATGAGATGCAAACAGGTGAAACATGATTCCAGAAAAAGTAAATCAGGCTAAATAGGAATAATCAGAAAACAATCAACAGCGGCTTTTACTTGCACTTTATATGTGTGACACAATCCAGCATTAGCTTTGCGACCGACCCACAATAATCGTTAATTCAATAATGCACAGACTTAAGCTCAATTAACGCCAGTTATGAAGAACAATGCGACTATAATCTACTTCTTTAATAGAAATGTCCATATGCTAAAATAGACAGTTCGATCTGTATTGATTGGAGCAATAAATTAAAAGTGTTTCTACGTAAAATTAATTAATCGTCATGATGTGCCATGCCGGTTGTCCTTGACGAAAATCTCTCTCCACATCTCTCTGTCCTTCATGCATGTCATAATTTCAGTACGTGAAATGTAATTATGCTATTTGGATAAGCTGTTCAATATGTTTTCTCTTGGTTTTCCTCTGGTCTTCTTTCCATTAAGCCAGCCTGTTGCTATAGTATTCTCAGTGCCTTCTTCCCGATCACCATGTCAACAACAACAAATGTAAATTGTCTTTTCGTTAAGATTATGCTGATATTTCTAATGTATCCTGCTCTTTTTTAAGCTCTTATTAGTAATTTTTGCTATTTAATTTATCGCCCCGGTTTTAAAATACAAAATATATATTTATTTTTTTTCGGATGAAGATCCATTCAAATGAAATTTGTCTTTTCCCCATGGAATTCCAAAATAGGCCCTGTTGTGTAATACTCTCAGATAGCTTTCGTAGTATGTATCCTATCCAGCCCCATCGTCTTCGTTGTATCTCTTTGTCCACTGGTATTTGACTGGCATGAACATAAGACAAGAAAACAGAACAGAAAATTGAAGCCTTTGAAATGTGCATTTATAGAAGAATAGGCAGAATTGGATGGAAACAAAAGATAACAAACGATGAAGTTTTAAAACAACTAAAAATGAAAAGAGAACTACTAAACACAATTAAGACAAGACACATGAAATTTTTGGGGCATGTTATAAGACACAACAGCCTACTAAAAGTAATATTGGAAAGAAAAAAACAAGGTAAAAGAGGCAGAGGCAGACCAAGACTAACATGGACGAGTAACATCAAAAGATGGACAAGTCAATCTATGACAGCCTGCACCATCAAAGCAAGAAACAGAGTAGAATGGCGATCCATGGTAGCCAACCTTCGTTGCGGAGAAGGCACTTGATGATGATGATGATGATGAAACACAATTAGAACAAGACAAATGAAATTTTGTGCGGCATGTTAAAAGACACAACAGCCTAATAAAAGTAATATTGGAAGGGAAAATACAAGGTAAAAGAGGCAGAGGAAGACCAAGACTAACATGGACGAGTAACATAAAAAAAATGGACAAGTCAACCTATGACAATCTGCACCATCAAAACAATAGACAGAGTAGAATGGCGCTCCATGGCAGCCAGCCTTCGATGCGGAGATGGCACTCAATGATGATGATTTGACTAGCCAAAAAAATTAATTCAATAAAAAATATGATGCACACTTGTTAAGTGTTTAAGACATCATGGTATTAGATCCTACCGTCTGAAAGCAAGAAACTCTCCCTTTCTGCTTCCATCTTCATTAAATTAACTAAACTGGATTCAAGCTTAAAGCGCAGTGGCTCCGCTCTCACTGCACTACCAAAAGTGCCCAAAGATGAATGTTTCAATTCTCAATGCAATTGCGCTTAAAATGAGTGGTTAAAATGCGTGTTTGGTATTTTAGAACATTTCCAGAACGATAGATGGTGATCACACTTCCAAATGTTACAGTTTAGCACAGTCTGGTGTCAATTTACAACCGAGCTAGCTAGATCGTGTTTGAGCCGTATAAAAAAAACCGTATCGTCCTAGCTGTGTTATTGTTAAAACGTAAACATAACAACAGCAGTTGCGAAATAACATGGGGAATTTTAATATATGGAGGTGGCATAGATGTTAACACTAGCGCTCGGAGATGGGACAAAGACGAATAGCGCTGTCTCGTGACCAATCAATATTGGTTGGATGATGGAAGACTCAGGTGTCACAGACAGGGGTGCTACCACACAAAGAAGAATTGCGTAAGGGCGCTCTTTTTAAGGCTCGTTTCATGATTGCATCTGCTGTTTGTTGATGCTTACTGGTGTGGGGGGGGGGGGGGGTGTTAAAGACACGGCGAGGGGAGAATGAGTAGGAGTGGACCTGTGAGAGGCAAGGCAAGTGAGGCGTTACGAGGTCGAGTGTGAGCTTGGAACAGGATATGTGAATGTGGAGATAAAGTCGCGAAGTTATAGATCAGCTGCTGTTTTATTAATGAAATCTCCAAATAGGAGACTGGTCGCTGTTTTGTTCAGATACTATGTTTGCCTCACGTCCTAAAATACTCAGGCCTGATACACTTTTTATTTTTTTTTTGTGTGTGTGCAGTGATTCCTGATTAAAGAGTGGATGTTTAATCCCAACTAAACAAACAATAAATTGATTTTCCAAGAATTCTGAAATGCAGTTTTGTTAATTGCATATAAAGTGAAGAAAGCTATGAAAAGACGAAGATAAAGATTAAGTACAGGTGAATGGCAAAAATGTAGATAATACTAAGATTTTGATGCTAAAAATGAAGAAAATAATTTTTAAATTATACACATTTATTTTAATGTTTTTTTTTCTTTTGAGAATAGAATGTTTTGAACTATTCTTTTTTCCTCTTATTTTCAAAACCACAAGATTAACATGATATATAAATATGAAGGTTTTTTTTTCTTAAATATGAAGATTCTAGTATAAATATGAAGATTTTAAACATAAATCCGTTTATATTTCATTACAACTGTACTGGAACAGTACTCATAATGAGGCGTCTTCTAAATTAAACTCTTGGTTTCGTAAAACCAAAAAATAGCCAGTATTTTAAAAATATAATTCAAAATATCAAATCAACAATTCATCAGTAGGTATTTTATTAACTCACTAAATCCAGGGTTATTTTCTGTTTTGAACGAACTTAAAATTGTAAAATACCTTAAGTCAATAAGTTCTAAATTCTGTATAAACTGCTCCAAATTAAAACATTTCTAAGTAATTAGACCGACCAAATTAAGGCGATTATCTTACACAAGAAGAAACACAGGTAATGTAACGAAACAATATGGGTAATTGGGCATAATATTTCAACGTAATTTGGAATCTCAATATCCTGGTATTGAGGTAAATATATACATTAATATAGGGAAAAAAAAAACAATTTTTTAAAAGCAATCTGGCGGATTGTAGGATACTCGGAATATAAAAATCATTCTATTAATCCCAGTTGATTTGTAAAATGAAAATAGAATTGAGTTTCACAGAGTGAATTACTGGCAAAGCCCAGGAGTTTCCATTGCTCTGGGCAGCAGGAGGGATGGTAATCAATAGCTCATTGCTAGGAAAAGGTAATTTGATTAGAAGAACATTGTCAATTGTCATTAACCGAGCTGTGGGTTGAGTCCCTTTTGACTACTTGTGTCACGAACATGACAATTGGCACGCCACTTGTGAAACGTGTCTATGAGCCTACGAGCTAATAGTGTTCGGTAAACAAATAAAAAACTGAGAATCGTGTATTGTCAAACGTGAACAATGAAGAACTAAATCACAAAGATAAATGCTTCATTGGGAACTTCAATAACTTCTTTATATGTAATTTTAAGACAAATTACCAGCTCCACTTAACCAAGGGTAGAACGGTAGAGCAGTGGTCAGGGATAGGGCTACTACTGAGGACAACAAATAGGGTTCAGTCTTCGACCAACAAGCTTCTGCGTTCACGTAGTGTTAAATGAGGATATGGGATTTTTTATTGGAAAGAACATCGGCCAGGCGTAATGCTGACAACATTACCTAATATAGACACTAATATAACACCACATACCCTCGCCACACTCGAGGCGTAAAGGTTTCCTCTTCCTTATTTACACTTAATACAAGAGACACGCGAGTAACCTTAAACCTTGTCTTAAAGGATACGAATTGGGGGATAAAAATGAAATTTGAATGGAGACGTATAATTGTAAACCTCTATCTTTCTTCATCTCAATTTCTCTTCTTCTTCTCTCCCTCTCTCTCTAATTGGCCTTCTTGTGTTTCTTTTTTCCAGAGCAGACAACAGTAAGAGAAAGCATTGTCTACATCAGCTTCTCTCATTCTTTCTTTCCCATACAAACACATACTAAGATTTATCATGCCAGGAACACCTGTTCATCCCATCCACAAGCCAAAACTTATGTCGATTATATTATGCCAAATTGGCTGTTAATCAATAACGGACATAAAAGCGAAGAGAATGGGCATATCTGGTCGGAATAATCAAAAATAATTTTGATGGCTGGTCTTTTGAGGTTTCATCAAATTTCATGCACTTGAGGGAGGGGAAGCGCAGCATCACATTACAGAACAAAAATAAATATTTTTTTAAATGTTAAAAGTAGGATAATAACAATAACAATATATGCATTATAATATTAATATCGTAGCAAACGTTATTGACTTGGGGTTTGTCTTTTTCTTGGCAAGACATCATCATCACGTACCGTGTCTGTTGGCATCTGTGATCATGTCTCTCCACAACTTTTGATCTCGCCAGTTATTTATAATTTCTGTTGTTGACATTCTGCCAAGCCATTCTCTTAAGCTGTCTGGTATCTTTTCTCTTTGCTTCCCTCTATCTCTTCGTCCCTCAACTTTTCCAGTTGTTACAATATATTCCAACTGTTCCCTTCTCATTATAAGTAAAGTACCCTCGTCACGCCAAGTGACGTATAGGGAAATACGGTGTTAGTGACCCTATATTTTACAGACCTTCAGCACATGATTTTTGGGGTAATGTGGTCGGTATTACGCCCGTGCTGCTTTACTTTCCCAGAAAAAAATCCGGTACCAATTTAAGGATGGGTGTACCCGGAAGCAGTCGGTTTGGATCGAACCCTACCCCTTGTCCTTTGTAGTCCAGTTTACTAACCACTGAGCTATCGCGGCTCCCCCTTCTCATTATATGGCCAAAAAATGATGATTGTTTGGCAAGACATGATTCATATAAATTAAACATAAAATGACATTGACCAACTAAACTAACAGAATGACAAGACAAACTACAACGTTTCGGCAAAAACCTTCATCAGGTGTATCAAACAAACTTTACACATTAAATACAAAAATCCAATTCCGAATACACGACACACCTCAAAAGATGGCGGAAACAGTGGAGGAAAAGACGGTGGTCAGGATTTACATAAGTCTGGTTAAAAGATTAATTAACACTAGGGCAGATAGGATTTATTTATTTAACGGAATTCGTTCTGATTCAGATTGTTCTCTCTAAGCTATTTTACATCACAACTGCTTTTAAATAATTATAGTGAGAACTACACGTATGCAGTGCTGCGCCTGTGGGAACAACAAATCAGGGGTTACATTAGCACTGAATAGCACCTGGTCCTATGATTGAGAAATACCCTGCCAATGAGACGGGTGTCCAGCGTTTTATTTCCCCAATGATTTATTACCGTTGTTTTTATTCTACGACATCTGGATATTCATCAAATAATTGTAAAAGAATATGTTGTTGCCCTATGTTACTATAGCAATTAGGCTGCTGTTCTTTAGTTCTATTGAAATTTGTTAGTTGCCCTAAAATAATAAAGCAAAGGTATTCGACATTAGTTTTAAAGCAATTAATCTGTTGTTCTGTAGTTCTATTGTAATTATGTTGGTATAGTTAAATAACTGTTTGTTGTTCTATAGTTCTATGGCTGTTTGTTGTTCAGGAGCTCTATAGCTGCTAGTTTGAAGTTGTTTAGTCATATAGTCCTATGGCTTTTTATTTGTTGTCCAGTAGTTCTATTGCTTAGTTTATTGTTGTATAGTCCTATAGCTGTTGCTTTGTTGTTCTATAGTTTTATAGTCTTACAGTCAACAGCGTGTGGCCGTTGAGCTCTTATCTCTTTTCGTACGTAAGCTTTTTATTAACCGCAACAGAAGAGATTTCAGAGACAAAATTTTTCATGCTTTTGAGAATCAATCTACATGTTTATATTTATTTAACATATAACATATTATATACAAAATTTTGATAATTGAACAAGGAATTAGATTTCACCAATACCAAGTTGATACAAGGCTAGTAAAACAATATGTTTTAATGATGTTTCATACTAATCAAATTGAAAGTGACACACTGTGGGGCGCAACGTACGGAAAGAGTTAACCAGTAAGGTTATCATTCCTTACTTCTACAGCGCAGGTCTCTGCGCCTCATTAATTCAACAAGCGGTGAAACTGTAACTGACTAATTCTACGGTAACTATTGTGGCTTCTCTTGACCTCTCAAACAGCGGGCGTCTTGCTATTTTGTTATGTAGACTTTTGTTATGTGCTGCTATAACTGCTAAGACCTTGTTCTCTCTTCCTATAGTAGTCAAACTTTGTTGTTATTGTACATTTGTGAACGCTATCTTTATATCTCTAGCGAAGTTCCAAAAGGACTGAATTTTCGGTGAGTATCACATTTTTTCTATTTTCGCACCAGCAGTTTATCGTTGAGAGTTTTAATGGTTTAGGTCGACTTTTTCATATCCAGTTTGCCTGGTCACCGACCATTTTTGGGTTACTCTGTTCAATTTCCAACTTCGTACGTCTTTTTTCAGTTATATAAGAGAGCTGGGCATAGGATCTCACTACCTAGAGAGGGCCGGGCATCGGATCTCACTACCTAGAGAGGGCCGGGCATCGGATCTCACAACCTAGAGAGGGCTGGGCATCGGATCTCACAACCTAGAGAGGGCTGGGCATCGGATCTCACTACCTAGAGAGGGCTGGGCATCGGATCTCACAACCTAGAGAGGGCCGGGCATCGGATCTCACTACCTAGAGAGGGCTGGGCATCGGATCTCACTACCTAGAGAGGGCTGGGCATCGGATCTCACTACCTAGAGAGGGCTGGGCATCGGATCTCACTACCTAGAGAGGGCTGGGCATCGGATCTTACTACCTAGAGAGAGTTGGGCATCGGATCTCACTACCCAGAGAAGAATGGACATCGGATCTCACTACCTAGAGAGAGCTGGGCATCAGATATGACTACCAGAGAGAGCTGGGCATCGGATCTCACTACCTAGAGAGAGCTGGGCATCGGATCTCACTACCTAGAGAGAGCTGGGCATCGGATCTCACTACCTAGAGAGAGCTGGGCATCGGATCTCACTACCTAGAGAGAGCTGGGCATCGGATCTCACTACCTAGAGAGAGCTGGGCATCGGATCTCACTACCTAGAGAGAGCTGGGCATCGGATCTCACTACCTAGAGAGAGCTGGGCATCGGATATCACTACCTAGAGAGAGCTGGGCATCAGATATCACTATCCAAGGACCAGGGGATGGTGAAATTACCAAGAAACCACGAGTTCGAAGTGAAAATTGTGAACTACCAATGGTACGCTTCGAACCAAAAACCTTCTTGTTTAGAGGCTGATGTCTTACCTCTAGACCATTAAACCCTCTTTTGCTATTAATTAGAGTAAATTTCACTTATTTTGGTTTTGACCCCTTTAATATCAGCCAGGTAGCCAGTTGCCACCTTTAATAACAACCAAGTAGCCAGCGACGCCCGTGCGCTGTCGAAGCCCGAAAGGGGAGTAAAGAATAATGGCGCTGTACCCTACCAGGCATGTTCGTAAGAGGCGAGAAAGGAGGGTTGGGCATGGGACTGGCTATCCCATACAGTAAAAAAATAAGCCGAAAAATCTTCACAAACATGGACAAGTCAAGGAAAAGAATAAAAGTAAATCCGCCATCCAGGAAAGAAAAGGGCTCTCTGTCTAAGAGACGTGTGACGCAAGCCGGAGAAAGCCGTAAGGAGTCCGGGTTGCCGACTCATCTTTTGTCTACCAGGAAATCCTCAAGAATTGGCACCTGGAATGTACGTTCCCTAAACGAACAAGGAAAAGCTGCACAGAAGCCAACAAGAGTATTACACAACAGGACCTTTTTTTGGAATCCCCAGGGGAAAAGACAAAGAGGAAGACCAAGGAATTCTTGGAGAAGACAGACAGAAGCAGAGATGAAGATGATGGGGAAGACATGGAATGATCTTAAAAGAATGGCAAGAAACACAACGACATGGAAAATGTTTGTTGAAGACCTATGCTCCACAGGGAGCTAATAGGTAGAAGAAGAAGAAATAGCCAGCGACCACCTTTTATAATAACAAAACACCCTACCTTTTATAACAAGGTAACCAGTAGCCACCTTTTATAACAATAAAGTAATCAGTAACCACATTTTATAACAACCAGGTAACCAGCTTTAAATAGCCAGTTAAAATAATAAAACTTGAAAATTCCTTGCAAAACTAAGTGCAATTGAAAACAACTACCACGACATTCCAGAGAACACTTGGGAACTTTCCGACAGATAGGAAATTAAGTCAAAACAATCACAAATTTGCTACAACATCAGTTAGGATTGTATTCTTTATTCCCAAAGTAGTTATATTCCCATATTTTCAATATTCATGTCAAAAATGTTCTTTAATCCAATAGCAGATTTTTCAATTTGATGGCACCTTGTGCAAACAGCAAGGAAGAAAAATTTATTAATTCTGAACGAAATGCTACAGAAAATGTGTTTAAGAAATATTCGATAATGAAAAAGAGAAATGAAGACATACTAAAAGATTTAAACATTAAAAAGAACAGGCTTATAAACATCGTTCTGCAGAGGAAATTAAAATACGATGGCCACGTCAAAAGACACAGAAGTCTAGAAAGAACAATAATGAAAGACACGGTTCCTGGGCGACACATCTGGGGTAGACCAAGAAGAAGGATGGTTCCAAGAAGTCAAGGAGAGCTTGTACTTGACAGCATAAGCAGTAAGAGATCTGGCTAGAGAGGGATAGATTCTTTCATACGGGCTAAGTGAATGCAACGTTCTGCAAAGGACATGCGATTTGAAGAAGAGGATGGCTTTTGTTCTTTAATCCAGTTAGAATAATCTATAGCGTTATGCAAACAACCATTCTTCAGACAGTTAAAACATGTAAGGGTCACTACGCCTGCATTGATATAACGCAGTTAAACATACTATTCTTAAAATACTAAACATTTATTATATGTTAAATAATTACTTTAAGCCACCGCAGCTATATATTTATTGCTTTTTATTCCTTTATCTCCAACGGAAAGGGTTTTTTTTCCGAAGGGATGCAGATAAAACCACGAAGGTTTGCCCATACAATTGGTCCAGAAACAATAACAAAAGATCTAAAAGCAATCAATAAAGGATCTAGAAACAATCACTAAAGGATCTAGAAATAACGAATAAAGGATCTAAAAACAATCACTAAATGATTTAGAAACAATGACTAAAGGATCTAGAAACAATGACTAAAGGATCTAGAAACAATCACTAAAGGATCTAGAAACAATGACTAAAGGATCTAGAAACAAGGACTAAAGGATCTAAAAACAACGACTAAAGGATCTAGAAACAATGACTAAAGGATCTAGAAACAATGACTAAAGGATCTAGAAACAATGACTAAAGGATCTAGAAACAACGACTAGAGGATCTAGAAACAATGACTAAAGGATCTAGAAACAATGACTAAAGGATCTAGAAACAATGACTAAAGGATCTAGAAACAACGACTAGAGGATCTAGAAACAATGACTAAAGGATCTAGAAACAATGACTAAAGGATCTAGAAACAATGACTAAAGGATCTAGAAACAATGACTAAAGGATCTAGAAACAATGACTAGAGGATCTAGAAACAATGACTAAAGGATCTAGAAACAATGACTAAAGGATCTAGAAACAACGACTAAAGGATCTAGAAACAACGACTAGAGGATCTAGAAATAACGAAGAAAGGCAAGAAATAATGAATAAAGGACCTAGAAACAATGACTAAAGGATCTAGAAACAATCAATAAAGGACCTAGAAACAATGACTAAAGGATCTAGAAACAATGACTAAAGGATCTAGAAACAACGACTAGAGGATCTAGAAACAATGACTAAAGGATCTAGAAACAATGACTAAAGGATCTAGAAACAATGACTAAAGGATCTAGAAACAATGACTAAAGGATCTAGAAACAATGACTAAAGGATCTAGAAACAATGACTAAAGGATCTAGAAACAATGACTAAAGGATCTAGAAACAACGACTAAAGGATCTAGAAACAATGACTAAAGGATCTAGAAACAATCACTAAATGATCTAGAAACAACGACTAAAGGATCTAGAAACAAGGACTAAAGGATCTAGAAACAATGACTAAAGGATCTAGAAACAATGACTAAAGGATCTAGAAACAATGACTAAAGGATCTAGAAACAATGACTAAAGGATCTAGAAACAATGACTAAAGGATCTAGAAACAATGACTAAAGGATCTAGAAACAACGACTAAAGGATCTAGAAACAACGACTAGAGGATCTAGAAATAACGAAGAAAGGCAAGAAATAATGAATAAAGGACCTAGAAACAATGACTAAAGGATCTAGAAACAATCAATAAAGGACCTAGAAACAATGACTAAAGGATCTAGAAACAATCAATAAAGGACCTAGAAACAATGACTAAAGGATCTAGAAACAATCAATAAAGGACCTAGAAACAATGACTAAAGGATCTAGAAACAATCAATAAAGGACCTAGAAACAATGACTAAAGGATCTAGAAACAATGACTAAAGGATCTAGAAACAATGACTAAAGGATCTAGAAACAATCACTAAAGGATCTAGAAACAATGACTAAAGGATCTAGAAACAATGACTAAAGGACCTAGAAACAATCACTAAAGGATCTAGAAACAACGACTAGAGGATCTAGAAATAACGAAGAAAGGCAAGAAATAATGACTAAAGGATCTGGAAACAAAGACTAAAAGATCTAGAAACAAAGACTAAAAGATCTTAAAACAATGACTAAAGGATCTAGAAACAATCACTAAATTATCTAGAAACAACGACTAAAGGATCTAAAAACAACGACTAAAGGATCTAGAAACAAGGACTAAAGGATCTAGAAACAAGGACTAAAGGATCTAGAAACAACGACTTAAGGATCTAGAAACAAGGACTAAAGGATCTAAAAACAACGACTAAAGGATCTAAAAACAACGACTAAAGGATCTAGAAACAATGACTAAAGGATCTAGAAACAAGGACTAAAGGATCTAGAAACAATGACTAAAGGATCTAAAAACAACGACTAAAGGATCTAGAAACAACGACTTAAGGATCTAGAATCAAGGACTAAAGGATCTAGAAACAAGGACTAAAGGATCTAGAAACAAGGACTAAAGGATCTAGAAACAAGGACTAAAGGATCTAGAAACAATGACTAAAGGATCTAGAAACAATGACTAAAGGATCTAAAAACAACGACTAAAGGATCTAGAAACAATGACTAAAGGATCTAGAAACAAGGACTAAAGGATCTAGAAACAACGACTTAAGGATCTAGAAACAACGACTAAAGGATCTAGAAACAACGACTAAAGGATCTAGAAACAATGACTAAAGGATCTAGAAACAATCACTAAATGATCTAGAAACAACGACTAAAGGATCTAGAAACAAGGACTAAAGGATCTAGAAACAATGACTAAAGGATCTAGAAACAACGACTAAAGGATCTAGAAACAATGACTAAAGGATCTAGAAACAAGGACTAAAGGATCTAGAAACAATGACTAAAGGATCTAGAAACAATGACTAAAGGATCTAGAAACAAGGACTAAAGGATCTAGAAACAACGACTAAAGGATCTAGAAACAACGACTAAAGGATCTAGAAACAACGACTAAAGGATCTAAAACAACGACTAAAGGATCTAGAAACAAGGACTAAAGGATCTAGAAACAAGTACTAAAGGATCTAGAAACAACGACTAAAGGATCTAGAAACAAGGACTAAAGGATCTAAAAACAACGACTAAAGGATCTAGAAACAAGGACTATAGGATCTAGAAACAACGACTTAAGGATCTAGAAACAAGGACTAAAGGATCTAGAAACAACGAGTAAAGGATCTAGAAAAAACGACTAAAGAATCTAGAAACAATCACTAAAGGATTTAGAAACAGTCACTAAAGGATATAGAAACAAAAGGACATACAATCGCTTCAAGCACCCATTACTCGCCCTGTCACCCATTTCTCCCAGCTCATTCCCACTTTGACTTCTTTTACAACATTTTTTTTAAGAAGAAAAATACACACAAAAAAAGTTCACTCACCTCCAGTAATTCCTTTATTTCCGTACATAAATTTAATCCAGTCCACGTTTAGCAAGAACTTTCTCACGTTCGTCATAAAACACAACTCAGATACCAATCCAATCCAACTATCTTCTACATATTTAATCACGTAATGTCACGATTAATGTTATGGCAAAAAGATTAACTTCTTCAACCGCGTGGAAAGTGTCGAGACTCTAACCACAAGATTAACACGATAAAGTGTTTAATTTTCAGAGAACGGTTTTAACACGCGGTGAATCTTTTGTGCAATGATGCGATTACATTAAGGAAATGTGTTACATTGTCGCTTTCGTCCACTTTTTAATATTTATAATAAATTAAAAAAATTTACTGCACAAGTCAATCGTACTATTTGTATATTTCTGGTAATGATAATTTCAGTATCACATCGTGCTCTCCCACGCCTTCAGGAATGTTGGCTTAGGTACAATACATGGCTAATATTGAATGGCATCAAATCTGTGGGGAATAAACAAAAATATATCGTAATTAATAAAAATTAAACGTAAATAAATAAAAGAGTTAATTCGTGCAGACATATTTGTAAATATTGACGACGATACATCATGTCTTCATCATCATCATGTGGTATAGCTTAGCCAGCCAGTGCCTCACCAAAAAATCTAAATCCAACCATGTCTGGTGTACTTAACATTTGCCAAATGATTTTATATTATGTTCCTATTATCATCATCATTGATTGCCGTCTCCGCATCGAAGGTTGGCTACCATGGAGCGCCATTCCACTCTGTCTCTTGCTTTGATGGTGCAGATTGCCATAGGCTGTCTTGTCCATCTTTTGATGTTACTCGTCCATGTTAGTCTTTGTCTGCCTCTGCCTCTTTTACCTTGTATTTTCCCTTCCAATATTACTTTTATTAGGCTGTTGTGTCTTTTAACATGCCTCAAAAATTCTAATTGTATTTAGTAGTTTTCTTTTCATTTTTAGTTGTTTTAAAACTTCATCATCTATTTTCTTTTCTTTCCATTCAATTCTACCTATTCTTCTATAAATCCACATTTCAAAGGCTTCAATTTTCTGTTTTCTTTTCTAATGTCCATGTTTCTGCACCATACAGGAATATTGAGATGTAACATTTTGCTATTCTTAGTTTTAGCCCTGGTGTTATTTGTTTTGATGTTAGTATATTTTTCATGGCATTAAAATTACTTTTTGCCATATTTCTATTATGTTTATCATTAAATTATTTAGTGCCCTAGAATTGTGAAAGTTGAGTGGCACGCCTTTTGGGCTAGAAAAATGCTGGATTATAAATTATTGTTTGTCAACGTGCTAAGCTACGCCGTTATATCACAGCCAGTGATTTCTGTGTGTCCTCTGTTTATGATTGTTTGCTGAAGCTTTGTTACTGCTGTGTATCGTAGATCTGAGTCTATATGTTCATTATGTTTTCAATACTCGTATGTATACCTATTAAGCTTCAACGCAACACTGCACTGATTATACCATTTTATCTAATTATATAAGTATATGTATTTTCATTGGACAAAACGTCAGTCTGAAACGTCATTCTCTGTAGGTTTAGCCGACTCATACCGTTGTATGTCCATTTGTCATGCTTTCTGCGGCTTGAGTAACGCGACCACATATGATATTTCTGAAATGTTATATAGTTTCTTATCACCAAGAAATTATACACATTTTAGAAGGCATAAACGTTGACAGCAAAGATCTAAGAATAATAAAGAACATGTACTGGCAACAAACAGCGGCCATAATAACTGGAAATCTAGTGGGAACGTTTCAACAAATAAAACAGGCTATTAGGTAAAGTTGTGTGCTGTCACCAGGTATAATATATATAGCGAAATTATTTTAAGATCCATAAGGCCACATGCCTAGAATAACAATTGGAGTTCAAAGTATAAATAACCTCAGGAATGCTGATACAGTCTTAATCGCTAACAGTGAAAACGAGCTACAAGAAATGTTAGTCATTTTAGTGAAGGAAAGCAAAAATAAAGGCACAGCCTCAATAGCAAAAAGACATCTGTAATGGTAGGTACAAAGAAAAATACTTCACTGATGCACAATAAGGACAAGTGTAACAATATTAAAACAAGTAAATGAATTTAAATACCTGGGAACAGTGTTAACCACAAATGGTAGATGCACAATAGAGATGAAATGCAGAATAGCCCAGGCGAAAGCAGCTTGAACAAAAATGAGGAAAATACATTGTTGACAATAGAAACATGAAAAAGGGTTCTTAAATGTTATGTAGAGCCAGTCTTAACATATGGTTGTGAATAATAGACAATAGGAAAACAGACAAAAAAATCACTGGAGGCTGTAGAAATGTGGTTTTACAGAAGAATGTATAGAATATCATGGCCAACTAAGAAGAGTAATGAAAACATTCTGAAAGATGTCAACACAACAAAAGACTTAATTTCCAATTTTAGGATGAAACAGTCTTTTTTTTTTTTGGCCATGCAACGAGAAGAGAACAGCTGGAATATTGTTTGACAACTGGTAAAATTGAGGGACGAAGATATAGAGGGAAGCAAAGAGAAGAAATACCAGACAGCTTAAGAGAATAGATTGGCAGAAGGTCAACAACAGCAATGATAAATAACTGTCGAACTCAAAGTTGTGGAGAGACATGATCACCTACGTCAGCAGGCACGGTACTTGATGATGATGATAATAATGATCACCCTATACGCATTCACAATTTTGTTATTCACTTCTAACACGTTACATTAAATTGTCGAGTCTGATACAAATTGACATTGGGTATTAAACTTGTCTTTCAAGCTTTACTGACTGTGCCTTCACACGGTGACTGTGTCGCGAGCCTTAGAGAGTTGAAAGCCCGTTACCTGTGTTGGAGAGAACGTCATTAGTTCACTTGTATAAAGCATTGCAGAAGATTATGTTGTTCGAGCTGTGTTTAATGTTTTCCCGTGTCAGATGACAGACTTGGTGACACAGTGGAGGTCGAAGGTGTGTTAAATTAACAGGATAAAATGTCACAAAATAATCAGTGACGCAGTTGGAAGACAGGAACGAACTGGAGATTTTTGAGTGAGAAAATGGCTGTCGGATATTGGAGAGAAGCACTGGTTTTAACATATGTGAGATATATAAGGACTGGAAATATAAACAGACGGACAAATTTATTAGAGATTATTCTGGCAGGTATATGAGAAAAAGATAGAGTTACAGATGCAGGAGAGTTAGACCAATGACAGATATAGAAAGACAACAATCTAGCAGATATAAGAGAGTTAGACGGACTGGAGGTTATTGAAGAGAAAAATAATAGACTGGATGATAGAAGACAGATAGATGGAATTACAATTATTGAAGAGATAAATGAACTGGATGATAAAGGAGAGAAAGATGGGAGTGACAGTCATTGAAGAGATAAATGGACTGGATGATAAAGGAGAGATAGATGGAGTAGCAGTTATGGAAGAGACAAATGGACTGAATGATATGGGTGAGATAGATGGAGTGACATGATATAGGAGAGATAGATGGAGTGACAGTTATTGAAGAGATAAATGGACTGGATTATATAGGAGAGATCGAAAGACTATCTATTATTGGCAAGATAAACAGACAAGACGATTTAAATCATACAGACTGGCGGAAGATGGGCACAGACAAACTAACAGGAGACAAAAACGTATAAAAGAACATCAAGTTATAATTAGAAATAGGAAATAAATTACATAAACAGAAAGATAGATACATTTATTTGACAATTTTGTTTAAGGCAGCTAAGTGAAATGACAAATGAAACAGTACAAAAAAATTCTATAAATAAAAATACGGATAAATTGTAATGCTAAAAACAATACAACTGAAGGAGAAAGTTAAAATTGGTTGACATAAACAGAGTTACGGGAAAAAGACTAACAAAAACAAAGTTAATAATAAACAAATCTTTTTCTTCTTATCTTCTTCTTCTATCCTTCCTCTGCTGCCGTTGGCGTCGAGGGGAGAAACAATCTGCGATTCTTTGCTCTTCTGTTGGCCTCTTCTGATCTTATTCCTCCTAGTGACTCTAGTATTCCCTTTATCCATCTCTTTCTCGGTCTTCCTCTTAATCTGGCGTTTTCGTAGCGTTTGTTTATGGCTCTATGAGTCATTGTTAGTTCTTTTTGTCTTGTTATGTAGCCGAACCAATTTATCTGTTGTTTCTTTATGTATTCGATGGCTGGTTCAATTTCAAGTTTCTTCCTCAGGTCAGTGTTTCTTACTCTGTCCCTTAAGCTGTTTCCTGTCATTCTTCTGACACATTTCATTTCGGTGGTCGTTATCTTTCTTATTGTTCTAGAGTCCAGCGTCCAATTCTGGCACTGATAGCACAGAGTTGGTAGAAAAATTAATTTGAAATAAACACATAAAAGTTTAAATAATGTACTCTGAGGTAAAAAAAAATAAAAAAAAAATAAAAAGAATTAAACAGACTGACCTAAAAACGAAAAAGATACAATAAATAGACTGACAAAAATTAAGCTATAGGTAGATAAAGCAATACATTAAAATCTGCTCATTATAAAATGTATTTTTAAAATAAAGCTATTTTTCCTTATACTGAATGCAGCAAATTGGCAGATAAACGGACTGATCAATAAAAAGTAAAGTAATAGAAACTTACCACACAAAAAAATGTATGCATCACGTAACGTACAAGACTCACAAAACTGTAGATATTCAGTTACAAAGATGTATAATTACGTAATTAATTTAATGTCAATTACAACGGGCACTTAAGTAAACAATGATAATAATTAATAATATATATTTTTTTTCTCTTTGCTTCCCTCTATCTTTTCGTCCCTCAATTTTCCCAGTTGTTACAATATGTTCCAGTTGTTCTCTTCTTCTCTTCTGATTACATGGCCAAAAAATGATGATTGTTTCTTCCTAATATTGGAAATTAGCTACATAATATCAAGCAAGAACTAAAATGGAAATATATCCATTGTCCTTTGGGGCCGAAGACGGCACATAGGGCAGAACCACAATCTCAAAAACAGAAACCTTGCGTGCCAAAATGGCACATATTGCAGAGATCACTGCTTCTAAAATATATGGCTGTTTCCATAACAATACTTTTTACAATGACAGCTTGTCAAGCCATCGATCAACCTCCTTAGTCGCCTCTTACGACATGCCTGGAAGGTCACAGTGTCGCTTTCCTTTACTTCCCTCATAATGAGGCCCCGGTAATACACGGGGATTGAAAAATAAAAAAAATGTGAAATACATGAATATAAAAATTAAAAAGGGTAGCTCATTAAAAAAAAAAAAACACTTTAGCTGACCAACACACGTTAAGGAAATTCACACACATACTAAGTCGATTGGTGTTGATTTCCAATTATTCTATATAGCTAGACTAGCATTCAACTGCTTATATGCACCGTTGTGTAATGACAGTGCACAACAATGTCACTTATTGGACTAAAAATAGCGTTAGTCCACTCATCCGATGTGTCTGACCCCGTGCTTCACGCGCAGAGTGGGTTTTCTAACACGGATTGGACAATATTCACATCCTGTCATCGTTGTCATTATATATCCTGTAGGCATGACAGATTATATAGAGCGTTATTTTATATCTTTTGCAAAATTGAACATACCAAAAAAGGCTATGGTATTCATACCCGATAGGAACAGGGCTGAAAATTATCAGCGACTCATAGCTGATGGTTTGCGCCATGATCGATGGAACTATGCAGACACTACTCCAGTTATCCGACTTCATCTCGACATTTTTTTTAGTACCGGGTTGTCTTCCCTCTTTGGTCTCTACTTGCTTGGTCAGACTAGACAGGTTAGTCTGTTTATAGGGGAACCAGGAGGAGGTGGAGTAGAGTCTGGTTGATTGTGGTTTACCGATTCTGATGCAAGTTATCAGCTATGAGTTGCTAACAGCTTCAGATTGCACGACACTGTGGTTGTGAACTAGGAACATATGTGGTTGTGAACTGGGAAAGAATGTGGTTGTGAACTGGGAAAGAATGTGGTTGTGAACTGGGAAAAAATGTGGTTGTGAACTGAGAACATATGTGATTGTGAACTGGGGAAAATGTGATTGTGAACTGGGAAAAAATGTGGTTGTGAACTGGGAAAAAATGTGGTTGTGAACTGGGAAAAAATGTAGTTGTGAACTGGGAACATATGTGATTGTGAACTGGGAAAAAATGTGATTGTGAACTGGGAAAAAATGTGGTTGTGAACTGGGAAAAAATGTAGTTGTGAACTGGGAAAAAATGTAGTTGTGAACTGGGGAAAATGTGGTTGTGAGCTGGGAAAAAATGTAGTTGTGAACTGGGAACATATGCGGTTGCGAACTGGGAACAAAATGTGGTTGTGAACTGGGGAAAAAGTGGTTGTGAACTGGGGAAAATGTGGTTGTGAACTGGGGAATATATGCGGTTGCGAATGAGTATTGTTTGTGAGTTTGAGTGGTTGTCATTTGGAGCATACGTTTGGAAGAAACGATAACCCAGTGAGCTTTGATCTCTTGTCATGTCCTCGTGACGGTTTTACCGCTGACTGCATTTCACATGATAGCAACAATAACGGATCTCGTTTGTTTAATAAAACATCCTGGCCCAATAGACAAAATATAGAAGTGTGTGAAGTTTAAGATAATTACACAGCTAAGTGGTAGGCTGGCTTCGAGGATTCTTAGGTTCACTTCCGGTAAAGGCGGCGTAACAGTGGGTACAGAACTGATAATAAAATAAATACTTCGTGTAACGGGCTACCTTCGTCACCATCATCATCTTCGTCTGTTCAGTGCCTTCAGGCGACTTACAAGACTCATAGTGTAGCTCTTCACAAATCACTGCTTTTAGCGATCCTCTCAATACTGGAGTCGATGCGTACTCTTCGTGCCTCTTGTGTCAGAATTCTTATAGTATCTCTCTAGCGCGGCCTCTATTTCATTTATTTGTCCAGTTCAAAATTGTCGTGAGGGCTGCGAAAATGCTGTTCAGGGATTATGAAATTGCTGTTCTGGGATTATGAAAATGATGTTCCTGGATGGTCAGTTCATATTTTAATGTGACTATTTTTCCTAATTTAAATGATAGGCGAATACTCAGACAACGGTCACGGTTCCTGCTCAAGTTTTCAACTGCCTTACACATATTTGGAAGAAAAAAAAAGCTTCAGTATAACTATATTATTACTCTTATTCTTTATCTGCATACACCTTTCGACGTCAGATTAAAAAAGATCAAAGAGGTCATTGATTGGCTCAATAATAAGTATGAATTTTCAGGTAACAGAGTATGGAGACCGCAGCTGGTATTATTACTAGGCCAGTGAATGATAGTCACAATTAAATATTAAAAAGATTCAACAACGGGCACTAGTAGCTGAATTAGTATCTCAATCATGAAGAAGTTTGAAATTATGTCTGGGTGCCGATGATAACAGTCTTCAAAGGTCACACCGGCAAGTAAAAAAAATTTGCTGTGTTATCACATCATTAAATATTAGTCTACGGTAGCGGAGTAACATTTCGGCAAGACTGGTGAGTCTCGAGGCCGGCGTCGTGCCTAACAGAGAGGTTGTGGGTTCAAATCCCGGCTAGTTGTGATTTTTATTTATGGTTTCTCTCTGCGGCAGCCACCCCTGGTCTCAGCAGCGAAGCCTGGCTTGAAACGTCAGTTACTCATCGACGAAAAAAATATGAGTACCTCCAAAGACGGAGTTATTTGCCTGTGCGGCGAGGGACCCCTGTGTACACGGCTGCCAGGGAAAAACTGATTAACACGCAGAATTCAGTTCCTAGCATCTAGGGACTTCGTCAGAGGTCAGAGGTGGCGAACGCAAAAAAAAAAAAAAAAAAAAAAATTCGGAAAGATTAACCATTAAGCTGTTAATAAAAGTTGCACTAGAGTGTGTAAACACATAACGTAAAAAGTATCACTAACTACATAGAAGGCGAGCAAGACAAGGTGATTCTTGCAACAAGTTGAAACATTCAAGAAACTAATAGGAACCATTTCATGAACTAAGAGCTCAAAGAATAGACACAAAAGAAGTAAATTTGAAGTCCTGGTAAACAGAGAACGAGGTAAAACAGTGACTGCAACCTAAAACTCATGCGACACAACAAGTAAAAAAATCCGCTCTTCGGGAAAGTGGACAAAGCCTGGGCCTAAATCCTTCATCTAAGTAGACATTTAAAAAAAACAAACAATGAAAACACACATACCACAAACAGGACAGTTTTTTTCCATAAAGTTTTTCCTTTCTTGATTTTAAACCCATTTTCATATTAAAGCTAAAGACTTTCAAGTCTGAACTTACTAAAACAAAATAAAATATAGCACAAGACTTACCTAATGTCGGCCACTTATTTTCAGGATTTCCAATCGAAGATCTGTTGATGATATTATCCATGCTTGAAAATATGTCACTTTTAATGAACTCAAATATAAATAATTTCAATCTTAATTTTTTTTTAAAATCCTAAAATGATCACACCGACAATCTAGGAATATTGATTTCCTGTATTGGTTTTTTTTTTTTTTATTATATCCGTTGTCACTATTTTGTAACTTATTTCCAAAGGAACTAAGAGGATAGCGATTATTAATCCTGTGTCTACAAAGTCCTCAAATGAAAACAGACCAAAGAACTCGTAGATACCATCTGTGTTTTACGGCTAGGGGCTACTTCATCTAACACTAAAGCCAACCAACCAATGAAAACACGCCAATCCGGCCCCTGTAGTCACAGCCAGCACACTTGCTGCTCTTTTGGGTATTTGAACCAAGGCCTATAATTCTTAAATGGGCTTTCAATGAGTGGGAAACATAAAGACCACGGTCTGTAATTTTTAATTGAGCTTTCTTTCAACGTGGTAAAGTGTTAGGAAAGTTAAACAATAAATGGCAGTAAAGATTGAAAAGGTACACACCTATTTGAAAGGTTGCTTCGGAAAGAACACACACACACATAAATAATAATGGCAGCTTGGGCTAACAATTGAGTCTGTGCAAATTGCGGCAGTGACTCTTACTCAACAAAAGTGTTAGCTAACACGGCATGTGTCGGTCGGTACATGTAAGACACTGTCATTATATTTAGACAAACCTAGACACGTTTTGTAAACACAAAGACGATCCTTTTGTTGCGTAGTTTGCTAAATTTACGTATCGCCCAGGGTGAGGCCGGGGGTATGTCACTTGCAACCATGTGAATTATGTGACACAACTTTGCACTAACAGAAACTCTATGAGTTGCAACACTTTTTAGGTTATTGGGTAATTTTATATAATTTTCTTTCGCAAATTATCATCATCATGTGCCATACCGATTGGCGTAGGCGATTATGTCCTTCCACAATCTTCTATCCACAGTGCATCGTATCAACGAATATTGTTCTATTAATTACCACGTAGACCTGTTACCATACCACTTTTTTCTTTTTTTTTTTAAATCGTCATTACCATCAGCTTTACAGCAGCTTTGCATCTCTATGCACCTTGGTGTCTTTATTCCTTTGCATCGTATCCATTCTGTTGTTGATTGTTTTCCATGACACCACGCTATTCAAGTATTTTCTACATTTAAAATAGCTAATCACAGGTTATAGACGATGAATAAAAGGGGGATATAACCTCGCCTACATGATAATGTCTATTTTGTAAATATCAAAACATTGATTACACTAAAACAGTGCATTTTTGTTTTCATCAAAGACATCGTGTCTGATGGGGTAGATGATCAAGCCTCTTCGCAAATTTCTATGTCCACAGCTCTTTTATTTCGGTTGAAAATTTGTATATTTTGATGCAAGAATTTTCGATGATATCCTACTGAGATAGAAATATAGTTGTATTAGTGTTGCTCAGCGTAGGACACAGAGACGTGGCGACAGCTGGTGGTGTAACTTGTACTCCCTGAAGATGGACGAGAAGCATCCTCTCAGAGTGAAGCGATAGAGAAGGTGAACAACAAAGATATAAATGAAAGGTATCTGGATGAGAAACTAAGTCAAGATATGAAAGGTAACTAGATGAGAAACTAAGTCAAGATATGAAAGGTAACTATTAGAGAAACTAAGTCAAGATATGAAAGGTATCTAGATGAGAAACTAAGTCAAGATATGAAAGGTATCATGAAACTAAGGCAGGAACCAGAAAACATGACGTATATAGTGATGTTGGCATCAATATCGCCACGGCAATATGAAGTCAATAATAACTAATTGTTATCATTATGGGGGACTGGGTGATCTAGAGGTAAGACGCCAGACTCCTGACAGAAAGGTCCCGGGTTCGATTTCCAACAACCGGTGAACATTTTTCAAAAACAAAAGTCGTGGTTTTCTCTCAGCTTTACCCACTACAGAACACTCGGTAGATAAATCCGGTACCTAGCCCTATCGGAAAACGGCAAAAAAACAGAAGGTCACGTGTGCTCTCGCGCACTTTAAAGAACCCTTGACGGTTTAAAATAAAAAAAAAAAGTATAAGAAAATGTCCTGGAAAACTGTTAAGACGAAGACGGATGTGTCGGACCGGAAGACGCAGATACCATGGCAATGTTGTAAACTAGCGACACATCGCCCACTTAACAAGTGAACGGTAGAAAGTAAAAGCAAAGTCAGGTCTTTTTTTCTGTTTAAAAAAAGTGTACCGGAACATTGTGAACCTATCCCATAAACCCTGACAATTGTGACCTGTCACTGGAGATCTGGCGCGCTTACATTGTGTTTTATTATTGTCAATGACTGTAACAAGAAGATGTGAACAGACAGTCGTTCTATTTTCAATTACTTGACGTGCGAAGTATGCATCGGGACCGTTAAAAGTTTATCGGAACAAGTTCCGGGTGAAGAACAAAAAAAATCCCAATTATTATAATTATTAGGGGAACTCCGCGGCGAGACACGGAAATAAATTATACAAAAAAAAAAAAAACAGACAGAACTTGAGAGATTCAACATAAAATAAAAGACGGTGAAAAATTGGTTTCGCAGTCGAGAAGATTCCAGTTAGGGTCAAAAGTTGTTTCTATCGAGGACTCGAACACATCCTGGGTGGCGGCTGCTCAGGACAAGCGGCCTTTATTCTCTGCCCCTAAATGCCCCCCCCCCCCTTTCCTGTAATGGGGTAATACTGTGAAGATTGGATTTTTTTTTAAGAGGCGGTGAAGTGGACACTTTAATCCCGGATAAAGTTGCTTGTTGTTTCATGATTGTGGATTTTCTGAGTGTTGTTAAAATATACAATCTCTTTTGTAATCATCATCATCATCGAATGCCATCTCCGCAACGAAGGTTGGCTACCATGGAGCGCCATTCTGCTCTCTCTCTTGCTTTGATGGTGCAGGTTGTCATAGGCTGACTTCTCCATCTTTCGTAATAATCGATGATTTAGTGATGTGAGGCTGTGGTGGTTGAGTAGTTTGCCTTCGCTTCTGACTAACAGGCTCTGGGTTCAATCCTCAGAACTGACCAAATTTGTTTGGGACAAACACTCCTTCGAGGTTCACCCAGCCTTTGAAAATATGTATCAGGTGAATTGGCGTGGTACTTGACCACATCGCCTACAAGCGTGCTGTTGTTAACTGAAAATGATAAAGTAATGGTAAAGCACGAGACTTCAATCGGCGCCTTAGCACGCGAGTTTTCACTCGTATGTGCTCGGCCGCATATCCAGAAGTGTTCGGAGACTTCTGGATTGTGTCGCTTCAAGCATCGAAACTCACGATGCGAGGCGGCATTCCTCACCTTCCCAAAGTACTACACTGGTACGCATTTCTGCCAGTGGCTGGGTCAACCGCGGGGGTATTATTTTTTAACCACGAGTACAATCCCTAATGCTTCCAGTGGGATTCGCACACGGGTTGTCCGAACGACCGGGTGGTTTTTCCAACTAGGCCACCGAGGACCCCAACTCAATGGTATTCCCCATTCAATTGAAGGATGTCTGCGAACCCCTTATTTCATTTTAACGTATCAATATTGAGCTTTGTCTCGCCGCAGGTCGCTCTATTAAACAAACATTAGGAGCAAGCACTAACGGAAACCTTTAACTTTCCGGAAAAAAATTAAAACCATAGAAGAATTAAACAGAGAAGCCAAAATACACAATGTCTTACAAAAATTACGCAATACCTTACAAAATGCACAATCTCTTACAAATTACACAGAGACGCAAGCACTATTACAGGACTCAGAAAAAACCCACTCGCCTCGGCAATTTTCACATGTAATAAATATCCCTTTATTTATTATCACTTGTCTACACAATGTCCACGGAGTCAAACGGGAAAAAAATTGTATAAGTGAATTCAAAAGAAATAAATCAAAAGAGAAAAATAAACACATAGTGAAAAGTTTACGTTATTTAAGCTAACATCAAGGTTCCACAAAGTGGAAACTTTAGTTCTGGGTGGAATGCAGGGTAATGTCACGATTTTTGGTAATGTCTACCGGAAGAAGGGCAGGAATGTGCAATATTTTCTCGTTTTACCGGAAGTTCGAGATTTCACATTCTGTGTGTTCAGACCGTACAAGAGTTCCGAGTGTTTATTAAAACGTTAGAGGTCGCCTTTGTCACTTCTGCTTGACTAGACTCGAAGTTTCTTTTATTGTCCACCTTTTAGTGATACAAATGTTCAAGTAGCTAGAAACTTCTGAATCAAATTAAGTCTAACCTCAGTCGCCTACCTCCCACTGCATAGTTCAGTGATTTATAAAGTGGGCATTTTTCCTTTTCTCGTTAAAATAGGGATGGCGGGATCCTCTTGGCTAATGGATGGCGCCAGCAGAAAAGGGAAGAGCTTGTGAGAGAGACTTTGCTTAATTCTTGCCGGGAGACAAATAATAATAAATGAATATTATTATAGAGGGAGCTGCACAGGCGTAATACCGACCACATTACCCCAAAAATTATGTGCCGAAGGTCTGTAAAATGTATGGTCACTAACACCATATCCCTATACGCCACTTGGCGTGACGGGGGCAATTTACTTTTTTTTTTTTTATTATAGAGGGAAACTTCCGAGGCGATGATCAGCGAATCAATTCAGAGGAAGAGGTATGTTTACAGCACTCGGAAAAAAATGACAAATAATCAACAACAACAAAAAAACTAAGAACAATATATGGTCCGAGGCAGGATCGAACCAGTTACTCAGTGGCACAGCGCCTTGCCACGAAAAGCCAACGCTAGGGAACACTGCCAATTGGCTTGAAAAATCTGTTTTTTTTTTTCTCGTTGTTGTTTATTTGTTGTAAACAAAAGAATATGTATGGCAAAAAGTAACTTTAATGCCATGAAAAATATACTAACAATCAAAACAAATAACACAAGGGCTAAAACTAAGAATAGCAAAATGTTAATCTTCTCAATATTCCTGTATGATGCAGAAGCATGGCCATTAGACCAGAAAACAGAACAGAAAATTGAAGCCTTTGAAATGTGGATTTATAGAAGAATAGGTAGAATTGGATGGAAAGAAAAGAAAACAATCGATGAAGTTTTAAAACAACTGAAAATAAAAAGAGAACTACTAAACACGATTAGAACAAGACAAATGAAATTTTTGAGGCATGTTAAAAGACACACCAGCCTACTCAATCTTGGAAGGGAAAATACAAGGTAAAAGAGGTAGAGGCAGACCAAGACTAACATGGACGAGTAACATCAAAAGATGGACAAGTCAGCCTATGACAATCTGCACCATCAAA
This sequence comes from Megaustenia siamemsis, assembly GCA_032433765.1. NCBI lineage: Eukaryota > Metazoa > Mollusca > Gastropoda > Stylommatophora > Ariophantidae > Megaustenia > Megaustenia siamemsis. The sequence goes on from JAVIAB010000001.1 coordinate 67,334,755, forward strand.
GCAAGAGAAAGAGTGGAATGGCGCTCCATGGTAGCCAACCTTCGATGCGGAGACGGCACTCAATAATGATGAATATTTGTAATTTTTCCGAGTGCTGTATACATTCCTCGTCCTCTGAATTGACTCGCTTAATTCTTGCCGTTCGTGTTGTGAGCTTTGCTTTTTTTTTATTGTTTTGCTTCTTCTGCTTATATCTTTACATTATCCATCTGTGTTCTCCTGTTCCTGCTGTCTTCTTTTATTCCTCTTCCTATGCTTCTGCGATCCTTATTCTACGTTTGCGTTCTTTTTATTTATTTATTTATTTTTTTTTTATTTCTGAGTATTTTTTGTAACCCTAGCTGAGTTCTTTTTGTATGTCTGCCTTTGTGTGTGTGTGTGTGTGTGTGTGTGTGTGTGTGTATGTGTCTCAGTGAGCAGTGATACTTTGGTAGTGTTAGCTAACTGACTCATCTCATCAACCACTTTTCCTGTTATGTTTTTCTGGAATAGTTTTTAGTGCTTTTGAATAACAAATGCGTGATGAGGGTTCGTAAATAAAAGAGTGACGAGGACACGTTAATAGAAACAAATGAGTGGTGAGGACACGTTAATTGACAGAAATGAGTGGTGAGGACACGTTAATAGAAACAAATGAGTGGTGAGGGCACGTTAATAGAAACCAATGAGTGGTGAAGGCACGTTAATAGAAACCAATGAGTGATGAGGGCACGTTAATTGACAGAAATGAGTGGTGAGGGCACGTTAATAGAAACCAATGAGTGGTGAGGGCACGTTAATAAAAACAAATGAGTGGTGAGGGCACGTTAATAGAAACCAATGAGTGGTGAGGGCACGTTAATAGAAACCAATGAGTGGTGAGGACACGTTAATTGACAGAAATGAGTGGTGAGGGCACGTTAATAGAAACCAATGAGTGGTGAGGGCACGTTAATTGACATAAATGAGTGGTGAGGGCACGTTAATAGAAACAAATGAGTGGTGAGGACACGTTAATTGACAGAAATGAGTGGTGAGGGCACGTTAATAGAAACAAATGAGTGGTGAGGGCACGTTAATAGAAACCAATGAGTGGTGAGGGCACGTTAATAGAAACCAATGAGTGGTGAGGACACGTTAATTGACAGAAATGAGTGGTGAGGGCACGTTAATAGAAACCAATGAGTGGTGAGGGCACGTTAATAAAAACAAATGAGTGGTGAGGACACGTTAATAGAAACAAATGAGTGGTGAGGGCACGTTAATAGAAACAAATGAGTGGTGAGGGCACGTTAATAGAAACAAATGAGTGGTGAGGGCACGTTAATAGAAACAAATGAGTGGTGAGGACACGTTAATAGAAACAAATGAGTGGTGAGGGCACGTTAATAGAAACAAATGATTGGTGAGGGCACGTTAATAGAAACAAATGATTGGTGAGGGCACGTTAATAGAAACCAATGAGTGGTGAGGGCACTTTAATAGAAGCAAATGAGTGGTGAGGACACGTTAATAGAAACCAATGAGTGGTGAGGGCACGTTAATAGAAACAAATGAGTGGTGAGGGCACGTTAATAGAAACAAATGAGTGGTGAGGGCACGTTAATAGAAACAAATGAGTGGTGAGGGCACGTTAATAGAAACAAATGAGTGGTGAGGGCACGTTAATAGAAACCAATGAGTGGTGAGGGCACGTTAATAGAAACAAATGAGTGGTGAGGACACGTTAATAGAAACAAATGAGTGGTGAGGGCACGTTAATAGAAACAAATGAGTGGTGAGGGCACGTTAATAGAAACCAATGAGTGGTGAGGGCACGTTAATAAAAACAAATGAGTGGTGAGGACACGTTAATAGAAACAAATGAGTGGTGAGGGCACGTTAATAGAAACAAATGAGTGGTGAGGGCACGTTAATAGAAACAAATGAGTGGTGAGGGCACGTTAATAGAAACCAATGAGTGGTGAGGGCACGTCAATAGAAACAAATGAGTGGTGAGGGCACGTGAATAGAAACAAATGAGTGGTGAGGACACGTTAATAGAAACCAATGAGTGGTGAGGGCACGTTAATAGAAACAAATGAGTGGTGAGGGCACGTTAATAGAAACAAATGAGTGGTGAGGGCACGTTAATAGAAACAAATGAGTGGTGAGGGCACGTTAATAGAAACAAATGAGTGGTGAGGGCACGTTAATAGAAACAAATGAGTGGTGAGGGCACGTTAATAGAAACAAATGAGTGGTGAGGGCACGTTATTAGAAACAAATGAGTGGTGAGGGCACGTTAATAGAAACAAATGATTGGTGAGGGCACGTTAATAGAAACAAACGAATGGTGAGGGCACGTTAAATAGAAGCAAATGAGTGGTGAGGATACGTGAATAGAAACAAATGAGTGGTGAGGATACAATAAAAGAAAAAAATGTGTGGAGAGGACACGAATATAAACAAAAGTACTGCGGATACGAAAATTTAGGAGCAGTTTAGTGGATTCGAGTGGAGCAAAGGAATATGTTGGGATGAAATCATGCAGCTAAAGAAGGCGATGTAAAAGATATTATCTCCCCAAGGAGTCAGTAGTCCCCCTAAAAAAGTAAAGTTGTTCGCTGACTCATTCTTTTATTATAAGACGTAAAATATTATGAAGGCTTTCAAGAGCACGAAACATTTCAGCCCTCGTGTAACTGTATGAATGAACTACACCTGAATGGCGGACTCAATCGAGGGAGTCTCGAGGGCGAATATAAAGCATCGAAAGCAAGTGTACAATGCGCAGGAAACCGGGTACACGTCCTCAGGGTACGGAGAGTAAAAAAAAATTAAACTGAGGTTTAAGTGATTTTCAGTGATCCGTGACGTGTTCTGGGCGATTCATTTAAAAGTTTACTTCTGTAATCTTTAGGTGATGTCTTGTCGGTATTATATAAGATATTTGCCAGTCATATTTATTGTACACTTTCCAAATATTACGAGAAACATCCCGGTCATTATTATATAATTACCTCTAACATTATATTGTGATACTTTCCTTATGTTATTGTGTCGTATATGTCAATACATTAAAATGGCTTTATTGTGGTGGTATCGAATTTTGGAGATCTTTCAGGGAGGTTTAGGAAGGGTTTATTTTTATATTGTAAGCCTCAGTGGCGTAGTGGTTAGTGTGGGGAGCCCAGTTGTGTGGTAACTGTGAAACAGGTTTTATATTCTACATTTAACAATCAATTAAACAGTGCATTGTCGTATGTGAAACCAGTGCAATGTAATGTCATGTATGAGACCAGCGCTATGTACTGTCATGTATGAGACCAGCGCTATGTATTGTCATGTATGAGACCAGTGCTATGTATAGTCATGTATGATACCAGCACTATGTACTGTCATGTATGAGACCAGCACTATGTATTGTCATGTATGAGACCAGCGCTATGTATAGTCATGTATGATACCAGCACTATGTACTGTCATGTATGAGACCAGCACTATGTATTGTCATGTATGAGACCAGCGCTATGTATTGTCATGTATGAGATCAGCGCTACGTATTGTCATGTATGAGACCTGTGCTATATATTGTCATGTATGGGACCAGTGCTATATATTGTCATGTATGGGACCAGTGCTATGTATTGTCATGTATGAAATCAGAACACAGGACACCGACAAACACTGATCCACATCATTTCTTCGGATGATGGAAATGGGAGTTAAGATGGGCACAGCCAGAAATGAGAAACTTAGTGGCCGTATAAGAAGACTTATCAACCAACATAGAACTGGAGTCGTCAGTCGCTAGACACTGCGGGAATTGCTGAGGAGGGGATCTGAGCACCCATGGATATGTATGGGGTGCAATGATGATGACCCGCAAATAACTCAATAACTCAGTGTATGAAACCAGTGCTATGTATTGTCATGTATGATACCAGTGATATATACTGTCATGTATGAGACCAGTGCTATGTATTGCCAATTATGTGACCAGTGCTATGAATTGTCAATTATGAGACCAGTGCTATGTATTGCCGTGTATGAAACCAGTGCTATGTATAGTCAATTATGAGACCAGTGCTATGTATTGCCGTGTATGAAGCCAGTGCTATGTATAGTCAATTATGAGACCAGTGCTATGTATTGCCGTGTATGAAACCAGTGCTATGTATAGTAAATTATGATACCAGTGCTATGTATTGCCGTGTATGAAACCAGTGCTATGTATTGTCAATTATGAGACCAGTGCTATGTATTGCCGTGTATGAAACCAGACTTTTAAAAAAAAAAGAGTAAAGTACCTCCGTCACGCCAAGTGGCGTATATGGAATATGGTGTTAGAGACCATAAATATTACAGACCTTCGGCACATGATTTTTGGGGTAATGTTGTCGGTATTACGCCCGTGCCGCTTTACTTGCCCAGAAAAAAAAACCAGTACCCATTAAAGGCTGGGTGAACCCGGAAACCGTCGGTTGGGATCGAACCCTACCTCTTGTCCTTTGTAGTCCAGTTCACTAACCACTGAGCTATCGCGGCTTCCCGGACTATGTATTGCCGTGTATGAAACCAGACTATGTATTACCGTGTATGAAACCAGAGCTATGTATTGCCGTGTATGAAACCAGAGCTATGTATTGCCGTGTATGAAACCAGAGCTATGTATTGCCGTGTATGAAACCAGAGCTATGTATTGCCGTGTATGAAACCAGAACTATCTATTGCCGTGTATGAAACCAGAACTATGTATTGCCGTGTATGAAACCAGAACTATGTATTGCCGTGTATGAAACCAGAACTATGTATTGCTGTGTATGAAACCAGTACTATGTATTGCCGTGTATGAAACCAGTACTATGTATTGTCGTGTATGAAACCAGAGCTATGTATTGCCGTGTATGAAACCAGAGCTATGTATTGCCGTGTATGAAACCAGAACTATGTATTGCCGTGTATGAAACCAGAACTATGTATTGCCGTGTATGAAACCAGAACTATGTTTTGCCGTGTATGAAACCAGAACTATGTATTGCCATGTATGAAACCAGAGCTATGTATTGCCGTGTATGAAACCAGAGCAATGTATTGCCGTGTATGAAACCAGAACTATGTATTGCCGTGTATGAAACCAGAGCTATGTATTGCCGTGTATGAAACCAGAGCTATGTATTGCCGTGTATGAAACCAGAACTATGTATTGCCGTGTATGAAACCAGAACTATGTATTGCCGTGTATGAAACCAGAACTATGTATTGCGTGTATGAAACTAGAACTATGTATTGCCGTGTATGAAACCAGAACTATGTATTGCCGTGTATGAAACCAAACTATGCATTGCCGTGTATGAAACCAGAGCTATATATTGCCGTAAATTAAACCAGAGTTATATATTGCCATAAATTAAGTTAATGCCAAATTCTGTGAGAAATCTTCCCTTTCCGCCATGCTAACATCCAAGACGGTGAAGCATATATTTTCAAAGACTTTTCTTACAAAGAACTGTTTCATCATTTGTCTACATTCCTCTCAGTTTTTATCTTTATAATTCTACTACTCCTAACAACTCATCTTCTATCTTCTCTTCTAATATTTTCCTGTCCTTCTCTCTTCTCTCTTAACTCCTCTCCTCTCAGGCCAGGAAACTGGCAAATAATTGCAGTTCTGCGGTAAAGAGTATATGCAGAGAACCTCTCCTCTCCCCTCCCATTCTATTCTATTCTATTCTATTCTATTCTATTCTATTCTATTCTATTCTATCCGTGTCTCAAAACAAAAAGAGATAATTATGTGTGAAGTAAAATATAAATCATCACACATACATAACTTGTAATGTCGACATTTCACTTTCAAATACGCAAATAATGATAACTTTAATATCTTTCTAGAAAAAAAAAAAGTAACGAGTATAACAAAATCGTTAAGCCGATTACATGGCTAGAAAAGCGGGCGAAACCATGAACCAAATCTAGAGAGGTAGGAATCGATTTTGTTCAGGATATAAAGACAATATATTTTTTTTTTAAGTGGAATAAAGATTGTACATGTGTGTATGTTTTTGTTATATAATATATGTATGTCAGATTAATTTGAGCTAATTATTGAGAATATATGGTTTATGAAGAACACGTAACGGAGGAAATTACAATATAAAGTAAAGTAAGTAAAGTACCCCCCGTCACGCCAAGTGGCGTATAGGGAAATATGGTGTTAGTGACTATATTTTACAGACCTTCAGCACATGATTTTTGGGGTAATGTGGTCGGTATTACGCCCGTGCTGCTTTACTTTCCCAGAAAAAATCCGGTACCCATTTAAGGCTGGGTGAACCCGGAGCCGTCGGTTGGGATCGAACCCTACCCCTTGTCCGTAGTAGTCCAGTTCACTAACCACTGAGCTATCGCGGCTCCCACTAATTTTTAGGGAATTAGTAAAACCCAGGTGTCCCCGCCAGGGTACGAACCCCGGCTGTTGCCGTGGTAAGCCAACCGTATTACAATATACTATGGGCATATCAATAGATACGCTAGTTAAAGAAGCAAACGTAAAGAGCCCCCGTCACGCCAAGTGGCGTATAGGGAATATGGTGTTAGTGACCATACATTTTACAGACTAATAATGATTCTCGCACATGATTCTCGAGGTAATGTGGTCGGTATTAAGCTCGTGCCGCTTTACTTTCCCAGAAAAAACCGGTACCCATTTAAGGCTGGGCGAACCCGGAAGCCATCGGTTGGGATCGAATCCTACCCCTTGTCCTTTGTTGTCCAGTTCACTAACCACTGATAAGTAAAGAGCCCCCGTCACGCCAAGTGGCGTATAGGGAATATAGTGTTAGTGATCATAAATTTTACAGACTTTCAGCACATGATTTTCGAGGTAATGTGGTCGGTATTACGCCCGTGCTGCTTTACTTTCCCAGAAAAGCCGGTACCCATTTAAGGCTGGGTGAACCCGGAAGCCATCGGTTGGGATCGAACCCTACCTCTTGTCCTTTGTAGTCCAGTTCACTAACCACTGAGCTATCTCGGCTCACGATACGTTAGGCTGGAAAGAATAATAATATTGGAGGGAATAGTTCTATGGAAATGAAAAAGGGGTAGATCAATATGGTTTAAAGACATCAAAGAGACACTAAATATGACTATAGAAGTTGGAGATCTGCTTGAGACTGAGATTATTTCAGACGGGCTGTGGTGAGTACAACATTCTGTAAAAGACACGCAACCTGATGATGATGATGTATGCGACTGTAAGAGTGTTTGTCTTTTAAGGAGAAGGAAGGGTGGTTGGGGTTGAAACTGTCGAACTGATATTATGTGTGTACGTTTATGTGTGTGCATCTTTGTGTGTATGTGTACATATATGATTGTTAAATTTAATTACTTGGGAGCCGCGATAGCTCAGTGGTTAATGAATTAGACTACAAAGGACAAGAGGTAGAGTTCGATCCCAACCGACAGCTTCCGGGTTCATCCAGCCTTTAATGGTACCGGATTTTTTTTTCTGGGAAAGTAATACCGACCACATTACCCCAAAAATCATGTGCCGAAGGTCTGTAAAATTTATGGTCCACTAACACCATATTCCCTATACACCATTTGGCGTGACGGGGCTCTTTACTTTTACTTCATTACATTTAATTACTTGAATTTATGGAGGAGCTTTTTTCCCCTCTAAATTATCTTCCTGCTCAATCAACAAAGGAACTATTTACAAAAGACACACTTCGAATACAGAGGTAATGATGATTTCATGACCAAGAACAAGAATAAGTAACATGACAGTATAATGTGATCACCTTTTAATGTCTTGAAGTTGTTTATTTATACTATATTTTCACTTGTTGTCTTTTTAAACTCCTTAACTGGGGTTAAAACGCTGTACAGCAAAGGAGCAGAAAGCTGTTAGCAAAAATCACAGCGGAAAGCTTGCTCCAGTATCAGTGAACCAAAACCTTCAAGATGCTACTCGACCTTTTCGCGGTGCCCCTAGAAGCATATTAACTAGTAAAATCTGACCAAGTTTGTAGGGATCTAGATGGAAAACAACCTAGTGCTCAAAAATGCCGGGCTGAAGTCGGATGTGTTTGGCCTAAAAGCACAAATATAACCGTTCTAACGCAAACCCCCAAGGCAACCCATGAACGTAAACTTAACATCCGTTAAAGGGCGGATGATATCGACTGAACATCAATAACAACTCTCCAAAGTTTTCCCACCTTCGGCTTTTTCGGCATTTGCCCACATTCTTCTCCAATGTTATATTTATGATCCATCTCACAATTTAATTTACTTGTGATGTTAGGCGTCCACCTTGTTTTATTTCTCTTTGTGTATTTCATGTTTATCTTCTATCAACTTTGTGGCAGTCTTTCGAAGTTTGTGTTCAATGTATCCCGATGGATTTTTTTTAATTGATCACTTCTCCACATTTAGGACTTAGCCACAGGAACATTCTTGAGCAATTACAACAATCATCCAAGGTCATAACAGAACTGGTCCTTCAACACTGATACAATGTGCAGGCAGTCTTGTTCAACTGACGAGCTTCATAGAGTTTTGAAATCTCCCAAAAAATAACGAATTGAATGGGCTGAAAACAATGTAGGTGCAGCCGTGCCATAAATGTCCTGAGAGGATGAGCATGGATAACACTGAAATAAGCAAGGAAACATGCATGGATAACACTGAAATAAGGAGGGAAGCATGCATGGATAACACTGAAATAAACAAGGAAACATGCATAGATAACACTGAAATAAGCAAGGAAACGTGCATAGATAAAACTAAAAATAAGCAAGGAAACGTGCATGGATAAAGCTGAAATAAGCAAGGAAACATGCATGGATAACACGATAACACTGAAATAAGGAAGGAAGCATGCATGGATAACACTGAAATAAGCAAGGAAACATGCATGGATAACACTGAAATAAGCAAGGAAACGTACATGGATAACACTGAAATAAGCAAGGAAACATGCATGGATAACACTGAAATAAGCAAGGAAACATGCATGGATAACACTGAAATAAGCAAGGAAACATGCATGGATAACACTGAAATAAGCCAGGAAACATGCATGGATAACACTGAAATAAGGAAGGAAACATGCATGGATAACACTGAAATAAGCAAGGAAACGTGTGCATGGATAACACTGAAATAAGCAAGGAAACGTGCATGGATAAAACTGAAATAAGCAAGGAAACGTGCATGGATAAAACTGAAATAATCAAGGAAATATTTATAGAAAACACTGAAATATGAAAGGAAACATGCTTGGATAACACCGCAATAAGCAAGGAAACATGCATGGATAACACCACAATAAGCAAGGAAACATGCATGGATGATGACTTGAGAACAACCCTAGAACAACCCAAATTCATCATCAAAGGCCTGTACCATGAAAAATGAAAACAAGAACACCCAATGTATAACGAGAGGGAAGTATACCACAATCATCAAGGAGGGATAAAATCATCATACTTCGCCTACGCACTGGCCACAAAAGAATGAGAAGTGTTCACTAAACTCAAAATAGTAATTACCAGCCTATGCCACTATACACTGGATAACATGACAACAAAACATGTTCTACATGATTATCCCCAGTACACAGACCTGAGAAGGACAATGTAGTCCACACCCACCTCCCTGAAAGAGAAACTATACGGGACAACCAAATCACTTAAACAGACAGCTGACGTCATAAGTGAGTCCGGAGTCCTAGTCTGAATGAGCCATAATTGCAGAAGAAGAAATAAGCAAGGAAACATGCATGGATAACACCACATTAAGCAAGGAAACGTGCATGGACAGCAACGCAATGAACAAGGAGACATGCATGGATAACACCACAATAAGTAAGGAAACGAGCATGGACAGCAACGCAATGAACAAGGAGACATGCATGCATAACACCACAATAAGTAAGGAAACGAGCATGGACAGCAACGCAATGAACAAGGAAACATGCATGGATAACACCACAATAAGCGAGGAAACGTGCATGGACAGCAACGCAATGAACAAGGAAACATGCATGCATAACACCACAATAAGCGAGGATATGTGCATGGACAGCAACACAATGAACAAGGAAACATGCATGCATAACACCACAATAAGCGAGGATATGTGCATGGACAGCAACGCAATGAACAAGGAAACATGCATGCATAACACCACAATAAGCGAGGATATGTGCATGGACAGCAACGCAATGAACAAGGAAACATGCATGCATAACACCACAATAAGCGAGGAAATGTGCATGGACAGCAACGCAATGAACCAGGAAACATGCATGCATAACACCACAATAAGCGAGGATATGTGCATGGACAGCAACGCAATGAACAAGGAAACATGCATGGACAGCAACGCAATGAACAAGGAAACATGCATGGACAGCAACGCAATGAACAAGGAAACATGCATGGGTATAAACTAGTGGAAGAGGGAAGGACATTAACGCGAGAGGATCGTTTTGTTAGCTGTGAAGAAACGAAATCCATCATCCACGAACAGAACCATGTCAAGTAGTAACACGATCACTCCAAATATAAAACCCAAAATAACTTGAAGGGTGCACATTACCAATTATACAGGAAAGATGGTAGCTTCGGTAGCTCAGTGGTTAGCGAACTGGACTACTAAGGACAGTTAGCTGAGTGGCAGTGTTCCCTAGCGTTTGGCTTTTCGTGGCAAGGCGCTGTGCCACTGAGTACGGGTTCGATCCTGCTTTGGTCCATATCTTTCATTCTTTGGGTTTTTTTTTTTTGTTGTTGTTGATTATTTGTTGTTTTTTTCCGAGTGCTGTAAAAATACCTCTTCCTCTGAATTGATTCACTACTAAGGACAAGATGTGTGTATGTGTTGTCCACTGCTCCTGCTGAAGGCCTACTGAGCCACAGCGTGTATCTGTTTTTGTGTTATCCCTCACCAACGTAAAGCTGTAAACATACCACTTTTACCCCTATCAGCTTTACATCAGTTTTTCATTTTTCAGTATTTGTGTGCATTTTTTATGCCTTTATCCCAAGATGGGCTTGATCATTAATAACGACTTCAAAGTTCACATAACATTAAATGGATACCGAATATCTCATGGAAAATCAAAACAGCACTGACGTAATACCGACCACGTTACCAAAAATGAATGTGCCGAACGTATAATCAAAATAATGACATTAATAACATACTAAGTAAAGTAAAGTACTCCAGTCACGCCAAGTAGCGTATAGGGAAATATGGTGTTAGTGACCCTATATTTTACAGATCTTCAGCACATGATTTTTGGGGTAATGTGGTCGGTATTACGCCCGTGTTGCTTTACTTTCCCAGAAAAAATTCCGGTACCCATTTAAGGCTGTGTGAACCCGGAAGCCGTCGGTTGGGATCGAACCCTACTCCTTGTCCTTTGTAGTCCAGTTCACTAACCTTTTTTTCGGGAGGGAAAAATCTATCACACTTCGACTTTCTACTATCTACAACAAAATAGGACACCACCTGGACTTTAAACTCAATTTGCTCCACTAGGCTGAGCTTTTGCAGACACGACATGTAAACAAGACATCTCCAACATGTAGGCCTGAAAGAAATGTGGTGTACGCCCATCACTTTAGAAGAGGAACTGTACGGCAAGACTGAAATCCTGTAACAGACAAGACTTCATTCAGAGAGTTCGGATTCATGTTCTAAATGTCATGATTGCAAAAGAGTAAATTCTACCACCAGACGATATTAGTTTTTTGTTTTTTGTTCTGTTCTTGCTGGGATAATTTTTCTCTTCTCCCCTCTAATAAAACATAACAGCATACAATGTATGAATATAAATATATAATAGGCAATATATAACCCGGTACCAGATACACAAACCAGTACCAGACACACAAATCAGTACCAGATATACAAACCAGTGCCAGATACACAAACCAGTAGCAGATACACAAACCAGTACCAGATACACAAACCAGTGCCAGATGCACAAACCAGTACCAGATACACAATTCAGTACCAGATACACGAATCACTACCTGATACACGAATCACTACCAGATACACAAATCACTACCTGATACACGAATCACTACCAGATACACGAATCACTACCAGATACACAATTCACTACCAGATACACGAACCACTACCTGATACACGAATCACTACCTGATACACGAATCACTACCTGATACACGAATCACTACCAGATACACGAATCACTACCAGATACACAAATAAGTACCAGATACACAAATCACTACCAGATACACAAATCACTACCAGAGACACAATTCACTACCAGAAACAAGAATCACTACCAGAAACAAGAATCACTACCTGATACACCAATCAGTACCAGATACACCAATCAGTACCAGATACACAAATCAGTACCAGATACACAATTCACTACCAGATACACAATTAACTACCAGATACACAAATCACTACCAGATACACAATTAACTACCAGATACACAATTCACTACCAGATACACAATTCAGTACCAGATACACAATTCAGTACCAGATACACACATCAGTAACAGATACACACATCAGTAACAGATACACACATCAGTAACAGATACACACATCAGTAACAGATACACAAACCACTACCAGATACACAATCACTACCAGATACACAAACCACTACCAGATACACAATTCACTACCAGATACACAATTCACTACCAGATACACACATCAGTACCAGATACACAATTCACTACCAGATACACAAATCACTACCAGATACACAATTCACTACCAGATACACAATTCACTACCAGATACACAATTCACTACCAGATACACAATTCACTACCAGATACACACATCAGTAACAGATACACAAATCACTACCAGATACACAAATCACTACCAGATACACACATCACTACCAGATACACAGCTCACTACCAGATACACAATTCACTACCAGATACACAATTAACTACCAGATACACAATTAACTACCAGATACACAGTTAACTACCAGATACACAAATCACTACCAGATACACAATAAACTACCAGATACACAATTCACTACCAGATACACAATTCAGTACCAGATACACACATCACTACCAGATACATACATCAGTAACAGATACACAATTCACTACCAGATACACACATCAGTAACAGATACACAAATCAGTAACAGATACACAAATCACTACCAGATACACAAATCACTACCAGATACACACATCAGTAACAGATACACAATCAGTAACAGATACACAAATCACTACCAGATACACAATTCACTACCAGATACACAAATCACTACCAGATACACAAATCACTACCAGATACACAAATCACTACCAGATACACAATTCACTACCAGATACACGCATCAGTAACAGATACACAATTCACTACCAGATAGACAATTCACTACCAGATACACACATCAGTAACAGATACACAAATCATTACCAGATACACAAATCACTACCAGATACACAAATCACTACCAGATACACACATCAGTAACAGATACACAAATCAAAACCAAATACACAAGCCAGTACCAGATACACAAGCCAGTACCAGATACACAATTTACTACCAGATACACAAGCCAGCACCATTACATCAACAAATAACTTATTTCACAACGAACGTAAAGGTAGACGACAGACAAGAAAATGAGGAGAAAGAATAAAATGGGGAGGCAGAAAAGGAAGAAGAGGAAGATAAGTGATGATTTCTATGAAACAGTTTATTAACTCAAACATTTACAGGCCAGAACAAATTGAACTGTTTAGCCACACATTCTGAGAGTGAGTACGTTCGCAAATGAATGAACCAATTGAACAGAAAGGAGATAACAACTATCAAATTACCGCACGATGGAGGTGTTAATGTGACAAGACAGCAACGCGAAGATCGCCATGGTAAACTAATGTAACGACGATATGACAGACTTGACGTTCGTAACTACAACCTAATTATGTGAAATGTGACAAGACTTCCATTAGTGTGACATTTTATAACGACTGGGTGATGTTAACGTTGAACCAACATGCATGCAATGTCCCAAAATAAATATTGAAATATCTAATTTCTTCTGCTGCTTCTGCGTTCTTTTCTCGAGAGCCTTCGTAGTCTAGTTGGGAAAATCACCCGACTCGGCTACCGACGTTCGGACAACCCGTGTTTAATTCCCGCTGGAAGCAGTGGGAGTTGTAGTTGGAAAAAAAAATACCCCTGTGGTCGACCCAGCCGCTGACAGATATGGGTACCTGAGTAACACTCTGGTAAGGTGAGGAATGTCGCCTCGCATAGTGAGTTTCAATGCAGGAAGCGACACTATCCAGAAGTCTCCGAACACTTCTGGATCGGCCCCCGAGCACATATGAGTGCGAGTTTTCACTCGCGTGCTAAGACGTCGATTCAAGTCTTGTACTTTTCCTTTACCTTTATGTCTTACGACCAAAACCGCTATCCTCTTTTATTTGTTAGTTTGCAAAGTTACTTGTAACTATATTGTGATTCAGAACAAATAAACAACAAGAGAAATAAAATGTGCTGATAAGAATTCTCTAGTCATTCACACTGCCTACAATTACGTCAATGTTTTCTTAAAGTTAATGCACAATTACGCGATATCTTATTGACACTGAAAAGCCAAGATCCCAATGGCTTTTAGAATTCAAATGTACAGCAACAAAACTAGAAATTTGGACATGAGCCTTATAGACAACGCCTACAATGTTTCAAAAGGTGGTAACAGGATATTGTGACGAGGAACGGTATGCTTATCATGAACAAATAACCGGATTTGGATAAATCCTTTAAGGCCAAGTGAAAAAGAACTGAAATTGAAAAGCTGAAATGAATTATTTCTCCTGACATGACTCATCGAAAGAATATATTATGTTTGTTGAAAACATTTACTGGAATAAATGTTGTCATAATTACCACAAAAAACGTGGTCGTGCGGCTAAAACCACCGTTTCGTTGGCTGAAAAGCCGGAGTACAGTGTTCGAAACCCGCGGTAGACAAAAAAGGTTTTTTTTTTTTCTATCGGAGGTGAATAAAAATCCTGAATCTCACACGTCCTGGCAACTGCTTTGACCAAGCGGCCTTTATCCCTCTGGTCCTGTCGTGAACACTACCCCCCCCCCCACACCCACATCCCGACATACATCATCAATGGTAAATTGTATGTCATCATCACCATCATCGAGTGCCTTCTCCGCAACGAAGGTTGGCTACCAAGGGTCGCCATTCTACTCTGTTTCTTGCTTTGATGGTGCAGGCTGTCATAGATTGACTTGTTCATCTTTTGATGTTACTCGTCCATTGTTAGTCTTGGTATACCTCTGCCTCTTTTACCTTGTATTTTCCCTTTCAATATTACTTTTAGTAGGCTATTTTAAATTGTATGTGCCGTAAAGATTATTTTTATTACCCACTCAAGAAGATTACATGATTTAATATAATGATTTAGACTTTGCTGATGACATAGCTCTCCTATTACACAGCCATCAACAGATGCAGGATAAAATGAGCATACTTGATGAAAGATCACAACAGCTAGGACTGAAAATTAATAGAGATAAGTCCAACATACTAAGAATTAATGCAGTTGGCAATAACCAAATAAAATTAGGAGAAATACCTCTACTAGACGTACAAGCTTACATATATCTGGGTAGTAATACAGATAGAGAGGGTGGAAGAAAATGATACTAAAATAAGGATATTAAAAGCAAGAGGAGCTTTTGTTGCACTGGGAAACATATGCAAGTCCAAAGAAATTAGTTTAAATACAAAAATAAAAATGTTCAACTCCAATGTTAAGTCAGTCCTATTATATGGCCGTGAAACATGGAGAACAACAAAATTGACAATCATGAAGATATAGATTTTCATTGATTGATGCTTAGGCAGAATAAAAGGATGGAAATGGCAGGAAAAAAATCACTAACATAGAATTATGGAAATGTACCAGTCAAATACCAGTGGATAAAGAGATACAGCAAAGACGATGGCGCTGGATAGGACAAACACTGCGGAAGCCAACTGAGAGTATTACACAACAGGCCCTTTTCTGGAATCCCAGGGGAAAAGACAAAGAGGAAGACCAAGGAATTCTTGGAGAAGACAGATAGAAGCAGAGATGAAGACGATGGGGAAGACATGGAATGATCTTAAAAGAATGGCAAGAATCAGAACGACTCGGAAAGTGTTTGTTGAAGACCTATTCGCCACAGGGAGCTGAAAGGTAGAATAAGAAGATTAAGACTTCATAGGTGTCATATTCTCTTATTTTGAGACTACCTAGGTGTCATGTTCTCTTATATTGAGATTTCCTATGTGTCATGTTCTCTTATATTCAGATTTCCTATGTGTCATGTTCTCTTATATTTAGATTTCCTATGTATTATGTTCTCTTACTTTGAGATTTCCTATGTGTCATGTTCTCTTATATTTAGATTTCCTATGTATCATGTTCTCTTACTTTGAGATTTCCTATGTATCATGTTCTCTTACTTTGAGATTTCCTATGTGTCATATTCTCTTATATTTAGATTTCCTATGTGTCATGTTCTCTTATATTTAGATTTCCTATGTGTCATGTTCTCTTATATTGAGATTTCCTATGTGTCTTGTTCTCTTATATTGAGATTTCCTATGTGTCTTGTTTTCTTATATTGAGATTTACTATGTGTCTTGTTCTCTTATATTGAGATCTCGTATATGTCATGTTCTCTTATATTTAGATTTCCTATGTGTCATGTTCTCTTATATTTAGATTTCCTATGTGTCATGTTCTCTTATATTGAGATTTCCTATGTGTCTTGTTCTCTATTATTGAGATTTCCTATGTGTCTTGTTCTCTTATATTGAGATTTCCTATATTTCTTGTTCTCTTATATTGAGATCTCCTATATGTTATGTTCTCTTATAATAGTTTTCTTTGTTTTATTTCGAGTCAGTAGTTATTTTAATTATTTATTTCACTCTTCTTCCTCTTCATCTTAGCGTTTATCCATTACGTGGGCGTTGATGCGTCTTGTCGCACGTTTACGGCAAAACTGTGACATTTGCGCCTTTAGCCCCAAAATATCTTCCATCTTCAGCATGGGTAGGTTTCCTTAACAGTTCTGCCCAGGCAGCAAACAACCATTATTGGTCTGATCTTTTCAACTTTACTGTCCAGGCTTCTAATATGGGACCTCCCGTTTTTAGCCATTATCTGATACGGCTAGACATCGAATCTCACTACCAAGACAGGGCTTGACATCGGATATCACCACCAAGAGAAAGCTAGACATCGGATATCACCTCCAAGAGAGAGCTAGACATCGGATATCACCACCAAGAGAAAGCTAGACATCGGATATCACCACCAAGAGAAAGCTAGACATCGGATATCATCACCAAGAGAAAGCTAGACATCGGATATCACCACCAATAGAAAGCTAGACATCGGATATCACCTCCAAGAGAGAGCTAGACATCGGATATCACCACCAAGAGAAAGCTAGACATCGGATATCACCACCAAGAGAAAGCTAGACATCGGATATCACCACCAAGAGAAAGCTAGACATCGGATATCACCACCAAGAGAAAGCTAGACATCGGATATCACCACCAAGAGAAAGCTAGACATCGGATATCACCACCAAGAGAGAGCTAGACATCGGATATCACCTCCAAGAGAAAGCTAGATATCGGATATCACCACCAAGAGAAAGCTAGACATCGGATATCACCTCCAAGAGAGAGCTAGACATCGGATATCACCACCAAGAGAAAGCTAGACATCGGATATCACTACCAAGAGAAAGCTAGACATCGGATATCACCTCCAAGAGAGAGCTAGACATCGGATATCACTACCCAGAGAAGGCTAGACATTGGATATCACTACCAAGAGAGAGCTAAACATCGGATATCACTACCCAGAGAGGGCAAGACATTGGATATCACTACCCAGAGAGAGCTAGACATTGGATCTCACTACCCAAAGAGGGCTAGGCATCGGATCACACATGCAAGAGAGAGCTAGACATTGGATATCACTATCC
The DNA here is from genome assembly GCA_032433765.1 of Megaustenia siamemsis. Lineage (NCBI taxonomy): Eukaryota > Metazoa > Mollusca > Gastropoda > Stylommatophora > Ariophantidae > Megaustenia > Megaustenia siamemsis. Next base: position 67,352,803 of record JAVIAB010000001.1, read on the forward strand.
AGAGAGAGCTAGACATTGGATGTCACTACCAAGAGAGAGCTAGACATTGGATATCACTACCAAGAGAGAGCTAGACATTGGATATCACTACCAAGAGAGAGCTAGACATTGGATATCACTACAAAGAGAGGGCTAGACATTGGATATCACTACCAAGAGAGGGCTAGACATTGGATATCACTACCAAGAGAGGGCTAGACATCGGATCTCACCACCCAGAGAGAGCTAGACATTGGATATCACTACCTAGAGAGAGCTAGACATTGGATATCACTACTAAAAGAGGGCTAGACATTGGATATCACTACCCAGAGAGGGCTAGACATTGGATATCACTACCCAGAGAGGGCTAGACATTGGATATCACTACCAAGAGAGAACTACACTACCAAGAGAGAACTAGACATTGGATATCACTACCAAGAGAGAACTAGACATCGGATCTCACTACCCAGAGAGGTCTAGACATCGGATCTCACTACCCATAGAGGTCTAGACATCGGATCTCACAACCCAAAGAGAGCTAGACATTGGATATCACTAACCAGAGAGAACATATATATATGAGATCAATAGTAGACAAAAAAGGAATTGAAGTCAACGGTCAAAACGTACGATAAATAATGTACGATATGCGGATGATATAGTCTTAATAGCAGAGACAGAGAATGAACTACATGAAATGATACATATAATAGTAAAAATAAGCAACAAGAAAGGTCTCAGTCTAAATAGTAAGAAAACAGAAGTAATGGTCATTTCAAAGAAACAATCATCACCATCATGCAACATAAAAATAAAGGAGACAAATCTGAAACAAGTGCAACGCGTCAAATACTTGGACACAATAATAACATCAGATGGAAGATGCACCACAGAAATAAAAAGCAGAATAGCTCAGGCCAAAAAAGCATTTCAGAAAATGAAAATATATTATGCAACAAATCTATGTCAATAGAAGTGAGAAAGAGAGTTCATCGGTACTATATACAACCAATTCTGACCTTTGGAAGCGAATCATGGACAGTAGACAAACAAATGAAAAGACGATTAGAGGCCACAGAGATGGGATTTCTCAGAAGAATGTTGAAAGTTCCCTGGACAGCTAAAAAGACCAATGAGGAAGTTCTCAAAGAGGCCAACACAAAAAGGGAATTCCTAAAAAAACATCAGAAAGAAACAATATTTTTCGGGCACATCATGATAAGAGGAAAGTTGGAATACTTGGTTCATCAAGTACCCGGCCTGCTGACGTAGGTGATCATGTCTCTCCACAACTTTCGATCTCGGCAGCTATTTATCATTTCTGTTGTTGACCTTCTGCCAAGCCATTCTCTTAAGCTGTCTGTTATTTTTTCTCTTTGCTTCCCTCTATCTCTTCGTCCCTCAATTTTTCCAGTTGTTACAATATATTCCAGATGTTCTCTTCTCATTACATGGCCAAAAATGATGATTGTTTCTTCCTAATATTAGAAATTAGCTCTCTTTATGCTTTGACCTCACTCAGAACATCTTCATTACTCTTCTTAACTGTCCATGGTACTCTCAATATTCTTCTGTAAAACCACATTTATACAGACTCCAGTGATTTTCTTGTCTGTTGTCCTATTGTCCATGATTCGAATTCATATGTTAAGACTGGCTCTACGTAACATTTAAGAACTCTTTTTCAGGTTTCTATTGTCAAAAATGAATTGCATAGTATCTTCCTCGGTTTTTGGAAAGCTGCTTTTGTCTGAGCCATTCAGCATCTCACCTCTTTTGTACAACTTCCGTTTGAGGTTAACAAAGTTCCCAATACTTGGTTACAACTGGCAAAATACAAGGAAAGAGAGATCGCGGACGACAAACAGAGAAAACACTGGATAGCTTGGTGTCATGGCATAGAAAACAGTCAAAAGCAGAACTGATACGATGCACTGTAGATAGAATATCGTGGAAGGACATGCTTGCCTACGCCAACCGGTATTGCACGTAATTATGATGATTGATTACAGAAGAATGTTTAGAATACCATGGACAGCTAAGAAGAGCAATGAAAACGTTCTGAAAGAAGCCAAATGAAAAAAGAGAACTAATTTCCAATATTAGGAAGAAACAATCATCATTTTTTTTTGCCATGCAGTGAGAAGGGAACAACTAGACTATATTGTGACAACTGGGAAAATCGAGGGACGAAGAGATAGAGGGAAGCAATAATAGAAAAGATACCAGACAGCTTAAGAGAATGGCTTGGCAGAAGGTCAACAACAGAAATGATAAATAATTGTCGTGATCGAAAGTTGTGGAGAGACATAATCACCTACGTCAGCAGGCATGGTACTTGATGATGATGATGGATGATGATGATGATGATGATGATGATGATGGATGATGATTGATTATACTGTCAATATCTATCTGGCCTTTATTGCAATATATCGTTCTCATTTTCTCAATCTTTTTTTTATGTATATCTCTCGTTCCCACTATTCTTTTTATTTCTTTCACTCGTTCACACCATTCTTTTTTTCTATCTCTCATTCCCATTCTTCTTTTTTTTTGGTCTCACATTCCCACTATTCTGTTTTTCTGTCACTCGCTCCCATTATTCTTTCTGTTATTTTCTTCCCTTTCTTCTCAGTATCTTATCCCTTTTCTATTATCTTATCTTTCGCACTATTTTTACTCACTTTTACTTAAATTATCACACCTAATTTGATCTTTTATATCTATTCTCCCTCCGCGTTCACCGAGATCAAAGCGCATCGATTCCACCCACAGAGTTGACGTCTTCTCTTGTCACCGTAGAACATCTCTTTGTCTGGCGCGGATCTTAAAACGGTCATCGGAAGAGCTGAGGAGATTATTATTTATAATAGCATTGATTTCTGGTTAGAGAGAACGTTACCTGGTTGTACCGTTTACCTACAAGGTAGGGGAATTTAATTGGTGAGTCTCTTAGTATGTGAACACTCGTTTTCCACAAACACGACATTTCTAACTTAAATGGATTGAGTGGGAGAAAAATGTCTACCAAATTGAAAGAATGGGGGTAAAATTTCCAACCTTAAATGAAAGAATAGGAGTAGAATTTTTAACCTTAATTGAAAGAATGGGAGTAAAATTTCTAACCTTAATTGAAAGAATGGGGGTAAAATTTCCAACCTTAATTGAAAGAATAGGAGTAGAATTTTCAACCTTAATTGAAAGAATAGGAGTAGAATTTTCAACCTTAATTTAAAGATTGGTGGGCGGGGGTGCATTTCCAAACTTATTGAAAGAGCGGGGGGGGGGGTAAATTTCCAACCTTAGTTGAAAGAATGGGAGTAAAATTTACAACCTTAGTTGAAAGAATGGGAGTAAAATTTACAACCTTAGTGGAAAGAATGGGAGTAACATTTACAACCTTAATCGAACGGGAGGAAAATTTCAAATTTTAAATTGATCTGATTGGGGTAGGAGAGAGACGTTGAGGAAAGAAGGGAGAAAAAAAATCAATCATTCTGATATTCATTCCATTTTTGGGATCCACATGATATTTTAAGTGGATTTGGAGAATAAATGTTGCATGTCCAGTATATTCAGTCATCGCACGGTGTTCATGGTAGAGTTTTCATTTCAACCATGTTAAGAAAAAAAAACGTTTTTTTTTTCAATGCTACCACGAATCGAATACGTGTCCGTCATTTTTGTAGAACGTTGGACTTTTATTGACTCGACCACCCACTGCCCAATGTGTAATACCGCATCTTAAAATTACAGAATACAGCAACCAAAAATTACCTACATTGACCTACACAGTACTACCAGAGTACAGAGTACTATCAAAATACACTGCCAGAATATACTGACATAATATACTCTGACTTACAAAATATTACCATAGAACAGAATACTCTCAGAATGAACTGCCAGAACATACAGAAAAAATATACTCTTAGAATATACTATAATAGTACACCGTCAGAATACACTGTCAGAATATACTATTAGAATGTACTACCTGAATAACTGTCAGAACATACTATTAGAATGTACTACCTGAATAAACGACAATATACTACAAGAATACACTGTCAGAATATTCTTTTAGAACATACTACCAGAATTCATTGTCAGAATATTCTATTAGAATATACTACTAGAATTCATTGTCAGAATATTATATTAGAACATACTACCAGAATTCATTGTCAGAATATTCTATTAGAACATACTACCAGAATTCATTGTCAGAATATTATATTAGAATATACTACCAGAATTCATTGTCAGAATATTCTATTACAATATACTACTAGAATTCATTGTCAGAATATTCTATTAGAACATACTACCAGAATTCATTGTCAGAATATTCTATTAGAACATACTACCAGAATTCATTGTCAGAATATTATATTAGAATATACTACTAGAATTCATTGTCAGAATATTCTATTACAATATACTACTAGAATTCATTGTCAGAATATTCTATAAAATATACTACCAGAATTCATTGTCAGAATATTCTATTACAATATACTACCAGAATTCATTGTCAGAATATTCTATTAGAATGTACTACCAGAATTCATTGTCAGAATATTCTATTAGAATGTACTACCAGAATTCATTGTCAGAATATTCTATTAGAATGTACTACCCGAATTCATTGTCAGAATATTCTATTACAACATACTACCAGAATTCATTGTCAGAATATTCTATTAGAATATACTACCAGAATTCATTGTCAGAATATTCTATTAGAATATGCTACCAAAATTCATTGTCAGAATATTCTATTAGAATATACTACCAGCATTCATTGTCAGAATATTCTATTAGAATATACTACCAGAATTCATTGTCAGAATATTCTATTAGTATATACTACACGAATACACTAACGGAAAAAAAACTGGACCAGAATATACCATAAGAATATAACACCACTTATCACAAACACCCGTTTAAATGCTAAATAAATATTTGAGACAAAACTCTTATACACATAAAAACAAAACTGTTTTAAATAATGAAATAACGTCTGGTGCTATGCATGATTTTTGGCATGTTATCATGGCAATAAAAACCTGGTCCTTTATTACCCAGCTACACTCACACACACAAACCATTCGACACACTGCCATTAAAAAAAAGATAAAATGCAATAAAGATCACGCTTTACTCCGTCCTCTATTCTGTTCTCATCTAATTTCTTTACCATCTGGGAGCTAGAAAACTACACGACTGTGCTACCGAAGCTCGGACAACCTATTTTCGATTCCCGCTGGAAGCTGTGTGAATTGTACTCGTGGTTAGAAAAAAAATAACCCCACGGTCGACCCAGCCGCTGACAGAAAGGGGTACTAGGGTAGTATTTTGGGAAGGTGAGGCTTCGTGAGTTTCTATGCTTGAAGCGACACTATCAAGAAGTCTCCGAACACCTCTGAACAGACGGCCGAGCACATAATGTTGAAAACTCGCGTGCTAAGACGCCGATTCAAGTCTCGCTCTTTACCTTTACCTTGAACGGAGACATTTGATTTCTTGTCTTTGCAGAAGTAATTTCACAGTTATGTGGATGTTGAGAGCAGTTGTAAAGTATAAGATAGTTCAGGCTAGGGATGTCATCTAGAGAATGAAAGATGGCAGCATCGAACAACTATTTTCATTATTTATCATCATGTGCCATACCGATTGGTGTAGGCGATCATGTCCTTCCACGATCTTCTATCCACAGTGCATCGTATCAATTCTGTTCTTGACTGTTTCCTATAAGATGACACCAAGCTATCTAGTATCTTCTCACTTTATCGTCCGCGACTTTTCTTTCTCTGTATTTCAACTTTCCTCTTCTCATGATGTGCCCGAAAAATGTTGATCGTTTATTTCTGATGTTTTTTTTATGAGCTCCCTTTTTGTATCGTGGTCGTTGAGAATATCCTCATTAGTCCTTTTAACTGTCAAGGGAACTTTCAACATTCTTCTGAGAAATCTCATCTCTATGTCCTCTAATGGTCTTATTCAAAAGAAAATAAATATTTTTAAATTTTAAATATTTGAAAATAAATACAAATTACAATTTTCATTATTAGTGTTGCAAATAAACATAACTAGTTCTTGAAATATGGAAGTAGTTTCTGTGTAGTTTAGTTTTATTTTACTTTTAGTTACATTGAGTCAGAAGATCTTCACTGCAGAACTGACAATTCCATAGTGCTGAGATTCCCTTATCATCCCAATATCTCGCATGAAGCACGCCCATCACACACTATGTAAGCACATCACCACACACTATAAAGGCATTCTCGCCACCACACACAGTAAAAGCACGCCCGCCACACACATTAAAAGCACGCTACCACACACTATGAAAGCACACCCACCACACACTATGAAAGCACCCTCACTAAGAAAGAATTCCCGTCACACACTATGAAAGCACGCCCGCCACACACTATGAAAGTACGCCCACCACACACTATGAAAGCACGCTCACTAAGAAAGCACACCCACCACACATTATGAAAGCACGCTCACTAAGAAAGCACGCCCGCCACACTATGAAAGCAGGCCCGCCATACAATATGAAAGCACGCCCGCCATACACTATGAAAGCACCCCACCACACACTATGAAAGCACAGCCACCACACACAATGAAAGCACGGCAGCCACACACTATGAAAGGACGCCCGCCACACACTATGAAAGCACGCCAGCCACACACTATGAAAGCACGCCCGCCACACACTATGAAAGCACGCTAGCCACACACTATGAAAGCACGCCAGCTACACACAATGAAAGTATGCCCGCCACACACTATGAAAGCACCCCGCCACACACTATGAAAGCACCTCATCACACATTATGAATGCACGCCAGCCACACACTATGAAAGTACGCCCATCATACACTATGAAAGCACACCCAACACACACTATGAAAACACGCCCGTCACACACTATGAAAGCACGCCCGCCACACACTATGAAAGCACACCACCACACACTATGAAAGTACGCTCGCTACACACTATGAAAGCACACCCACCACACACTATGAAAGTACGCTCGCCACACACTATGAAAGCACGGCCACCACACACTATGAAAGCACAGCCACCACACACTATGAAAGCACGCCAGCCACACACTATGAAAGGACGCCCGCCACACACTATGAAAGCACGTCAGCCACACACTATGAAAGCACGCCCGCCACACACTATGAAAGCACGCTAGCCACACACTATGAAAGCACGCCAGCTACACACAATGAAAGTATGCCCGCCACACACTATGAAAGCACCCCACCACACACTATGAAAGCACCTCACCACAGATTATGAATGCACGCCAGCCACACACTATGAAAGTACGCCCATCACACACTATGAAAGCACACCCAACACACACTATGAAAACACGCCCGTCACACACTATGAAAGCACGCCCGCCACACACTATGAAAGCACACCCACCACACACTATGAAAGTACGCTCGCCACACACTATGAAAGCACACCCACCACACACTATGAAAGTACGCTCGCCACACACTATGAAAGCACGGCCACCACACACTATGAAAGCACACCCACCACACACTATGAAAGCACGTTCGCCACACACTATGAAAGCACACACTATGAAAGCACACCCACCACGCACTATGAAAGCACACCCACCACGCACTATGAAAACACACCCACCACGCACTATGAAAGTACGCCCGCCACACAATATGAAAACACACCCACCACGCACTATGAAAGTACGCCCGCCACACACTATGAAAACACACCCACCACGCACTATGAAAGCACACCCACCTCACACTATGAAAACACACCCATCACACACTATGAAAGCACACCCACCACACACTATGAAAACACACCCACCACACACGATGAAAGCACACTCACCACACACTATAAAAACACACCCACCGCACACTATGAAAACACACCCACCGCGCACTATGAAAGTACGCCAACCACACACTATGAAAACACACCCACCACACACTATGAAAGTACGCTCGCCACACACTATGAAAACACACTCACCACACACTATGAAAGTACGCCCACCACGCACTATGAAAGTACGCCCACCACACACTATGAAAGTACGCTCGCCACACACTATGAAAACACACTCACCACACACTATGAAAGTACGCCCACCACGCACTATGAAAACACACCCACTACACACTATGAAAAGTACGCCCACCACACACTATGAAAAGTACGCCCGCCACACACTATGAAAACACACCCACCACACACTATGAAAAGTACGCCCACCACACACTATGAAAAGTACGCCCGCCACACACTATGAAAGTACGCTCGCCACACACTATGAAAACACACCCACCACACACTATGAAAAGTACGCCCACCACACACTATGAAAAGTACGCCCGCCACACACTATGAAAACACTGAAACTGGCTTCATCTCAGAACAATACAAGCGTAGCACAAGCAAAGATCCTGACCACGACCTCCTTAGTCGTCTCTTACGACATGCCCAGCAGGTGACAGTGGCTTTATTCGTCTCTTTCTCGACCGAGGTCATTGTCCCAGTAGCCCCACACAGGGGAAACATGCAAGTAAATCATGGACAACCGGACAACAGACAAGAAGATTATTAGAGGACACAGTAATGTGGTTTTATAGAAGTAATATTTAAAATATCGCCTACTGTTTAAAAAAAAACAAGAACTTGATAAAAGCGATGAAAACAAAGATAACGAGAACTTAATCGAGGAGACCAAATCATAAATAATTAAACTTAATAAAAAAAATAGTCCAGAACAACAATAACGAGAACAATAATGAAATGAAATAGACCAATGCAAAAATAAAGAGAACTTATAAAATAGACCAGAGCATAAAAGAAGAGAACTTATAAAAATAGACCAACGCAAAAAAATTAGAACTTATAAAATAGACCAACGCAAAAAAAAAAGAGAACTTATAAAATAGACCTACGCAACAAATAGAAAACTTATGAAATAGACCAACGCAGAATTAAAGAGTGCTTAAAAAATAGACCAAGGCAAAAATAAAACCTGTTGTCAACATTTGGAGTGAATAAATGTTTATCTTTATAATCTGATAAAGAGAAAAGAGCGGGTTGGCCAAATTGATCACTTGTTCTATTCCCTGTAGGAACAAACGTTTTTTTTTTTTTTTTTTTTTTTTTGGGGGGGGGGGGTTTCTGTCGGGAGTGAAAAAGAAACACCAAAATAGACTCGAACACTTCGTGACTACTGCTCAGGACAAGCGGCCTTTATTCTCTTGTCCTTTTGGTCCCCCCCCCCCCCAATCCCAGTAATGGAATAGTGCCGGAAAGATAGGTTTTTGGGTTGTTTTTTTAAAGAGAAGGGCGCAAATGCAAATGAAATACATCGTGACAGCTGGGATGGGAGATGAATAATGAGGAAACAGAGAGAGAGAGAGAGAGAGAAAGCAGTTTTGAGACGATATAAGAGAATGGTTTAATAGAAAGTAAACAACAGTAATTATAAGTAACTGTAGAGATAACAAGTTGTGGAGATGCATGCTCACCTACACCAGCAATAACGGCAGTTGATGATAATTATCATGATGATGATGGAAGTCCAGGGACCATCTTTAGCGATAGGCCTGCTCGCAGCGTAACTAGCGTGACGTCATCGGTCAAAATTCACGGGCTTTAGATCTAATCTCAAGGGTAAAAGATTATATCCATAACCGCCCCTGCTCGCAAAGCTGAACCGAGACCGCTAACTCTACGCCAGTAGATTTGCGAGCGGGCTTACCCATAAAGATGGCTGTGGTTCAAACTACAACTATAAAAAAATTCGCTGGGAATGATGGGAGAACAGTAGCCAATACACTTATTTACTGAGGACAAGAGATTTGGTACAATCCTGATTAATGGTTTCTAAGTTCATTCAGTATTTTTTTTTAAAACTGGATCGGGGAGAGCTATGGGCGATACTGACGTTGTACTGTCCATATTATTCAAAATTGTGCTAATGGATCTCTTCCTCTCTCTTTTCCTCCCTCCCTCCCTCCCTTCCTTCCTTCCTCTCTCCCTTCCTTCCTCTCTCCCTTCCTTCCTCTCTCCCTTCCTTCCTCTCTCCCTTCCTTCCTCTCTCCCTTCCTTCCTCTCTCCCTTCCTTCCTCTCTCCCTTCCTTCCTCTCTCCCTTCCTTCCTCTCTCCCTTCCTTCCTCTCTCCCTTCCTTCCTCTCTCCCTTCCTCTCTCTCCCTTCCTTCTTCCCTCTCTTCCTTCCATCCTTCCTTCTTTGACAATAAATATTTGCAAAGACATGATAAATGAAATGAGATTCGAAAAACAAGGTCCGTCGAGAATAACAGTGCTATAAGGAACATGAACATTAACGAATGGCCCAAAAGAACGCAAAAGAGCCAAAAAGCTGGACAGCATTGAGCTGGAGCGACTAGCTACTCATGGCTGACTGCTTGTGTGAGGATCAGTGAACCAGAACTAACACAAAACTCGCCCCTTTCTGGCAGTGGCTTCGAAAACAAATAACTGCTTGGCCAAGAGAGAAAGGATTATAGAGGCAAAAGTAAACATAAAATGGTGTGTAAAGTAGAATGTTTTCGTCCTAACTCCCATATATTTTTATTTAAATGTTATATTATAAGTAAAAAGTAAAGAGACCCGTCACGCCAAGTGGCGTATAGGGAACATGGTGTTAGTGACCATAAATTTTACAGACCTTCAGCACATGATTTTTGGGGTAATGTGGTCGATATTACGCTCGTGCCGCCTTACTTTCCCAGAAAAAAATCTGGTACCCATATAAGGCTGGGTGAATCCGGAAGCCGTTGGTTGGGATCGAATCCTACCCCTTGTCCTTTGTTATCCAGTTCACTAACCACTGAGCTATTGCGGCTCCCATATTACATTATAGATAATTATTATTAAAATTTTAGAAAACATAAAAGTAAACAACAAAGATCTAAGAATAATAAAGAACATGTACTAGCAACAGAGGTCAGGACCATATGAACTGAAAATCAGTTGGGAATGCCTCAACAAATAAAACTGTGTCAGGCAAAGTTGTGTGCTGTCGCCAGATTAGTTTAATATCTATAGTGAGATTATTTTAAGATCCATAAGGGGCATGCCTGGAATAACAATCGGAGGCCATAATATAACTAATCTAAGGTATGCTAATGACACAGTTCTAATCACTAATAGTGAAAATGAGTTAAAACAAATGTTAGACATTATAGTGAAAGAAAGCAAAAATAAAGGACTCCGCCTTAATAGCAAATTACAGAAGTAATGGTAACAAAAAAAAAAGTAATCACCGCAATACGCAATGAAGACAAGTGGAACAATATTAAAACAGGTAAATTAATTTTAATATCTGGGAACATTGTTAACCTCATATGGTAGATGTACAACAGAAGTGAAATTACGAATAGCTCAGGCAAATGCAGATTTAACTAAATGAGGAAGATACTGTGCAATCCATTTTTGACAATAGTAAAAAAAGTAAAGTACCCCTGTCACGCCAAGTAGCGTATAGGGAAATATGGTGTTAGTGACCCTATATTTTACAGACCTTCAGCACATGATTTTTGGGGTAATGTGGTCGGTATTACGCCCGTGCTGCTTTACTTTCCCTGAAAAAATCCGGTACCCATTTAAGGCTGGGTAAACCCGGAAGCCGTCGGTTGGGATCGAACCCTACCCCTTGCCCTTTGTAGTCCAGTTCACTAACCACTGAGCTATCGCGGCTCCCATTTTTGACAATAGTAACAAGAAAAAAAATCATCTTTAATGATCATCAAAAAGATGATTTTTATAAACAGCTACAATGCCAGATGGATGCAAGACGAGCCAAGGATATTATAATCTTGATGGGAGACCTAAATGCTAAGGTAGGATCAGACAACAGAGGCTTTGAAGAGATTATGGGAAAACATGGACTTGGAGATATAAACGAGAATGGAGAGATATTTGTGAATTTCTGCGCCCTTAATCAAATGAGCCTAGGAGGAACAATATTCCAACATAAAAGAATACACAAAGCTACATGGGTGTCACCAGATCATAGAACGGAAAATCAAATTGATCACATATGTATTAATAATAAGTTTAAGTCATCCTTACAGGATGTAAAAGTATATAGAGGGGCAGATATAGCTTCTGATCATCATCTTCTGTTAGCCAAACTTAAAATTAAATTAAAAAGGTATACTACAACGAATAAGGGAATAACGTATTTCAATGTAGGGTTTCTTAAAGAACAAGGAATTAAAGATAAATTCGCAGTCACAATATCAAACAAATACCAAGTCCTCCAACAACTAGAAAATACAATAAATATAGAAGATCATTGGAAACAGGTAAAAAATATATGGAAAGAGACATGCGAAGAAACACTGGGGAAAAGAGAACGCCAGAATAAGGCATGGATGACAGCAGAGACCCTGGATAAAATTAAAGAAAGAAAGAACAAGAAAGCAGACATAAATAAAAGCAAAACAAGAAGTAATAAAGCCAAGACACATGAAGCTTACACAGAGGTGAACAAAGAAGTGAGAAGATGCATTAAAAGGGATAAGAGGAAATATATAGATGAATTAGCTAAAGAGGCAGAAGAAGCAGCAAATAAAGGGAATATGAAAGAACTGTACAACAGCACAAAGAAATTAGGTGGAAAATACAAACAGATCAACGCCTTTATCAAAGATAAGAAAGGAAATCTGCTTAGTAATATAAAGGAACAAATGGAGAGATGGAAGGAGCACTTTGAAGAACTTTTGAACAGACCTGGCTCAAATAATCCTCCAGATATACTACCAGCAGAAGAAGAATTACACGTTAACTGCGGAAAACCAAGCGAAGAAGAAATAATGAAAGCCATCAAACTATTAAAAGATGGTAAAGCCACAGGACCAGATGAAATTCCTTCGGAAGCCATCAAAGCAGATATTATCACCTCTACCAAGATGTTACATAATCTATTGGATAAAATTTGGGAGAGGGAAGAAATACCTAAAGACTGGAGAGAAGGTTATATGATCAAACTACCAAAGAAAGGAAGTTTACAGGAGTGCACAAATTATAGGGGAATTATGCTACTATCAGTGCCAGGAAAAATATTAGGCAGAATCATTCTGGAGAGACTAAAAGAGGCTATAGAGAAACACTTGAGAGATGAACAAGCAGGTTTTAGGAAGAACAGATCATGTGCTGATCAAATAACTACTCTACGTATAATAGTTGAACAAAGTTTAGAACTAAAATCCCCACTTTATATTGGATTCATAGATTACGAAAAGGCATTTGATAGTTTAGACAGAAGAATGCTTTGGAAGTTGCTGAGTCATTATGGAATCCCATAAAGTTTATTAACCTGATAAAAACAATGTATGAAGGAACAAAATGTAGTGTGGTGCATGAAGGACAGCTTACAGAAGCATTTGAAATAAGAACAGGAGTAAGGCAAGGATGCCTTCTGTCTCCATTTCTCTTTCTACTGGCCATAGATTGGATTATGAAAATAACTCAAAACAACAGAAATGGGATCCAGTGGTCACTGACCAAACAACTTGATGATTTAGACTTTGCTGATGACATAGCTCTCCTATCACACAGCCACCAACAGATGCAAGATAAAATGAGTATATTAGATGAGAGATCACAACAGCTAGGACTAAAGATTAATAGAGATAAGACCAACATTATGAGAATTAATGCAGTTGGCAATAACCAAATAAAACTAGGAGAAATACCTCTACTAGACGTACAATCTTATATATATCTGGGCAGTAATATAGATAAAGAGGGAGGAACAGAAAACGATACCAAAATAAGGATATCAAAAGCAAGAGGAGCTTTCATTGCACTGGGAAACATATGGAAATCCAAAGAAATTAGGCTAAATACAAAAATACAAATTTTCAACTCCAATGTTAAGTCGGTTCTATTATATGGCTGTGAAACATGGAGAATAACAAAATTGACAATCACGAAGGTACAGACTTTCATTAATGGATGCTTGCGCAGAATAAAGGGATGGAAATGGCAGGACAAAGTCACAAACGTGGAATTATGGAAATGTACCGGTCAAATACCAGTGGATAAAGAAATACAGCGAAGACGATGGCGATGGATAGGACACACACTACGGAAACCAACTGAGAGTATTACACAACAGGCCCTTTTTTGGAATCCCCAGGGGAAAAGACAAAGAGGAAGACCAAGGAATTCTTGGAGAAGACAGATTGAAGCAGAGATGAAGATGATGGGGAAGACATGGAATGATCTTAAAAGAATTGCAAAAAACAGAACGACTTGGAAAGTGTTTGTTGAAGACCTATGCTCCACTGGGAGCTAAAAGGTAAAAGAAGAACAAGAAAAAGTGTTCTTAAGTGTTATGTAGAGCCAGTCTTAACATATGGATGTGAATCGTGAACAATAGGACAACAGACAAGGAAATCACTGGAGTCTGTAGAAATGTGGTTTTACAGAAGAATGTTGAGAATACCATGAACAGCTAAGAAGAGTAATGATAACGATCTGAAAGAGGCCAAAGCTAAAAAGAGAGCTAATTTCCAATATTAGGAAGAAACAATCATCATTTTTGGCCATGTAATGTGAAGGGAACAGCTGGAATATATTGTAACAACTGGAAAAATCGAGGGACTAAGAGATAGAGGGAAGCAAAGAGAAAAGATACCAGACAGCTTAAGAGAATGGCTTGGCAGAAGGTCAGCGACAGAAATGATAAATAACTGTCGAGATAGAAAGTTGTGCAGAGACATGATCACCTACGCCAGCAGGCCCAGTACTTGATGATGATAAATAAATTATTATATTTATTATACAAAAAATATAATTATATTATTATATTATATTTATTGCCATGAGCCATCTTTGGCGACCTTAATCAGATCTGATACCATACAAGAACAGTTGCAGTAGAAGGTCTACAATAAAATGAGGTTTTATGCACTACAACTTTGCTAGTAGAGCATCGCGTAAATAAAACATTTCCGGATGAAACTGAACAACACAAATTAAAAGACGATTAGGGGCCACATAAATGGGATTTCTCAGAAGAAAAGTAAGGAAGTTCCCTGGACAGCTAAAAAGACTAATGAGGACATCCTCCAAAAGGTCATCACAAAATGGGAGCTCCAAAAAAACTTAAGAAAGAAACAATCAAGATTTTTTTAGCACATCATGATGAAATTTTGAATACTTGGTTACAACTGACAAAATACTGAGAAAGACAGATCGCGGACGACAAAAAGACACGGTACTAGATAGCTTGATGTCATGTGATGGAAAACAGTCAACAATAGAATTGATACGATGCACTGAGGATTGAAGATTGTGGAGGGACATGACCGCCAACGTCAACCGGTATGGCACATGATGATGACGAATAGAGCATCTGTACAAATATACTCCTCTGTAATGAGGAGCATGAGTGTCTATATCCGCAAAAGCTGTTCTGGTGGTAGAAACGCTACCACGAGATCATCCAAACTGACTGGTAAAAAGGCTAGGACTCCCTACACCACCTCTTCGTGGTACCCTCCATTAGTAGACTAACCAGTCTAGTGTGGCAAAGTGAATAGGGATCAAATGGGGGTGGCAACACATCTAAGCCCTCTTAACATCCTTTTCAGGACGGATGGCGAAGTTGATTAATCATTCCTTTAGTAGTCATCGTGTGAACGCCAGAAAGAAAGAAAGAAAGAAAGAAAGAAAGAAAGAAAGAAAATAAATAAAAAGAAAGAAAGAATCTTCTATTTTTTTTAAATGCATTTGAACCCATCAAGTGACGATGAATATGAGTCTAACCGTCGAGCTATTTTCATGGAAGAAGAAAATGGACAAGCTGTAAAAGCGGACATCATAACGTCAATTTTCCATCCCTCTTTCAGTATTATATAAATCTTTGCGCACAAACTCTCACACGCAATCACTCAGAATAATGATAAAGAAGGAAATACAGGGTACCTTACTCACAAAAGAACCCGTCATTTCCTCAACAATTGTAATCCCAAAGAAGGTATCAAAGAAATTAAAGAGCAGTACGTTCCTAGTATAGGAGCCGCGACCGCTCAGTGGTTAGTGAACCAAAGGACAAGAGGTCAGGTTCGATCCTGATCGACAGCTTCCGGGGTTACCCAGCCTTAAATGGGTACCACTTTTTTTTCTGGGAAAGTGAAGCGGCATGGGCGTAATACCGACCACATTACCCAAAAAATGTTGTGCCGAAATTTTATACAAATTATGGTCACTAACACCATATTCCCTATACGCCACTTGGCGTGACGGGGCTCTGTACTTTCTTTTTTTTACTTTCATTATATGAGAAATAAAAAGAAATGTCTTGTTCAACATCATCAGGTGCTGTATGGGTTGTTGTAGGCGATCATCTCTCTCCCTACAGTACTCAGTCCTTTATACATGTCATAATTTCAGTAAATTATCTTTTGTTATGCCATTTGGATAAACTGCTCAATATTTTATCTCTTGATTTTCCTTTCTTTTCTTTCCATTTATTCTGCCTGTTGTTATAGTATTCACAACGCCTTCTTTTCGCATGACATGTCCAACAAATGTAGATTGTCTCTTCGTTATGATTTTGATGATATTTCTGGTTCCTTCGACTCGTTTTAAACATTCTTTATTTATTGTTTTCTATCCATAGAAGTCGTATCAGTTTTCTGATAAACCACATCTCATCTGTCTCTAATGTCTTTTGTGTGTGTGTGTTGGAAGCGAGTCATGGGTTTATGATTTATTACATTGGATGTTTTTTTTATTCGATGATGGAAATCTGTCTTTGCTTGTCCTATTCTGCTTCTAATTTCTGCTCTTCTGTTGTTTTTATTTATCCCTCGAATTTGAGTAAATGCACTTTTTTATTTTTCCATTTAGTTTTACTCTAATGTGTGTATAGGGGGCCTAAATATTGTGACATATCTGCAGAACGCTCCTCTCTGCTGAATTCTGTCATTTGGCATAGAGTGCCTAAACAATACGGTTGTTGTTTGTGAGTATTAGTGCACAGTAGGTGTGTGTTCACACATGATAGCTGGGAAATGTGCTTGGTTTACTGCTCTCTGCAGTAGTGAGTGTTTAGTGGTAAATCATCATCATTGAGTGCCTTCTCCGCAACGAAGGTTGGCTACCATGAAGCGCCATTCTACTCTGTTTCTTGCTTTGATGGTGCAGGCTGTCATAGATTGACTTGTCCATCTTTTGATGTTACTCGTCCATGTTAGTCTTGGCCTGCCTCTGCCTCTTTTACCTTGTATTTTCCCATCCAATATTACTTTTAGTAGGCTGTTGTGTCTTTTAACATGCCCCAAAAATTTCATTTGACTTGTCTTAATTGTGTTCAGCAGTTCTCTTTTTATTTTCAGTTGTTTTAAAACTTCATCGTTTGTTATCTTTTGTTTCCATCCAATTCTGCCTATTCTTCTATAAATCCACATTTCAAAGGCTTCAATTTTCTGTTCTGTTTTCTTGTCCAATGTCCATGTTTCTGCACCATATAGGAATATTGAGAAGATGTAACATTTTGCCATTCTTAGTTTCAGCTCTGTTGATATTTGTTTTGTTGTTAGTATATTTTTCATGGCATTAAAATTACTTTTTGCCATACCTACTCTTAGTGGTAAAACGATTAATAAATGTTCCGTTGCAATTATAACACCAAAGAAAATAAACTATATTCCTATTTTGACAATACGCCAGTGAGAGGAGGGAGGGGAGAGGAGGGAGGGGAGAGGGAGAGAGAGAGAGAGAGAGAGATAAACTAGGGTATTGTATAATTGAGGTATGTGCAAAACTCTCGGTACGTTGCATCAGGGTTAAACTTTAACCTTGATATGTCAATGTCTTTTTTTTATTAAATATAAAAAAAAAATAATAAAATACCCTACCGGAAGCCAGTTACGTCCACTTGACTGAGAAACAACCCGGTTTAATCCCATTTTGCCATCCGACCAATCCATGGGTATACATAATAAATAAACATAGATACTGAATTAACACTAGAGAAAAAAACAACAACACACCAACTAACATGAGAGATAATTAAACAATAGGCAGCAGATTAAATTGCTGTAAACGTCATCAATGTGATATGCCAATAAGAGCTATAGTTAGCTTAGTTTTTCCTACACTCAATCTAATTAACTAGGATATTAGAACCAATCCGGTTCAGGAATCATTTTCCTGGAAAAACTTATTTTTTATAAATTCTCATGATGTAAATATCAGCTATTTTTAGTCTTTTTCCTTTTCCTTCTTCTCTTCAGCATCTTCTTTTTAATGATCATCATAACGATCTTCCTCTTCCTCTTCTTTCGTCTTTTGTCTTTTATCTTTCTTTATTGTGTTCTTTTTCTGTCGTCTCTAGACTTTGAACACTTTGATGGTGATGTTGTTGTTAATTGAATAATAATGGAGATGATGATGAAGGTGATAGCGATGATGATATTGGCGATTATGACAATGATGGTGATAATTTAATGGCACAAGATCGAATCGAACCGTAAGAGCTCTTAGACCGTGGAAGCTGCTTATGTGCTGGTTATAATGACGTTCCTGTTTTCCCATGTTCTGCTGGAGATTCAGGAACTTGTCCATCATAGAGAAACTGCAATACTAGATCTTCTACATCAACAGACTAAACGACAGCGGCAACAACGACGATTGTCACCGTGTAAGCCTGTTTTGACACGGACTGTAACTAACGAGTAAAAGGTGGAGTGAGGTCTCGTTCAGCTGTGAGTCGCTGAACTTTTAGTTGCGTAGGCAGAAATTGATTTGCTCTTAGTGGAAATTTACGGTTTGCTTTATAAAGTTAAAAAAAAAGGTTCCCTCCATGCCTTGCTAGGCTTATGGGGAATATGGTGTTAGTGACCAAATTTTTATATGATCACGGCACATTTTTTGGGTGATGTGGTCGGTATCACGCCAGGCCGCCTTTATATCCCAGAAAAAATCTCCAGTACCCATTTTTAACGGCTGGATGAACTCCAGAGCCTTGTTAGTCCGAAAAAAATCCGCTACTGCTGGGGATCGAACCCGGATCCTTCTGATCAGCAAGCGAGCACACTAACCACTCAGCCACCTAAGCTCCAGTGCCTCCGGTTTTCTTTATGGGTAGGTATATAACAATTTATACCGTGCCTGGTGATTCGTTCCCTACGTGCAACCCTATTAACGTGATGTTCAGCTTTGAAAACACGGGAAGCTATGGGCAGAATTATGTCTGCCATATATAGTCGTGGGAGCCGCGATAGCTCAGTGGTTAGTGAACTGGACTACAAAGGACAAGAGGTAGGGTTCGATCTCAACCGACGGCACAGGGTTCACCAAGCCTTTAATGGGTGCCGGATTTTTTTCTGGAAAAGTAAAGCGGCACGGGCGTAATACCGACCACATTACCCCAAAAATCATGTGCCGAAGGTCTGTAAAATTTATGGTCACTAATACCATATTCCCTATACGCCACTTGGCGTGACGGAGGTACTTTACTTTTTATATATAGTCGTAAAGGTGAATCTTTACGGTAACTACACACTAATCGGGTTGCGCGCAGGCATTCTCTAAAGCTGGCTGTGCCTCCGTTTATCCATTATTGATAAGGGAAATAGCATATCTGTTAAATTATGTTGCAGGACATTGTACTCAGGTATCAGCGCTTAACTTTTCAAACACTCACTTTGTTTCTGGATATCAATCAAATATGCCGATGCGATTACTTTTCTTCATCTTTCTTTTCACCTTCATCGTTTTAACTTTCTTTTTTTTTCCTCCTCTGTATGATTATTATTATCATCATCGGTATTTTCATTTGTTATTATTATTAATGTTATTATATTTATCATATCCATATTACACGCTGAAAAGCTGCCCTGCACGGCGAGGTGAAAACACATCGCATTGTAATTCTGTAATAAACAAGCGAGAAAGACAACACCCAACAGTACAGTGTGTAAAGGAATATATACACCGTGAACATGGCCCGGTTATTTATTATATCTATAACGATGGATCGGTAAAATTGTACAGCGAATAATAGTTGAATAAACACGCCCATGTGACTACCGGCGTCACGAGAACGGTTGGTCCAGAAATGAATAAAGCCACAGTACCCTGGCACGAGAGCGGCGATAGCTCAGTGGTTAGTGAACTGGACTACAAAGGACAAGTGGTAGGGTTCGAGCTCAACGGAAGGCTTCCGGTTCACCCAGCCTTTAATAGGTATCGGATTTTTTTTCTGGGAAAGTAAAGCGTCACGGGCGTAATACCGACCACATTACCCCAAAAATTATGTGCCGAAGGTCTGTAAAATATATGGTCACTAACACCATATTCCCTATACGCCACTTGGCGTGACGGGGGTACTTTACTTTTTTTTTTTTTACCCTGGCACGAGTACTGTAAAAGGGAGGGGGGAGGGACAAAGGAGGTTGGAGCCAAGGTCTTCTCTGGTCTAACGGGGCCCGTGCCAAAGTCATCTTCAGTGCTCTCGCTAGTGTTAATCTTCTAAACTGAACTGAGCTGAGCTGAGCTGAGCTGAGCTGAGCTGAGCTGAACTGAACTGAACTGAACTGAACTGAACTGAACTGAACTGAACTAAACTAAACTAAACTAAACTAAACTAAACTAAACTAAACTAAACTAAACTAAGCTAAGCTAAACTAAACTACACTAAATGAACAAATTGGCCCAGGCTTGGGATGCACTGCTAGAAGCGCAACATGCAAGAGTTTTGCTGTTACCCTACACACAACACACGACAAGACTGCTTAGTTAGTCGATTTGTGATCAAGATAAAGCTGAAGCAGTAGAATCTTCAAATATTTACAGAACTTAACAGTGAAATGGCTCAATGTTTATCAAGTCGGCGCTCAAAGAAAGGTATATCTTTGTTCACATGTGAAGGGAGGAGAAGTAACAAAACATTAAAATGTACTCCAGGAAAAGCAAACAGCGATCAGTCCAGTCTAAACTAAAAAGTGTACATAGGGATATTTAAACATGAGCTTCATATGTAGTAAGTAGACCTGGTGTATAATGTGAATTGAACAATGTTCTTAAAGTGGGCGATTTTGCTCTATTTGGAACACCCCTTGGGTGTAAGATAATATTAAAGAGCGGTGAACACATGAAACATGAAAGTAAGGGACTGGAGTAAATGGGATGGCTGTTGTCTGCGGTTGAGAACACAGAACGGTTTGTGTCTGAGAATAGAAACGCACATATTATGATATCGTTTCTCCGGTTTCTTCGTGCTTTCAGCTCCCTGTGGAGCATAGGTCTTCAACAAACACTTTCAGATCCCTGTGGAGCATATGTCTTCAACAAACACTTTCAGCTCCCTGTGGAGCATAGGTCTTCAACAAACACTTTCAGCTCCCTGTGGAGCATAGGTCTTCAACAAACACTTTCAGCTCCCTGTGAAGCATAGGTCTTCAACAAACACCTTCAGCTCCCTGTGGAGCATATGTCTTCAACAAACATCTTCAGCTCCCTGTGGAGCATATGTCTTCAACAAACACTTTCAGCTCTCTGTGTAGCATAGGTCTTCAACAAACACTTTCAGCTCCATGTGGAGCATAGGTCTTCAACAAACACTTTCAGCTCCCTGTGGAGCATATGTCTTCAACAAACACTTTCCAAGCCGTTCTGTTTCTTGCCATTCTTATCAGATCATTCCATGATCACCCATCATCTTCATATCTGCTTCTATCTGTCTTCTATAGAGTATTTTGTTCTTATTCTTTGTCTCTTCCCCTGGGGATTAAAAAAAAAAACGACCTGTCGTGTAATACTCTCAGTTAGCTTCCGTAATGTGTGATCCAGTGCCATCGTCGTTGTATCTCTTTGTTCACTGGTAGTTGACTGCCACTTTCCAATAATTCTACGTTAGTGATTTTGTCGAAAACAATTTTTGTCTGCGCTAGCATCCATTAACGACTGTATCTACGTCATAGTTGATTTTTGTAGCTGAAGTTCGACGGCTGTGGGTGGTCTAGACTCATGTGCACTCACCTCGACGCACGGTCCAGAACCCAAACACAAAACTGGAGTCGTCGGTCGCAGGACACAGCGGGACTTGCTGAGGAGGGGACATGAGCATCAATGGACACGTTCGGAGTGTAATGATGATGATCCGTAAATAACTCAATATACGTCATAATTGAATGCGGTCTATTGTTCTCAGAACTCAGATACACATTTTTCATTGCTTTTGTTTGACTCAGAATGTTTGAGAATAGAAAATAAAACAAGAACATTTTCATGATTTAATACAACTTGCTTGAAGAGAGTATTTCAGGTATTTGGATAAGAACAAGTCAGAACTGACCAAGAGGACACACCACGAAGATGTCATGTCATATTCTTAAATAATCACATGAACTGACACGTATTTAAGTCAAGAGAGAAGTTACTAGCCACCGGATGTTCCAGAGGTAAAACGCCGGTCTCTAGACAGGAAAGTCCTAAGTTCTATTCCCACAACAAGCGGTGGAAATTTCGTACAAAAAAATCGAATCCGTGCGTTCTCTTCCTGACGTTACTTTCCCCTGGTCTCTCGGTAGTGAGACCTGATGTCTATTCCTCTCGGAAAGCGGTGAAGAATAAGAGGTCCCGTATGCACCCACTCACGTTAAAAGGACCCTTGGTAGTTTACGTAACGATTAGGTACAAAAAGAGGCCCCGGCCCTGGTAACAATTATGAAGCAAAACTTACCCATGCCGACAGGCGCAGATATCGACCTTGTCGTAAACTAGCGACACAACGTATTCACGTCCACTTAATGTATGAACATTAGGAAGATGAAGAGAGAGAAGCAGAAAGAAAAGCTTACCGAAGACAACTTGACGGAGAACAGTTTAGTCAAGACTTTTTGTTTGGGCCACACTTAAAGTAATATATGAAGGAAGCACACAGTAAACAATTACATACTCTTCAACGTATGCCAGCTACGGATGTTATTGCTGATCGTTAACAAAATAAAAGAACATTTCTTGTAATCGTCGATTTCTCTTTAGTTGTTTTACCACTACCCTCAATTTCTACATTTTGATTCCCCCAAGTTTACACATCTTTAGTAAGATTATATATTTACTTCTAAATTATTGTCGCATTAAAGTGAAAAAAAGAAATAACAACAACTGTACAGGGGAATAGATAAAGGCAAAGGTAAAGTACGAGACTTGAATCGGCGTCTTAACACGCGACCTTTCACCCATATAAGACTTCTGGACAGTGTCGCTTCAAGCATTGAAACTCACGATGGGAGGCGACATTACTCACCTTCCCAGAGTAATCCCATGGTACTCATTTCTGCCAGCGGCTTGGTCGAACAGAATATCATCATTATCTTGTTTTTTTTTTTCTTCCTCTTTTTTCCTATTATTTTCTTCCTCATTTATTTTTCAGTCGAGGGAGATATAGTTTGCTGTCTCTTGCTCTTTTGTTGGCTTCTTACTGCAGTTATGTTTCCTAGTGTTTCTAGTATTCCATCAGTCAATCTTTTTTCAAGGTCGGTCCTTGAGTTTGGTGTTTTCCAAATGTTTATTGAAGGCTCGCTGTGTCGTTTTGATCTTTCTGTCTTATCTCGTGTCCACACCATTTTATCGCTTGCTTCTTTATGTATTCACCGGCAAAATAATTACTCCAAGCCTTTTTGTTCTCAGTTCTTCATTTAAATTATAAAAAAAAAAACAACTGTGGTTTATGGTATTAAGCACTTTAAATGCTTTATTATTCTGGTGCGGGGAGCACCAGGGGAGAAGGGGGCGGGGCGATACCGTATTCTCTGAATATGGTTTCACGTCCCAGTCAAATTTGGTTCCTTAACTCATGAAAACTTTCTATGTAAACCAAGAAGAAAGTGATGTTTGTCTATAAATCATGCAGGGAGGTAATAACAGAAAAGCGGTGAGGTCCTTCCAGTAACGTTCAAATGTTGTCGTGGTTTGAGCTACGTAGCTGAAATAATTTACTCTACTCTAGGGCGATGTGCATGCTATATGACAAACCTTGATTTTCTATATGACAAACCTTGATTTGCTGGGAAGATTACTAATTCTTTGAATATGTCAATCACAGCCGGTGGATATCACGAGGCCAGGATGAATGACTGCCAGGCTAAAAATGTAACAATTTGGCGTTTGTATCATATAACACTTTGATTGACGGTTGAAATGGTTGCAGGTAAAATTCAGTTTGAACAAACTGGTCACTGAAAGGGAAATTACAACTGTAAAACAACGACATTTACAGAGAACGATAGAAAAAGTGAACGACATATACAGAGAACGATAGAAAAAGTGAACGACATATACAGAGAACGATAGAAAAAGTGAACGACATATACAGAGAACGATAGAAAAAGTGAACGACATATACAGAGAACGATAGAAAAAGTGAACGACATATTCTGAGAAAAAAAGGCAGAAAGTAAATGGTTGTACATGTTGCTGAGGGAGAAAATGATGTTTAGTGGCAAAAGTGGCAATCATAAAGGTAAAAGTAAAGTGTGAGACATGAATCGGCGTATTAGCACGCGAGTTTTCACCCATATGTGCTCGGCCGCCTATCCAGCAGTGTTTGGAGACTTACGGATAGTGTCGCTTCAAACATCGAAACTCACGTTGCGAGACGGCATTCCTCACCTTCCCAGAGTAATACCTTGGTACTCATTTCTGCCAGCGGTTGGGTCGACCTTTGGGGTATTTTATTTTTCCAACCCACTGCCTCCAGCGGGAATCGAACACGAGTTGTCCGAACTTCGATAGTCCAGTCGGGTGGTTTTCTCAACTAGGCTACCCGAAGTCCCCAGAGTAAGCAGTTCAAAGTGTGACAGATACAGGAATAAAGTTAAAGATACAAGCAGAGTGTGACAGATATAGGTATAAAGTTGAAGATACAAGCAGAGTTGTGACAAATAAAGGTATAAAGTTGAAGATACAAGCAGAGTGTGACAAATAAAGGTATAAAGTTGAAGATACAAGCAGAGTGTGACAAATAAAGGTATAAAGTTGAAGATACAAGCAGAGTGTGACAGATACAGGTATAAAGTTGAAGATACAAGCAGAGTGTGACAGATATAGGTATAAAGTTGAAGATACAAGCAGAGTGTGACAAATAAAGGTATAAAGTTGAAGATACAAGCAGAGTGTGACAGATACAGGTATAAAGTTGAAGATACAAGCAGAGTGTGACAAATAAAGGTATAAAGTTGAAGATACAAGCAGAGTGTGACAGATACAGGTATAAAGTTAAAGATACAAGCAGATTGTGACAAATATAGGTATAAAGTTAAAGATACAAGCAGAGTGTGACAAATATAGGTATAAAGTTGAAGATACAAGTAGAGTGTGACAGATACAGGTATAAAGTTAAAGATACAAGCAGAGTGTGACAGATATAAGCAAGGAGTGACATATACAGGAAGAGAGTGACCGATAGATGAAGAGAGTGACGGATAGAGGAAGAGAGTATCAGATAAAGACAGTGGTAAATGAGAGAAATATAAAAGATCTTTTGCAGATATAACGTTAAATGTAGTCAGAAAATATATTTCCAAATAAGTTTTAGTCATGCAAGAGCTGCTGTAGATTGCGCTATTCTAGTCGATAGTTCCGGTTTTTAGCCGCCACAGTGCCGAATTATAATGATTTTACGCTATTAGTTTCTCGATGAATTTACTACGTCCATTTCTTGATGACTTTTCTCCGTCTATTTCTTGATGACTTTACTTCGTCCACTTTTTATTGACTTTACTCCATTTATTCGTAACTTTACTCCGCCCATTTCTTGGTAACTTTACTCCATCCACTTCTTGGTTACTTAGTTCGTCCATTTCTTTGGTGACTTTACTCCGTCCATTTCTTGGTGACTTTACTCCGTCCATTTCTTGGTGACTTTACTCCGTCCATTTCTTGGTGACTTTACTCCGTCCATTTCTTGGTGACTTTACTCCGTCCATTTCTTGGTGACTTTACTCCGTCCATTTCTTGGTGACTTTATTCCATCCACTTCTTGGTTACTTAGTTCGTCCATTTCTTTGGTGACTTTACTCCGTCCATTTCTTGGTGACTTTACTCCGTCCATTTCTTGGTGACTTTACTCCGTCCATTTCTTGGTGACTTTACTCCGTCCATTTCTTGGTGACTTTACTCCGTCCATTTCTTGGTGACTTTACTCCGTCCATTTCTTGGTGACTTTACTCCGTCCATTTCTTGGTGACTTTACTCCGTCGATTTCTTTGTGACTTTACAACATCTATTTCTTGATGACTTGTTTCCGTCCATTTCTTGGTGACTTTTCTCCGCCCACCTCTTGGTGACTTTACAACATCCATTTCTTGATGACTTTACAGCATCAATTTCTTGGTGACTTTCCTCCGTCCACATCTTTGGTGACATACTTCGTCCATTTCTTGACGACTTTACCCTGTCAATTTCGTGGAGATTTTGTGTCTGTGTCCTTCTTAACATTCATACACATCAAACATACAAAACTAGAGAGTCTCATGTTCGTTTCCAATAAAGCAAAAACAAGACCGACAGTTTTATGTTATTTACGGTTCAACGTCCACACGGAAAGTAAACAAATACCTGACCTAATTTCCAATGCACAATAATGTATCTTCTGTATACTGTACTTAGTGCTTTAGAAGGCGACGGGGACACGGGCTTGTATTTGTTCAATAGACAGCTTGGAGCACACTAATTGAGAAATATGATACGGATGTTATCTTTATGTAAGCAATCCGGTTTTTCTAACGTACAATGATAATAAGCAAGAGAAAGAGGGAGTGAGAGAGAGAAAGGGGAAGAGTGGAAGGAAGGTAGTTAGCTAGAGAGGAAGATTGATAGTGAGTGAGATTGAGTGGGAGGGAAGTTAAAGGAGAAGATTAATTTTTGTGTAAAAAAAAAAAGAGCGATAGAGACCGGGGTGGTGGCGGGGGTTTCAGAATGAGTGAGTGAATTGGTAAGTGGGTGATTGAGTGAGTGTGTGAGTGAATGAGCTGGTGGGTGTGTGATTGTGTGAGTGTGTGAGTGAATGAGCTGGTGAGTGTGTTAGTGAATGAATGAGAAAGTTGGCAGGTGGGTGATTGAGTGAGTGAATGAGCTGGTGGGTGGGTGGGTGAGTGAGTGCGTGAGTAAGTGAATTAATGAGTGAGTTGGCAAAGGAAAAAATTGAGTGAGTAGGTGAGTGATTGAGCTGGTGGTGGGTGGATGAGTGAGTGAGTTTGTGAGGGAGCGAGCAAATGTGTGAGGAAGGGAGCGAGTGTGTGAGGGAGCGAGTGTGTGAGGGAGCGAGTGAGTGAGGGAGCGGGCGAGTGAGCAAGAATGAGAATAAGAGGCAAAGAAAGAAAGACGTGATAGAAACCGAGTAATATAGATAAGAGTTACTTTCAAGAAACGACAGCGTAGGTGGTGAAAAATAAGTTAGGAAGAGTGTGTGAGTAAGAGAGAGAGAGAGAGAGAGAGTGAAAGAAAGAGAAAGAGACACAGAGAGCGAGAGAGAGAGAGAAGCAGAGAATGTGTATTCTTAACATTCAGCACAGATCATTTAAAAAAACCTTGCAACTATTATAAATAACAACTATCGAGAAGACGTGCTCTTCATCTTCAACATAAAGTGACAAATACAAGATGAAGTGACAAATACAAGATGAAGTGACAACTACAACATGAAGTGACAACTACAACATGAAGTGACAACTACAACATGAAGTGACAACTACAACATACAGTGACAACTACAACATGAAGTGACAACTACAACATAAAGTGACAACTACAACATAAAGTGACAACTACAACATGAAGTGGCAACTAAAGACATTACTTAGACTGAAGACGGAGAAAAAAAAATCTGGCAGCCTGCGTTAGAACCATCGACTAACAGCTGATCAAGATCCTACTCTATTTTCCCACTCTCTGTTCATCTGCACCATCGTTCGTGACATGACTTCATAAATTATGTTTTTAAAACACCGTTGTAAGATCATCATCAGCAGCAAGTACCGGGCCTACTGGCGTAGGTGATCATGTATCTCCACAACTTTCGATCACGACAGTCATTTATCATTTCTGTTGTTGACCTTCTGCCAAGACACTCTCTTAAGTTGTCTGGTATCTTTTCCCTTTGCTCCCTTTTATCTCTTCGTCCCTCAATTTTCCTAGTTTTTACAATATATTCCAGCTGTTCTTTTCTCACTACATGGCCAAAAAATGAAGATTGTTTCTTCCTAATATTGGAAGAATAGAATGGAAATAGAATGTAATATAATGTAATATAATGAAAAGACGATTAGAGGCCACAGAGATGGGATTTCTCAGAAGAATGTTGAAAGTTCCCTGGACAGCTAAAAAAACCAATGAGGAAGTTCTCAAAGAGGCCAACACAAAAAGGGAGCTCTTAAAAAACATCAGAAAGAAGCAATCAACATTTTTCGGGCACATCATGAGAAGAGGAAAGTTGGAATACTTGGTTAAAACTGGCAAAGTAAAAGGAAAGAGAGATCGCGGACGACAAAGAGAGAAAATACTGGATAGCTTGGTGTCATGGCATGGAAAACATTCAACAACAGAACTGAAACGATGCACTGTAGATAGAAGAATATGGAGCAACAGGATCACCTACGCGAACCGGTATGACACATGATGATGAATATTGGAAGTTAGCTGTCTTTTTGCTTTGCCCTCTTTCAGAACGTTTTCATTACTCTTCTTAGCTGTCCATGGTTTTCTCAACATTCTTCTGTAAAACCACAATTCTACAGCCTCCAGTGATTTTCTTGTCTGTTGTCCTATTATCCTTGATTCACATCCTTATGTTAAGACTGGCTCTACATAACATTTAAGAACTCTTTTTCTTTGTTTCTTTTGTCAATAATAGATTGCACAGTATCTTCCTCAGTTTTTGGAAAGCCGCTTTTGCCTGTTGCTACTGCGTTGTAAGATGGGCAAACAAAATCACAGAAATGTTATAAAAGCATCAATTGACACTGAGTGAGGTCGCCAAAAGGGCGGGAACCAGAACTTTGTATCTCCCTCGACACCCGAACGGGTAAGAGAGAGAGAGAGAGGGAGAGAGAGGAAGAGGGAGAGACCATTGTTCCGTAGATTGCTTCTTGATATTTTTTAAATAAAAAGGGCAGGAACAACAAGAAGACCAACACGCCCATGGTTGCCGGAAAGAGGCGGCAGAGCGGAGACTGGAATGCCCCTACCATAGTGACGCCAGTCCGAACTAAAGACTAAAGACTTTTATAAGCAATGACGATTTTTGCATTCGCGAAGTCTTCACTTAAAAGATGATCTCTTACCTTATTACACAGCGAAATGACAGCATATTACACGAACTCTGTTATATCGAGGCGACTCCACTACAAACTACTTACATTAATACATAATGAGGCGACTCCACTACAAACTACTTACATTAATACATAATGAGGCGACTCCACTACAAACTACTTACATTAATACATAATGAGGCGACTCCACTACAAACTACTTACATTAATACATAATGAGGCGACTCCACTACAAACTACTTACATTAATACATAATGAGGCGACTCCACTACAAACTACTTACATTAATACATAATGAGGCGACTCCACTACAAACTACTTACATTAATACATAATGAGGCTACTCCACTACAAACTACTTACATTAATACATAATGAGGCGACTCTACTACAAACTACTTACATTAATACATAATGAGGCGACTCTACTACAAACTACTTACATTAATACATAATGAGGCGACTCCACTACAAACTACTTACATTAATACATAATGAGGCGACTCCACTACAAACTACTTACATTAATACATAATGAGGCGACTCCACTACAAGCTACTTACATTAATACATAATGAGGCGACTCCACTACAAACTACTTACATTAATACATAATGAGGCGACTCCACTACAAGCAACTTACATTAATACATAATGACGCGACTCTACTACAAGCTACTTACATTAATACCAAATGAGGCGACTCCACTACAAGCTGCTTACATTAATACACAATGAGGCGACTCCACTACAAACTACTTACATTAATACATAACGAGGCCACTCCACTACAAGATACTAACATTAATACATAATGAGGCCACTCCACTACAAGATACTAACATTAATTCATAATAAGGCTACTCCACTACAAGCTACATACATTAATACATAATGAGGCGACTCCACTACAAACTACTTATATTAATACATAGTGAGGCTACTCCACTACAAGCTCATCATAATCATCATCGAGTGCAGTCTCCGCAACAAAGGTTGGATACCAAGGAGCGCCATTCTGAGCTCTCTCTTGCTTTAATGGTGCAGGCTGTCATAGGCTGATTTGTCCATCTTTTGATGTTACTCGTCCATGTTAGTCTTGGTCTGCCTCAGCAAAAGCTACTTACATTAATACGTAATATGAGGTAACTCCACTATAAACTACTTACATTGATACATAATGAGGCTACTCCACTACAAACTACTTACATTAATACATAATGTGGCGACTCCACAACAAACTACTTACATTAATACATAATATGAGGCAACTCCACTACAAAATACTTATATTAATACACAATGTGACGAGATTCCACTACAAACTGCTAACATTAATACACGATATCATTTTTTTAATCACTTAAATTTGCACACCACAAGTTACAACTTTCCCAGATCTAAACATACACATATGTCAATATGTGAAAGAAAAATGGTCAACTACAACGTATTCTATGTTCTGTTCACATTTACAATATAGTTAACGAGTTATTAAACATACCATTTATATGCCTTAGTGCTAGTGTTATTGATAACAATAAGGCGACTGTAAAATGCATGGTAATCCTGCTGGAAATAAGTCAGACATGTTACTTCCAAAGTAAACTTTATCAGCTGAAACATATCCTAAGTAGGGGAACAAATATTATGTTATCTTAACTACATCCGGTTCGGATCCTGTGTGTGTTTACAGAGGAGGAAGGGGGGGGGGCGGTATGGGACGTGTAAAAATTTTTTTTTTTTTTATTTTAGATTTTTTTTTTAACGTATGGATTATGGAATCACTGGTCGTCTTGTAAATTTATGAAGCAAAACCGGTTGTACGAGCACTCTACAGCACAATCTTCATTCCAACGTTGTGCAACAAGTGCCAGACCTGGACTCGAGAATCAAGAACAATGAGAAAAATAACCACTACTAAGATTAAACGTGTTACACGCATGACATGAAACATCCTGGGCGATAAGATCAGAAGTGAAGAAATGAGGAAAACAGGCAGGAGTAGTTCGCAGAACTGAAAACATAAAGAAATATAAGATGGTTTGGCCATATGATAAGACAAAAAGATCAAAACGAGCCTTGAACAAAAAACGGTGTGAGAACACCAGACTCAAGGGACGTCAAGGGACGACCACGAAAAGGATAGATTGATGGAATATTAGAAACACAAGGAAACAACATGAGGAAGCCATAGAAGACAAAAAAAAACCTAACTATATTTCTCCATGACGCCAAAAAGCAAATACGGAAGGAAATAAGACGAAAAGCTGTAATCTATTGCATTTGGGGCCACGAATATTAGGTAACTGCAGATACGTAATAACACAAGCTTATAGAGATGCTTAAGATCAAATGGATAGACACCATCACTAGAAAGGAATACTTTTTAGCAAAAGATAAAACATCAAGTGATTGTGGTAAAAATGATAAGTAAAATATGGTCAGGGTGGGTACAACACACTTATTGAAAACCAATATCAAACATAACCATGCTAGTTCTAGCTTGGAGCCCACAGGGAAACAGAAAACAAGGAGGACCTTGAAATACCACTAAACTACAATAAAATTATAATTACCGCTTTTTTTTAACCTCTGAGGTGCTTCGAGCAGGAGGAAGGTTTTCTATGAGGCTGGAGAATAATGGTCGCATACTCAGCCGATGTCACGAGGTGTTCGGGTAAGAGGTTTAATTCCATATGGTTTTTTTTTTAACCTAATCGTGATTCGAACCCAACCCACCCCCTTCATTTGCAGGGCAAGAAGTTATCACTGGGCCAAACGCTCTCAAAGTAGAAATGCATAGACACGAATTCTTGAGTCAAAGATCATAGCCAAAGATAACACCTGAAGATGCATAGAAAAGATAGCAAATAACAAAGAGGTTTTGAGAGTTCTTGTTGATAGTCTATGTCCAAAAATAAGGCTAAAATACAGGAATTTTAAAAAAAAGTTATATGTTGTTTGGAATCACAGTTTATCTGTCTATGTTTGTCTGTCTTCGTCAAGTTTGAAAATTGCAGAATCGATCTAGAAAAATGTTTGAAGACTTCCTCATTAGCATATATAGGCCGCATGCCAACGTGTGTATATTATGATTTAAAATCAATGGTTATGTGATTATTCAAAGCTTTGTTGCTGAATGTTTAACTGACGTTGTCGGGCAGGTTGGCAGTTGTTGAAAAGTTTATATAAACACTTTTATTTCATTCAATCATGGTTGCAGTATTCTGAAATACTATTCCACATCTCTCCTTCTCTCTTTCTCTCTCTATCTCACTCTCTCGCTCTCTGTGTGACTATTACTGACTCCCCCCCCCACCTTTCTCTCTCTGTGTCTTTATATCTCTAACTCTTATCTCCCTTTCTGTCTGTCTCTCTCTAACTGTTATATATATATATATATATATACATAGACAGAAGGACAGACGGACGAACGACCACAGGCGGGCGGGCGGACGGAGACAGACAGACATATATAATATTGTTATAAATAGTGAGAACATTAATTTGTGTGATATCTCTCAGTTTTCTTATGCTTACAAGGTGTACCCCGTATTTGCCACTAAAGAAAGCCTCACTTGTCCCGGTCTCAGGTACGAAGATTGTGGCAAATAGATCGGAAGTGTTTTTACTATTCAACTTTATTGTCAAATTTACAGTGTGATAAGTTCTACCTTTCACTGTAGTAATTTACAAAGACGGCGAGTGGATCAATAACAGTGATAATTTTACTTTTACAGCTCTCAGAAATTCAAAACAAATAACACCAGGGCTCAAACAAAGAATAGTAAATTTGTACATCTTCTCAACAATCCTTTATGGTGCAGAAACATGGATATTAGACACGAAAACAGAACAAAAATTTGAAGCCTTTAAAATGTTGATTTATAAGAAGAATAGGAAGAATTGGATGGAAATAAAACAAAACAAATGACGTAGTCTTAAAACTACTAGAAATGAAAAGAGTACTAAATTCGGGGGCCACAGTAGCCTAGTTGGGAAAACCACCCGAGTGAGGTACCGACGTTCGGACAACCCGTGTTCGATTCCCGCTAAATTGTACTCGTGGTTGAAAAAAAAAAAAATACCCCCACGGTCGACCCAGCCGTTCGCAGAAATGGGTACTAGGGTATTACTTTGGGAAGGTGAGGAATGTCGCTTCGCATCGAGTTTCGATGCTTGAGGCGACACTATACAGAAATCTCCGAACATTTCTGGATAGACGGTCGAGCACATATGGGTGTAAACTCGCGTGCTAAGACGCCGGTTCAAGTCTCGTACTTTACCTTTACCTTTACTAAATCCAATTCAAACAAGACAAATAAGATTTTTGGGGCATGTTAAAAAACATAGCAGCCTGCTAAAAGTAATGTTGGAAGGAAAAATACAAGGTAAAGGAGCCATAGACATACTAAGACTGACATGGACGAGTAACACCAAAAGATGGATAGTCAGCCTATGACAACCTGCACTATCAAAGCAAGAGACAGAGCGGAATGGTGCTCCATGATTGCCAGCCTTCGATGCGGAGACGCCACTCAATGATGATGATGGTGAGCTCTCAGTAAAAAAAAAAAATGAAACACACATTGTTTTGAATATCTTCTTTGTTGTGTGCCAGCACTATCTCACTTGGGGGAGGGAACATCCTCTTGGAAAGTATCAACTCTGGCGCTCAGGCGTTACAACTTAGGCAGAAACAGAGCCCTATTCATCAGTCTGTTTATATGGAGTCTCAAAGAAACAAGAACGTTTCTCTCCTCCTGGTTTATTTTTACAGAAATCTTAAAATATTAACAACGAATAATGGGCCGCATGTGTAGTCAAGAGAACGCTGATACAAACAAAATATAAATAAATATAATATAGGTAGTTTTGTAAAACATCACGCTGTCGACACAGTAATGGAGTAAAATGGGTACATTGAAACTGAATATGATTGAAATGTATCAGAAATGAGAACACTGTAATACATTGTCTTTTTAAAGATCTGTGCACAAATGCAGACCCTGCACTACACTTCCCAAATGTTGCACATCATAGGCTATCTTTAATATTTGCTTTGATTATTTTCCGCTATTTAAAGAACGCTATCTCGTATTTTTGAGTCAGTGGTAATTTGAGCATGAGGTCTACCATTTGACGTATGCGCAGAACAGACGTGTTTGTTGTACATGCTGTGGTACATCTGTGTGGACTGCTCCTGGTATTTGGAGATTAAGAAATATACTTCTACCTCAAGTAATGAAGGGATGAGCAACCAAACAGATAATATGGTATTTTCCCTTGGCGATGTTGTACAAAGAGATCTCTGGGGCTGTTTGGTAAAGAATTATGATTTGTTACACTAGTATAGATTTTAGAGCCTGTATTTTCCCATTGAAATATATGGCTATGAAATACGGACAATCAACAGTTTTGCTTAAAAATACACCAATGTTCCTGAATGGAAGTGTTACAAAAGAATACACAAAATATAGTTGATATTGAAAAGAACAAAAATGTCAATTTTGCAAGAATTTAAAAAATAACAGAAAGAAAGAAAAATACAATATTTTGGTCATGTAATACGATTTGATAGCTACAGAAATTAACATTGGAGAGCATAATTGAAGGCAAACGAGAGAGAGGAAGTAGGTGCAAGATATAACAGGCGAGCTGGGATTGACTGCTGCTGAAGCTGGACATCTCGCACATGGCAGAGAAAGCTTCAGAGTAGCTGTCATTGAAGCCAAGGTCCAAACAGGGACAAGGATGATACTGATAGTGATGATGGTAATGGTGATGATAGTGATGATAGTGACGATGATAATGATGATGATGGTGATGATAGTGACGATGATAATGATGATGATGGTGATGATGATGATAATGATGATAATGCTAATGGTGATAAATATGATGATAATGATGATGATAGTGATGATAGTGACGATGATAATGATGATGATGGTGATGATAATGATGATGATGGTGATGATAATGATGATGATAATGATGATAATGCTAATGGTGATAAATATTATGATAATGATGATGATAGTGATGATAGTGACGATGATAATGATGATGGTGGTGATGATAGTGACGATGATAATGATGATGATGGTGATGATAATGATGATGATAATGATGATAATGATGATAATGCTAATGGTGATAAATATTATGATAATGATGATGATAGTGATGATAGTGACGATGATAATGATGATGATGGTGATGATAGTGACGATGATAATGATGATGATGGTGATGATAATGATGATGATAATGATGATAATGCTAATGGTGATAAATATGATGATAATGGTGCTGGTAGTGATGATGATAATGATAATAATGCGGATAAAAATGCTGATAATGATGCTGATAAAAAAATAATGTGTATAGATTGACAGTACCATAAGAATGATTTCAAACGCATGGCAATTTTAGATGTGATCAAATCGACATATATAAAATATAAATTGTAATGGAGAGGTATTAATAACGAGAAACTTCGTATGGGGTAACGTTGAATATTTCACACTTCAGGGACATTACATTTTAGTGGTGACGTTGAATACTTCACACTTCAGGGACATTACATTTTAGTGGTGACGTTGAATACTTCACACTTCAGGGACATTACATTTTAGTGGTGACGTTGAATACTTCACAATTCAGGGACATTACATTTTAGTGGTTACGTTGAATACTTCACACTTCAGGGACATTACATTTTAGTGGTGACTTTGAATACTTCACACTTCAGGGACATTACATTTTAGTGGTGACGTTGAATACTTCACACTTCAGGGTCATTACATTTTAGTGGTGACGTTGAATTCTTCACACTTCAGGGACATTATATATTAGAGGTGACGTTTAATATTTCATACTTCAGGGACATTACATTTTAGAGGTGACGTTTAATACTTCGCATTTCAGGGACATTACACATTAGAGGTGACGTTTAATACTTCACACTTCAGGGACATTACATATTAGGGGTGACGTTTAATACTTCACACTTCAGGGACATTACATATTAGAGGTGACGTTTAATACTTCACACTTCAGGGACATTACATATTACAGAACATATGGGGACTGGGTGGTCTTGAGGTAGACGGTGCCCTCTGAACATGAAGTCCCCGGTTCGACAAGCGGTGGGAATTGTCCACATGGAATCGTGATATCTTCCTGGCTTTGTCCTCCCCTAATCTGGGAGTAGTGAGCGATAGAGCCTAGCCCTATCGGAAAACAGCTGAAAAACAGGAGGTCCCGTATGCATTTGCTCACCTTAAAGAAAAGAGCAAGCCAAAATGGCCGCTGCCCAGGAAATATTGTTAAGTAAAATCTGCTCATATCAAAGACAGATGTGCCGGGCCGAAATGCGTAGATATCGCGGCTTAAACTTAAACTAACGACACAACACATCACGGTCACTTTACGGGAGAACGCTGAAGGTGAAGAACATAATATCCATTTCCTTAATCAATTTGCTAAAAATTGGCAAGTTTTTTTAGTACTAAAACTATAGCGACA
Source organism: Megaustenia siamemsis (assembly GCA_032433765.1). NCBI lineage: Eukaryota > Metazoa > Mollusca > Gastropoda > Stylommatophora > Ariophantidae > Megaustenia > Megaustenia siamemsis. The sequence goes on from JAVIAB010000001.1 coordinate 67,389,698, forward strand.
TGAACATAGTTAGATTTGACACTGCAATTAGAAGGGACATAGAAACACCGTGATAACAAGAAAACTCAAAAGAAAAGGAAATAAAGAAAAAAAAGATTTTAAACATTTAAAGAGAATAGCTTGTCGAGAAGGCAAGAGATGAATTAAACAACTGTAGGGAAACAAAAAAGTAATATCGGAACGGGAAATACAGGGCAATGGAGGCAGAGGCAGACCAAAACTAATATGGACGAGTAACATCAAAATATGGACAAGTCAGCCTATGACAACCTGCACTATCAAAGCAAGAGACAGAGCGGAATGGCGCTCCATGATAACCAACCTTCGATGCGGAGACGGCACTCGATGATGATGATGTCGATGATGAGGGAGACAAAGTTGTGTAAAGACATAATTACCATTCATCAGTAGACGTGGTACATGATGATGCTGAATCAGCAACGGTTGCTTTATATGTGTGTACTAATGTGTGCTTTATATGTGTGTACTAATGTGTGCTTTATATGTGTGTACTAATGTGTGCTTTATATGTGTGTACTAATGTGTGCTTTATATGTGTGAAATATTGTGTGCTTTATATGTGTGTACTAATGTTTGTCAATGTCGCTACACTCATGAACGATAAGACAAATATCAATTACCGGAATGAAAAGCGTTACTCGCATAGCAGGAAACAGAATGCGAGATAAGATCAGCAGTGAAGAACTGAGAGAAACATCTAGGAATATTTCCCAGCCATTGAAAGCTAAAGAAACAATAGATAAAATAGACTGGAAAAATGGTAAGATAGAAAGATACGACCCAACGAAACGTCAAAAAACGCTACATGAACACCACACTCAAGGGTCGACCACGAAAAATGATTGACTGATGTTGTATAATAGAAACGCTTTGGAACATAGCAGCAGGGGAACCCGACACAAGAGCAAAAGAGCGCAAACCATATCTCCCATCAACACTAAAAGGCAAATGGAGAAGGAAATAAGGATTAACAAGAGAATTAGTTTTTATTGTTGTCTTTTTTAACCCTTCATTAAGGATCAAAAAGTGGTTTTTAAATAGCTCCAACCTTTGCTTTCTTCTCTAGTTGTAATTTATCATTGTGAGCTCTTTTTCAAGTAATCGTTTTTATGTGTTTCTGGTTCTTTCTTACTTTTTTCTTTCCATGCTGGTTCCAAGTCAGAGCTTGTCTGGTAATGTTTATAGTTGGCTTTCGAAGTGCATGACTTATTTATCTAAACCCTCCTTTTCTTATCAGATCTTCAACTACAACTGGATTCTTTTCTTTGCCACAATTCATCATTTTTCTAATAAGTCTAACCATCTGATCTGAGGTTTCTTCTTGATCAAAGTGTTCATTAACGTGTGCGGTTTTTCTTCAGTACACAGTCCCATCAAAACTCTCAACAGAGGAAAGGCCTAAAGTAAAAAAAAAAATCAATTATTCTCGGTGATGCAAGATTAGTCCCTTAAGTGATGTCGAAACTGAAACAGGACAGACTCATTGAGGAAATAAAAGAAAAACACGTGATCGCTGTCAGAAGAAGGAAAAAAAAAACAGAATTAGTCCTACAGAGGATACTAGCACAATGTGGCGTCCCTGAAAACGAGAAAGCAGATGGGTGTCTTCAACTGTCCAACCAAATTCAGAGAGCCTCAAAAAAACAAAGACAATGAAGAAACAAGCTATGAAAACAGAATGGAGAAAGTTATATGGAAAATATGAGCCAGAATATGACAGATTAAATAAACTCATCAAACATGAGCAGACCAAGATATTAAAACTCGAAATAGGTCACTGTGACCTCAGAGCACACCTAAGCAAGGTAGGGACTCAGTGGCTTTGCAACACCATAAGAACAAAAATATGGCCCCCACAGGAACAATCCTGCAAGACGACAAACTGTGGTTGAAAACCTCAACGCACCGTCCTTGTTCTTGACCTATGCTGGCTTAAGCGTATAAACACATAGCAGAAGATAATCGCTGAAAAAGTCTGCTATTTTCTTTTATCCGTTGTTGACGCTGTCCATTTTTATAATCCATACAGTTGATATGTATGTATAGTAAAAAAAAAAAATGGTAAAGTACCCCCGTCACACCAAGTGGCGTATATGGTGTTAGTGACCATAAACTTGACAGACCTTCGGCACATGATTTTCGGGGTAATGTGGTCGGTATTACGCCCGCGCCGCTTTACTTTCCCAGAAAAATCCGGTACACATTTAAGGCTGGGTGAACCCGGAAGATCGGTTGAGATCGTACCCTACCCCTTGTCCTTTGTAGTCCAGTTCACTAACCACTGAGCTAACGCGGCTCCCGATATGTATGTATGCTAATGATAAAATAATTCGAAACTACTCATATGAACAGATGGCAAGACCTTGAAGACTTAGAATAAGTACATACGTAGACAGACTGATATAAATGTTATATACAAACACAGAAAAACCAACAAGCTACATAAAGACACATACAATTTGAAAGACTGAGGAAGACACAGATGCAGACACACAAACTACTGGAGAAGCAAAGTGACTTGATCGACAACGATCGATAAATTAAAAAGACACAAACTTATTAAACAATTGTATATATATGGCCCTTTTCGTCTTGTCAGACGGTCTAGTGGAGGCTATTGCGTATTTTTTTAAGGTATTGTTTTTGCCGAACAGCTTCTCTCGTGGCTAATTCTACCAATGTTTGACAAACACACGCGGTCACATAATGAACAGGTCAGGCTCGCTGGTCCACAGGGTTTACCATCCTTTTTCATGAGTCTCTTCTCTTCTAAGTCCTGTCTTAGCATAGTCTCAAATGTTGTTATACCGTTCCTTATACATGCTCTCCATGATGTGCGATCACTTGCCAGATGTTGCCAGTCGTTTTCACAGATGGAGAAGTCTTTCAGAGATGATTTGCAGATATCTCTATATCGTAGTTTAGGTCTGCCGATTTGTCGTTTTCCGTGTTTTAGCTCGCCATATAGTATTTGCCTAGGAATGCGTTTTTCTTCCATCCGTTGGACATGCCCCAGCCATCTTAGCCTTCGACATCTGAGCATCGACATGATTGTTAGGGTCTTAGCACGTTGCAGGACAGTTAAGTTGGTTATTTTGTCTTGCCATTTGATGTGCATTATTTTGCGGAGACATCGCATGTGGAAGACATTTAGTCTTTTTTCCTGGTTTGAGTATGTTGTCCAGGTTTCGGATCCATATAGTAGTGTGCTAAGCACACATGTTTGATATCAAACAATTGTAAACAAAAACGAAACAGGCTAAATAGATGCAGCATTACATATTTTAAAAAAAACATTTAAGTTAAAACAAAGACGAATCATATACGTGTACGAGTATATATGTATAAACATATAAACATATACGTGTGTGCATCTGTGTGTGTGTGGGTTGTTGGAGAGGGGGGGGGGGGATTCCATAAAATGCAAAGTTGATCAGTGTCGTTGTTTGTGTTGATGGAAGTTCATGTGGATCTTTTCGGGCATATAATTGTTTACCACTTCATAGCGAAAAGTCAGCTATTTATGCATAAGCAATAGCAGACTAGCGGATACAATACATTCTTTGTCCCGGGCGCTAGCTAATGAATGCTTTGTCCTCAGGAACAACAAACCAATACTATACCGATGAAGACTTGGTAAAAACTAGAAACATGAAACTCGGAGCGTAGATCTTAAGACGGTTAGTGATCTGTTACATATCCTTTCCGGTATCTCCTACAACCAGATGGGTACCAAACATAATACAGGTGTGTTATTTTAGAAAAAAATCAACGAGACTGAAAAGGGAATTCTGAAGGCTTCTTCTTAATTTTCCGAACTCCGGTTGGAGCATAGAACACTCAAAAGAGATCTCAACCCAATCCGGTTTGGAGCATAGAACACTCACAAGAGATCTCCACCCAATCCGGTTTGGAGCATAGAACACTCACAAGAGATCTCCACCCAATCCGGTTTGGAGCAAGCATGGATAACTCTCGCCAGGATTTGCCAATCTATATTATTTCATCATGTATAGTTCGTCGCTATATCCCCAATAATCTTTCTCGTTATCGTTTGCTATGCATTGTCCGTGTTAATGCTGGGTGCGGATGCCTGGTTCATCTCATTTAAAGAACATTGCCTAGCCATTTGCAACGCCTACTTTTCATTTCTTGATTGATGTTGTTAATGCCTGATCTCCCGGAGACTTCTTTGTTTGTGATGTGTTAATCCCAAAAGATGTTCAGAATCTTCTTAAGACAGCGACATTCGAATCCTTAATGTCGGCTTGTAAACGTGGAAAGCGATATTGCACTTAATAACAGACACCCAGGTGTGTCCATGGTGAGTATAATTAAAAACTTAAGTTGTTGGTCAAGGTCTCCATATTGTTAGGGCGAAATAGTTAAAAAAAAACATATTACCAGACTGTGTGGGCGGACAGACACAGTGTCAACATTAAGACGTGGGTGTAAATAAACATCTATATATATATATATATATATATATATATATATATATATATATATATATATATATATATAAATATATATATATATATATATATATATATATTTTTACCAGACACGTAGGTAGGTAAAAAAGGCTCACTCAGACCCCATTAAAATAGAAGCAGCGAGCAATAACGAGCAGAGACACAAACATTAGAGTTTAGCCAAGAAAGGTAGATATAGGCACAGATTAGCGATAACGAGCAATAATTAGTAGAGAACAAATAGTAAAGCTACTATTATTAATAATGCGAAGTTAATAAAAAGCAGATGTAGTCAGTCCACAAAGGAATTAGTGTTTGGGCATCTAGAAATGTGTTATGTGAATACTGATTCCAGAATTATGTGAGTCCGGTGGTTATAAAGACCGCCCGATAGTTTGTTCATAATATCACTGATTGCACTTTATTATGTGATAATATAATCTGTGACTACAGGAATGTAGTAATAGTACGTCAATAAATATGTTTTCGTGTGATGGAACATTTCAACGAGTTTGTTTGACTTTCAAAAATAGAAATTATTTGAATGTGATAAAAGAAAGACGAACGGCCTTAAATAACAGGAAGCACGAGAGACATTCTATTACATTGAAAAGTTCAAATACGTAGATATCAAATCCTCGGCTCATCGGCATAAACAACTCGTAAAAAATAAACATAATAAACATATAACAAGCCTTCAGGTATAACAATCTAAGATAAAATATTGTATTTTTACAGGCGTTCTATCTTATGGTTCAATCGTCACATTTTTGTTGCATATTAGAGTATAGATCGCACATTTGACTTATAAATTCGAAGCATGGTGCTGAGATGGTGAATAGTTAGTAGTATACAAGGGTCCATTTGACTATCATTTTGGCGTAAATTAACAAAGATATATAAGAGGCGCATTTCGCGCCTAATGTACACGAGATACAGGGATGTTAACCATGACCGCGCGTGTCCGGATGTTGACCTCTAGTCTCGGTGACTCCGGAAGTGACCTGCTTATGTCTGGTGTATGCTGACTATGGAGCGCTTGGTGTACTTGAGGGATAGTGATAGGTTAGTAGATTATACATGACCTCGGGGCGGATCGCCATGTTGGCGGGTGACCCCTCGGGGATTATCTCGAGTGTTTTCGGACAGCGTGCTATCGGATCGGGGATTAGTTCGATTCGGTGTGACGCTATCGCGCCAGGTATACGTTAGAAAATATTTATAGCTATGTAGTTGGGTGTCTGCTTAACGTTGTACCATAAATGAAGCATAAGGGTGAAACAGTTAGAGATTACTGGTTAGTCTAAGCTGGTAGTGTAAATATGTTCCTCGGTGTTAGTGGTTCGCTATCTCTCTCTCTCTCTCTATTTCTCTCTTTCTCTCTCTCTCTTTCTCTCTCTCTCTCTCTCTCTCTCTCTACTATTCCAGCCTAGATTTCCCTCCATTGAAACACTTACTCATTCTCGCCATTTATCCCTATCATCGCGCCTTCCTTCTCTCTCTCTCTCTCTCTCTCTCTCTCTCTCTCTCTCTCTCTCTCGCTTTCTCCCCTAGCCTCTCTTAGACTTCTAACCTATCACTCCACCCTCCGCCTCTCCCTTTAGCTCCCCCGCCCTCCCTCATATTTTTAGCGTCCCTCCTATTGTAACACTTGATTATTCTCACCATTAATACATAGCATCTCGCCTTCTTTCTCATAGGCTTCTCTCTCTCTCTCTCTCTCTCTCTCTCTCTCTCTTCTCTCTCTCTCTCTCTCTCGCTCTTCTAACCCCTTCTAGACTTCTCTCCTACCATTCCACCTTTCTTCTCTCTCTCTCTCTCTCTCTCTCTCTCTCTTTACCTCGCCTAGCGTTCCGCCTTCATTCGTATTTTTACCTTACCACCAGTGTAACACATTAATAACATTGAATATCAATTACAAAAAGACTTGAAATATCTACTTTTTAAAGAACCAATAAGATAAACATATGAAAAACGAAGGAATAATACACTCGACAAGGCTTAACAGACGTACTTTATACAAATAACCATTAATACAACTGAAATTCATTTAATGATAACCTATCACATCGTTATGAGCTAAGAGAAAAACAGAAGAAAAAAAATTCAACTTACACCGTAAAATATTCCACTTCAACACAGACCGCTAGACTGAACAGTACTATGAAAATAAACGTCCGTGAATCAAGCGCGCTTATAACACGAAGTCTCACATCCGACTAGTTTAAATATAATCTAGTAAATACAATTTGGACGACACTATTCCACCCTCGACTAACATCTAGGTTAACCAATCAGAGAAGAAGATTTCTATCGGACACCCATCAACGAAATGACTGACCTCTGGATTAACTAATCAGAGAAAAGGATTACTGTTATCGTGATAACTGACCTCATTTTCAACTTGAAGTGCTGTCGAGTCTGATGCATGGGTTACTTTAAATCGATTCGGCCCCTGATACAATCCACCTAGCGGGTCAATGGTGAGGGAAATAATACAAGTGGCGGGTTACTTGAACGCGTTTTGACCCCTGCTGCAATACCAGGAGTTCCATGACAGTTATAAATAGTTGGATACAACAATGTTTGCGATTTGGCGGGACTTTGGATGTAATTATCTGTTCGATGTGTCTAACTAGTATCAGTATGGAAGTAGATTTTTTAGGAATACAACTAGAGTGACAATTGAGCCTGAAGAAACACGTAGAGAATCTCACTAAGAAGGCAACACAAAGACTCCAACTAATGAAAATGTTAGAGAACGAGCAAGGGCATGTTAGAGAACGCTGGAGGCAATGTTAAAGTCCGTGGTTCGTTAAGTCCATGGTTCGTAGGGGTTGTGGTTCGCGGTTCGTGAGTTGAGGGTTCGTTAAGTCCGTGGTTCGTGGGGTTGTGGTTCGTGGTTCGTTAGTTGATGGTTCGTTAAGTCCGTGGTTCGCGGGGTTGTGGTTCGTGGTTCGTTAGTTGATGGTTCGTTAAGTCCATGGTTCGTAGGGGTTATGGTTCGCGGTTCGTGAGTTGAGGGTTCGTTAAGTCCGTGGTTCGTGGGGTTGTGGTTCGTGGTTCGTTAGTTGATGGTTCGTTAAGTCCGTGGTTCGTGATTTGTTAAGTTCGTTGTTCGTGAGTTTGTGGTTTATTAAGTTTGTAGTTTGTTAAGTCCGTGGTTCGTGGGGTTGTGGTTCGCGGTTCGTGAGTTGAGGGTTCGTTAAGTCCGTGGTTCGTGGGGTTGTGGTTCGTTAGTTGATGGTTCGTTAAGTCCATGGTTCGTAGGGGTTGTGGTTCGCGGTTCGTGAGTTGAGGGTTCGTTAAGTCCGTGGTTCGTGGGGTTGTGGTTCGTGGTTCGTTAGTTGATGGTTCGTTAAGTCCGTGGTTCGTGATTTGTTAAGTTCGTTGTTCGTGAGTTTGTGGTTTATTAAGTTTGTAGTTTGTTAAGTCCGTGGTTCGTGGGGTTGTGGTTCGCGGTTCGTGAGTTGAGGGTTCGTTAAGTCCGTGGTTCGTGGGGTTGTGGTTCGTGGTTCGTTAGTTGATGGTTCGTTAAGTCCATGGTTCGTGGGGTTGTGGTTCGCGGTTCGTGAGTTGAGGGTTCGGTAAGTCCGTGGTTCGTGATTTGTTAAGTTCGTTGTTCGTGAGTTTGTGGTTTATTAAGTTTGTAGTTTGTTAAGTGCGTGGTTCGAGAGGTCGTGGGCAAGGGCAGAAACCTAAGAGGCAAGGGAAGAAACTTAGGAGGCAAGGTTAGAAACCTAGGAGGCAAGTGCAGAAACCTAGGAGGCAAGGGCAGAAATCTAAGAGGCAAAGACAGAAACCTAGGAGGCAAGGGCAGAAACCTACAAGGCAAGGGCAGAAACCTAAGAGGCAAAGACAGAAAAACACTCGTACTGACTAAGGCTTCCAAGGTGTATTTGATTGTCGCCCTATTTTTGTCTGTATAACCTAATATATCACTTTCATTTAATCTATCGATAAACGTTTCAAAGTCATTTCTGTTGTTAACTAACAAGGGTTTGTCTAATCCTGTCGCGTTATTTGAGCTTGTGTGTGAAAGTAACACAGCCAAATAGAACTGACCTCTGAGGCAATACCGGATGTGTTACTAAAAAGATTTCGACGTATGATGGCAATTTTATGAGTTTACCCCCTGATCATTTTTTAGGGTTACGCCCATGAAATCGGTAAAAATCGTAAATTTTCAATCTAGGCATACCCCAAACTCTATTTTAGACATCCCCATTGCAAAAATTTACATTAAAAACCACTTTTAGGATTTTACCCCCTTATCATTTTTTAGGGTTACGCCCCTGAAATCGATAAGAAATTGAAATATAACCTCAAGGCATACCCCAAACATATTTTTGACACCCCCATACCAAAAATTAACTTAAAAATCAATTTTGAAAATGTAACCCCCCTTACCATTTTTGAGGGTTACGCCCCTGAAATCGATAAAAAAAATTGAAATATAACCTCAAGGCATACCCCAAACATAATATTTGACACCCCTACATATCAAACTCCATCAAAAAATCAACAAAACTAGTAGTGGTATAGTGGTTTTTGAGCCGTTCATACTACGCAGATGCACGGTGCAGCACGTGCAATCGATAAAAAAATTGAAATATAACTGCAAGGCATACCCCAAACATAATATTTGACACCCCTACATATCAAACTCCATCAAAAAATCAACAAAAACTAGTAGTGGTATAGTGGTTTTTGAGCCGTTCATACTACGCAGATGCACGGTGCAGCATGTGCAATCGATAAAAAAATTGAAATATAACATCAAGGCATACCCCAAACATAATATTTGACACCCCTACATATCAAATTCCAACAAAAAAAAACAACAACAAACTAGTAGTGGTAGGGGTTTTTGAGCCGTGCATACTACGCAGATGTACGGTGCAGCACGCGGTGCAGCACGTGCAATCGATAAAAAAAATGAAATATAACCTCAAGGCATACCCCAAACATATTTTTTGACACCCCTACATATCAAATTTCAACAAAAAAACAACAACAAAAATAGTAGTAAGGAAGGGTGTTTTGAGCAAGGATTTTAACATTTCGTGCAGGTATCGTACAGCACAATCTCGTTGTGAAGCACGATACATCTGCGTAGTATGCGCGGCTCAAAAACACCTCTCCTTACTACTATTTTTTTTGTTGTTTTTTTGTTGAAATTTGATATGTAGGGGTGTCAAAAATATGTTTGGGGTATGCTTTGAGGTTATATTTCATTTTTTTTTCGATTGCACGTGCTGCACCGCGTGCTGCACCGTACATCTGCGTAGTATGCACGGCTCAAAAACCCTACCACTACTAGATTGTTGTTGTTTTTTTTGTTGGAATTTGATATGTAGGGGTGTCAAATATTATGTTTGGGGTATGCCTTGATGTTATATTTCAATTTTTTTATCGATTGCACGTGCTGCACCGTGCATCTGCGTAGTATGAACGGCTCAAAAACCACTATACCACTACTAGTTTTTGTTGATTTTTTGATGGAGTTTGATATGTAGGGGTGTCAAATATTATGTTTGGGGTATGCCTTGAGGTTATATTTCAATTTTTTATCGGTTTCAGGGCGTAACCCTAAAAAATGGTAAGGGGGTTACAATTTCAAAAGTGATTTTTAAGTAAATTTTTGGTATGGGGATGTCTAAAATAAAGTTTTAGGTATGCCTTGAGGTTATATCTCAATTTTTTATCGATTTTAGGGGCGTAACCCTCAAAAATGGTAAGGGGGGTTACATTTTCAAAATTGATTTTTAAGTTAATTTTTGGTATGGGGGTGTCAAAAATATGTTTGGGGTATGCCTTGAGGCTATATTTCAATTTTTTATCGATTTCAGGGGCGTAACCCTAAAAAATGATAAGGGGGTAAAATCCTAAAAGTGGTTTTTAATGTAAATTTTTGCAATGGGGATGTCTAAAATAGAGTTTGGGGTATGCCTAGATTGAAAATTTACGATTTTTACCGATTTCATGGGCGTAACCCTAAAAAATGATCAGGGGGTAAACTCATAAAATTGCCATCATACGTCAAAATCTTTTTAGTAACACATCCGGTATTGCCTCAGAGGTCAGTTCTATTTGGCTGTGTTACTTTCACACACAAGCTCAAATAACGCGACAGGATTAGACAAACCCTTGTTAGTTAACAACAGAAATGACTTTGAAACGTTTATCGATAGATTAAATGAAAGTGATATATTAGGTTATACAGACAAAAATAGGGCGACAATCAAATACACATTGGAAGCCTTAGTCAGTACGAGTGTTTTTCTGTCTTTGCCTCTTAGGTTTCTGCCCTTGCCTTGTAGGTTTCTGCCCTTGCCTCCTAGGTTTCTGTCTTTGCCTCTTAGATTTCTGCCCTTGCCTCCTAGGTTTCTGCACTTGCCTCCTAGGTTTCTAACCTTGCCTCCTAAGTTTCTTCCCTTGCCTCTTAGGTTTCTGCCCTTGCCCACGATCTCTCGAACCACGCACTTAACAAACTACAAACTTAATAAACCACAAACTCACGAACAACGAACTTAACAAATCACGAACCACGGACTTACCGAACCCTCAACTCACGAACCGCGAACCACAACCCCACGAACCATGGACTTAACGAACCATCAACTAACGAACCACGAACCACAACCCCACGAACCACGGACTTAACGAACCCTCAACTCACGAACCGCGAACCACAACCCCACGAACCACGGACTTAACAAACTACAAACTTAATAAACCACAAACTCACGAACAACGAACTTAACAAATCACGAACCACGGACTTAACGAACCATCAACTAACGAACCACGAACCACAACCCCACGAACCACGGACTTAACGAACCCTCAACTCACGAACCGCGAACCACAACCCCTACGAACCATGGACTTAACGAACCATCAACTAACGAACCACAACCCCACGAACCACGGACTTAACGAATCCTCAACTCACGAACCGCGAACCACAACCCCACGAACCACGGACTTAACAAACTACAAACTTAATAAACCACAAACTCACGAACAACGAACTTAACAAATCACGAACCACGGACTTAACGAACCATCAACTAACGAACCACGAACCACAACCCCACGAACCACGGACTTAACGAACCCTCAACTCACGAACCGCGAACCATAACCCCTACGAACCATGGACTTAACGAACCATCAACTAACGAACCACGAACCACAACCCCGCGAACCACGGACTTAACGAACCATCAACTAACGAACCACGAACCACAACCCCACGAACCACGGACTTAACGAACCCTCAACTCACGAACCGCGAACCACAACCCCTACGAACCATGGACTTAACGAACCACGGACTTAACGAACTACAAACTTAATAAACCACAACCCCTACGAACCACGGACTTAACGAACCATCGTTCTTTAACATTGCCTCCAGCGTTCTCTAACATGCCCTTGCTCGTTCTCTAACATTTTCATTAGTTGGAGTCTTTGTGTTGCCTTCTTAGTGAGATTCTCTACGTGTTTCTTCAGGCTCAATTGTCACTCTAGTTGTATTCCTAAAAAATCTACTTCCATACTGATACTAGTTAGACACATCGAACAGATAATTACATCCAAAGTCCCGCCAAATCGCAAACATTGTTGTATCCAACTATTTATAACTGTCATGGAACTCCTGGTATTGCAGCAGGGGTCAAAACGCGTTCAAGTAACCCGCCACTTGTATTATTTCCCTCACCATTGACCCGCTAGGTGGATTGTATCAGGGGCCGAATCGATTTAAAGTAACCCATGCATCAGACTCGACAGCACTTCAAGTTGAAAATGAGGTCAGTTATCACGATAACAGTAATCCTCTTCTCTGATTAGTTAATCCAGAGGTCAGTCATTTCGTTGATGGGTGTCCGATAGAAATCTTCTTCTCTGATTGGTTAACCTAGATGTTAGTCGAGGGTGGAATAGTGTCGTCCAAATTGTATTTACTAGATTATATTTAAACTAGTCGGATGTGAGACTTCGTGTTATAAGCGCGCTTGATTCACGGACGTTTATTTTCATAGTACTGTTCAGTCTAGCGGTCTGTGTTGAAGTGGAATATTTTACGGTGTAAGTTGAATTTTTTTCTTCTGTTTTTCTCTTAGCTCATAACGATGTGATAGGTTATCATTAAATGAATTTCAGTTGTATTAATGGTTATTTGTATAAAGTACGTCTGTTAAGCCTTGTCGAGTGTATTATTCCTTCGTTTTTCATATGTTTATCTTATTGGTTCTTTAAAAAGTAGATATTTCAAGTCTTTTTGTAATTGATATTCAATGTTATTAATGTGTTACACTGGTGGTAAGGTAAAAATACGAATGAAGGCGGAACGCTAGGCGAGGTAAAGAGAGAGAGAGAGAGAGAGAGAGAGAGAGAGAGAGAGAAGAAAGGTGGAATGGTAGGAGAGAAGTCTAGAAGGGGTTAGAAGAGCGAGAGAGAGAGAGAGAGAGAAAGAGAGAGAGAGAGAGAAGCCTATGAGAAAGAAGGCGAGATGCTATGTATTAATGGTGAGAATAATCAAGTGTTACAATAGGAGGGACGCTAAAATATGAGGGAGGGCGGGGGAGCTAAAGGGAGAGGCGGAGGGTGGAGTGATAGGTTAGAAGTCTAAGAGAGGCTAGGGGAGAAAGCGAGAGAGAGAGAGAGAGAGAGAGAGAAGGAAGTCGCGATGATAGGGATAAATGGCGAGAATGAGTAAGTGTTTCAATGGAGGGAAATCTAGGCTGGAATAGTAGAGAGAGAGAGAGAAAGAGAGAGAGAGAGAAAGAGAGAAATAGAGAGAGAGAGAGAGATAGCGAACCACTAACACCGAGGAACATATTTACACTACCAGCTTAGACTAACCAGTAATCTCTAACTGTTTCACCCTTATGCTTCATTTATGGTACAACGTTAAGCAGACACCCAACTACATAGCTATAAATATTTTCTAACATATACCTGGCGCGATAGCGTCACACCGAATCGAACTAATCCCCGATCCGATAGCACGCTGTCCGAAAACACTCGAGATAATCCCCGAGGGGTCACCCGCCAACATGGCGATCCGCCCCGAGGTCATGTATAATCTACTAACCTATCACTATCCCTCAAGTACACCAAGCGCTCCATAGTCAGCATACACCAGACATAAGCAGGTCACTTCCGGAGTCACCGAGACTAGAGGTCAACATCCGGACACGCGCGGTCATGGTTAACTTCCCTGTATCTCGTGTACATTAGGCGCGAAATGCGCCTCTTATATATCATTGTTAATTTACGCCAAAATGATAGTCAAATGGACCCTTGTATACTACTAACTATTCACCATCTCAGCACCATGCTTCGAATTTATAAGTCAAATGTGCGATCTATACTCTAATATGCAACAAAAATGTGACGATTGAACCATAAGATAGAACGCCTGTAAAAATACAATATTTTATCTTAGATTGTTATACCTGAAGGCTTGTTATATGTTTATTATGTTTATTTTTTACGAGTTGTTTATGCCGATGAGCCGAGGATTTGATATCTACGTATTTGAACTTTTCAATGTAATAGAATGTCTCTCGTGCTTCCTGTTATTTAGGCCGTTCGTCTTTCTTTTATCACATTCAAATAATTTCTATTTTTGAAAGTCAAACAAACTCGTTGAAATGTTCCATCACACGAAAACATATTTATTGACGTACTATTACTACATTCCTGTAGTCACAGATTATATTATCACATAATAAAGTGCAATCAGTGATATTATGAACAAACTATCGGGCGGTCTTTATAACCACCGGACTCACATAATTCTTGAATCAGTATTCACATAACACATTTCTAGATGCCCAAACACTAATTCCTTTGTGGACTGACTACATCTGCTTTTTATTAACTTCGCATTATTAATAATAGTAGCTTTACTATTTGTTCTCTACTAATTATTGCTCGTTATCGCTAATCTGTGCCTATATCTACCTTTCTTGGCTAAACTCTAATGTTTGTGTCTCTGCTCGTTATTGCTCGCTGCTTCTATTTTAATGGGGTCTGAGTGAGCCTTTTTTACCTACCTACGTGTCTGGTAATATATATATATATATATATATATATATATATTTATTTATATATATATATATATATATATAGATGTTTATTTACACCCACGTCTTAATGTTGACACTGTGTCTGTCCGCCCACACAGTCTGGTAATATGTTTTTTTTTAACTATTTCGCCCTAACAATATGGAGACCTTGACCAACAACTTAAGTTTTTAATTATACTCACCATGGACACACCTGGGTGTCTGTTATTAAGTGCAATATCGCTTTCCACGTTTACAAGCCGACATTAAGGATTCGAATGTCGCTGTCTTAAGAAGATTCTGAACATCTTTTGGGATTAACACATCACAAACAAAGAAGTCTCCGGGAGATCAGGCATTAACAACATCAATCAAGAAATGAAAAGTAGGCGTTGCAAATGGCTAGGCAATGTTCTTTAAATGAGATGAACCAGGCATCCGCACCCAGCATTAACACGGACAATGCATAGCAAACGATAACGAGAAAGATTATTGGGGATATAGCGACGAACTATACATGATGAAATAATATAGATTGGCAAATCCTGGCGAGAGTTATCCATGCTTGCTCCAAACCGGATTGGGTGGAGATCTCTTGTGAGTGTTCTATGCTCCAAACCGGATTGGGTTGAGATCTCTTTTGAGTGTTCTATGCTCCAACCGGAGTTCGGAAAATTAAGAAGAAGCCTTCAGAATTCCCTTTTCAGTCTCGTTTATTTTTTTCTAAAATAACACACCTGTATTATGTTTGGTACCCATCTGGTTGTAGGAGATACCGGAAAGGATATGTAACAGATCACTAACCGTCTTAAGATCTACGCTCCGAGTTTCATGTTTCTAGTTTTTACCAAGTCTTCATCGGTATAGTATTGGTTTGTTGCTCCTGAGGACAAAGCATTCATTAGCTAGCGCCCGGGACAAAGAATGTATTGTATCCGCTAGTCTGCTATTGCTTATGCATAAATAGCTGAGTTTTCGCTATGAAGTGGTAAACAATTATATGCCCGAAAAGATCCACATGAACTTCCATCAACACAAACAACGACACTGATCAACTTTGCATTTTATGGAATCCCCCCCCCCTCTCCAACAACCCACACACACACAGATGCACACACGTATATGTTTATATGTTTATACATATATACTCGTACACGTATATGATTCGTCTTTGTTTTAACTTAAATGTTTTTTTTTAAATATGTAATGCTGCATCTATTTAGCCTGTTTCGTTTTTGTTTACAATTGTTTGATATCAAACATGTGTGCTTAGCACACTACTATATGGATCCGAAACCTGGACAACATACTCAAACCAGGAAAAAAGACTAAATGTCTTCCACATGCGATGTCTCCGCAAAATAATGCACATCAAATGGCAAGACAAAATAACCAACTTAACTGTCCTGCAACGTGCTAAGACCCTAACAATCATGTCGATGCTCAGATGTCGAAGGCTAAGATGGCTGGGGCATGTCCAACGAATGGAAGAAAAACGCATTCCTAGGCAAATACTATATGGCGAGCTAAAACACGGAAAACGACAAATCGGCAGACCTAAACTACGATATAGAGATATCTGCAAATCATCTCTGAAAGACTTCTCCATCTGTGAAAACGACTGGCAACATCTGGCAAGTGATCGCACATCATGGAGAGCATGTATAAGGAACGGTATAACAACATTTGAGACTATGCTAAGACAGGACTTAGAAGAGAAGAGACTCATGAAAAAGGATGGTAAACCCTGTGGACCAGCGAGCCTGACCTGTTCATTATGTGACCGCGTGTGTCTGTCAAACATTGGTAGAATTAGCCACGAGAGAAGCTGTTCGGCAAAAACAATACCTTAAAAAAATACGCAATAGCCTCCACTAGACCGTCTGACAAGACGAAAAGGGCCATATATATACAATTGTTTAATAAGTTTGTGTCTTTTTAATTTATCGATCGTTGTCGATCAAGTCACTTTGCTTCTCCAGTAGTTTGTGTGTCTGCATCTGTGTCTTCCTCAGTCTTTCAAATTGTATGTGTCTTTATGTAGCTTGTTGGTTTTTCTGTGTTTGTATATAACATTTATATCAGTCTGTCTACGTATGTACTTATTCTAAGTCTTCAAGGTCTTGCCATCTGTTCATATGAGTAGTTTCGAATTATTTTATCATTAGCATACATACATATCGGGAGCCGCGTTAGCTCAGTGGTTAGTGAACTGGACTACAAAGGACAAGGGGTAGGGTACGATCTCAACCGATCTTCCGGGTTCACCCAGCCTTAAATGTGTACCGGATTTTTCTGGGAAAGTAAAGCGGCGCGGGCGTAATACCGACCACATTACCCCGAAAATCATGTGCCGAAGGTCTGTCAAGTTTATGGTCACTAACACCATATACGCCACTTGGTGTGACGGGGGTACTTTACCATTTTTTTTTTTTTACTATACATACATATCAACTGTATGGATTATAAAAATGGACAGCGTCAACAACGGATAAAAGAAAATAGCAGACTTTTTCAGCGATTATCTTCTGCTATGTGTTTATACGCTTAAGCCAGCATAGGTCAAGAACAAGGACGGTGCGTTGAGGTTTTCAACCACAGTTTGTCGTCTTGCAGGATTGTTCCTGTGGGGGCCATATTTTTGTTCTTATGGTGTTGCAAAGCCACTGAGTCCCTACCTTGCTTAGGTGTGCTCTGAGGTCACAGTGACCTATTTCGAGTTTTAATATCTTGGTCTGCTCATGTTTGATGAGTTTCAAAAGGGAAAGAGGGGTCAAAACGCGTTCAAGTAACCCGCCACTTGTATTATTTCCCTCACCATTGACCCGCTAGGTGGATTGTATCAGGGGCCGAATCGATTTAAAGTAACCCATGCATCAGACTCGACAGCACTTCAAGTTGAAAATGAGGTCAGTTATCACGATAACAGTAATCCTCTTCTCTGATTAGTTAATCCAGAGGTCAGTCATTTCGTTGATGGGTGTCCGATAGAAATCTTCTTCTCTGATTGGTTAACCTAGATGTTAGTCGAGGGTGGAATAGTGTCGTCCAAATTGTATTTACTAGATTATATTTAAACTAGTCGGATGTGAGACTTCGTGTTATAAGCGCGCTTGATTCACGGACGTTTATTTTCATAGTACTGTTCAGTCTAGCGGTCTGTGTTGAAGTGGAATATTTTACGGTGTAAGTTGAATTTTTTTTCTTCTGTTTTTCTCTTAGCTCATAACGATGTGATAGGTTATCATTAAATGAATTTCAGTTGTATTAATGGTGATGTGTATAAAGCACGTCTGTTAAGCCTTGTCGAGTGTATTATTCCTTCGTTTTTCATATGTTTATCTTATTGGTTCTTTAAAAAGTAGATATTTCAAGTCTTTTTGTAATTGATATTCAATGTTATTAATGTGTTACACTGGTGGTAAGGTAAAAATACGAATGAAGGCGGAACGCTAGGCGAGGTAAAGAGAGAGAGAGAGAGAGAGAGAGAGAGAGAGAGAGAGAGAGAAGAAAGGTGGAATGGTAGGAGAGAAGTCTAGAAGGGGTTAGAAGAGCGAGAGAGAGAGAGAGAGAGAAAAGAGAGAGAGAGAGAGAGAGAGAGAGAGAAGCCTATGAGAAAGAAGGCGAGATGCTATGTATTAATGGTGAGAATAATCAAGTGTTACAATAGGAGGGACGCTAAAAATATGAGGGAGGGCGGGGGAGCTAAAGGGAGAGGCGGAGGGTGGAGTGATAGGTTAGAAGTCTAAGAGAGGCTAGGGAGAAAGCGAGAGAGAGAGAGAGAGAGAGAGAGAAGGAAGGCGCGATGATAGGGATAAATGGCGAGAATGAGTAAGTGTTTCAATGGAGGGAAATCTAGGCTGGAATAGTAGAGAGAGAGAGAGAGAGAGAAAGAGAGAGAGAGAAAGAGAGAAATAGAGAGAGAGAGAGAGCGAACCACTAACACCGAGGAACATATTTACACTACCAGCTTAGACTAACCAGTAATCTCTAACTGTTTCACCCTTATGCTTCATTTATGGTACAACGTTAAGCAGACACCCAACTACATAGCTATAAATATTTTCTAACGTATACCTGGCGCGATAGCGTCACACCGAATCGAACTAATCCCCGATCCGATAGCACGCTGTCCGAAAACACTCGAGATAATCCCCGAGGGTCACCCGCCAACATGGCGATCCGCCCCGAGGTCATGTATAATCTACTAACCTATCACTATCCCTCAAGTACACCAAGCGCTCCATAGTCAGCATACACCAGACATAAGCAGGTCACTTCCGGAGTCACCGAGACTAGAGGTCAACATCCGGACACGCGCGGTCATGGTTAACTTCCCTGTATCTCGTGTAAATTAGGCGCGAAATGCGCCTCTTATATATCTTTGTTAATTTACGCCAAAATGATAGTCAAGTGGACCCTTGTATACTACTATAGTTGAATACCAAATGTTTCTAACTGTATTGAATACGCCCTATTCTAGGAGAGATCTCTTTCTGAATGTCTCTATTTGATAAAATATAGCTTCCTAGAATTTTAACGTGACCCACTTCTAATTCCACTGCTCTGACTGTAACTTTATTTATACTTTTGTATAAGCCCTTATAATCTTTGTTTTCTCTGCATTTATTTTCAGTCCAACTGAGTTAGCAAAGTGATCTCTGTTTGCTCATGTATATCTTAGTAACAGTGGACAAGCAGTACAACATCATGTGCAGCGTCAGTATCCTCTAAACCTCCATTAAGACCCCATCCTCTTGGTCTTTTGGCAACAATCGATCGCATGTTTCAGCCCATGCACACAAATAAAAGGAGTGGTGACAAAATACATCCTTTGTCTAACTCCTGCTATAACTCTGAACCAAGCTGTCTGCTATCTTTCATGTCTTTACACACCACTGGTTGTCGTCCTTCATATTTTACACATCACTGGTTGTCGTCTTCATGTCTTACACAACATTGGTTGTCGTCCTTCATGGCTTACACAACATTGGTTGTCGTCCTTCATGTCTTACACACCACTGGTTGTCGTCCTTCATGTCTTACACAACATTGGTTGTCGTCCTTCATGTCTTACACACCACTGGTTGTCGTCTTCATGTCTTACACAACATTGGTTGTCGTCCTTCATGTCTTACACAACACTGGTTGTCGTCCTTCATGTCTTACACAACATTGGTTGTCGTCCTTCATGTCTTACACACCACTGGTTGTCGTCCTTCATGTCTTACACAACATTAGTTGTCGTCCTTCATGTCTTACACACCACTGGTTGTCGTCTTCATGTCTTACACAACATTGGTTGTCGTCCTTCATGTCTTACACAACACTGGTTGTCGTCCTTCATGTCTTACACACCACTGGTTGTCGTCCTTCATGTCTTACACATCACTGGTTGTCGTCCTTCATGTCTTACACAACATTGGTTGTCGTCCTTCATGTCTTACACATCACTGGTTGTCGTCTTCATGCCTTACACACCACTGATTGTCGTCTTCATGCCTTACACATCACTGGTTGTGGTCCTTCATGTCTTACACATCACTGGTTGTCGTCTTCATGCCTTACACACCACTGGTTGTGGTCCTTCATGTCTTACACATCACTGGTTGTCGTCCTTCATGCCTTACACACCACTGGTTGTCGTCTTCATGCCTTACACATCACTGGTTGTCGTCTTCATGCCTTATACATCACTGGTTGTCGTCTACATGTCTTACACACCACTGGTTGTCGTCCTTCGTGTCTTACACAACACTGGTTGTCGTCTTCATGTCTTACACACAACTGGTTGTCGTCCTTCATGCCTTACACACCACTGGTTGTCGTCCTTCATGCCTTACACATCACTGGTTGTCGTCTTCATGTCTTACACACCACTGGTTGTCGTCCTTCATGTCTTACACATCACTGGTTGTCGTCTTCATGCCTTACACATCACTGGTTGACATCCTTCATGTCTTTACACACCACTGGTTGTCGTCTTCATGCCTTACACATCACTGGTTGTCGTCTTCATGTCTTACACATCACTGGTTGTCGTCTTCATGCCTTACACATCACTGGTTGTCGTATTCATGCCTTACACATCACTGGTTGTCGTCTTCATGCCTTACACATCACTGGTTGTCGTCCTTCATGTCTTACACATCACTGGTTGTCGTCTTCATGCCTTACACATCACTGGTTGTCGTCTTCATGCCTTACACATCACTGGTTGTCGTCTTCATGCCTTACACAACACTGGTTGTCGTCCTTCATGTCTTTACACACCACTGGTTGTCGTCTTCATGCCTTACACACCACTGGTTGTCGTCCTTCATGCCTTACACATCACTGGTTGTCGTGTTCATGTCTTACACATCACTGGTTGTCGTCCTTCATGTCTTACACACTACTGGTTGTCGTCTTCATGCCTTACACATCACTGGTTGTCGTCTTCATGTCTTACACACCACTGGTTGTCGTCTACATGTCTTACACACCACTGGTTGTCGTCCTTCATGTCTTACACACCACTGGTTGTCGTCCTTCATGTCTTACACACCACTGGTTGTCGTCCTTCATGTCTTACACACCACTGGTTGTCGTCCATGTCTTACACACCACTGGTTGCCGTTGTACATGTTTTACACACCACTGGTTGTCGTCTACATGTCTTACACACCACTGGTTGTCGTCTACATGTCTTACACACCACTGGTTGCCCTTTTACATGTCTTACACACCACTGGTTGCCCTTGTATATGTCTTACACACCACTGGTTGTCGTCCTACATGTCTTACACACCACTGGTGGCCGTTGTACATGTCTTACACACCACTGGTTGCCGTTGTACATGTCTTACACACCACTGGTAGTCGTCTACATGTCTTACATACCACTGGTTGCCGTCTACATGTCTTACACACCACTGGTATTCGTCTACATGTCTTACACACCACTGGTTTCCGTCTACATGTCTTACACACCACTGGTTGTCGTCTACATGTCTTACATACCACTGGTTGCCGTTGTACATGTCCTTTAGAATATTGACAATTTTATCTGGGAAGCCGTCCGCATATAAGAATGACCAAAGTAATGGACGATGGATGCTGTCTAATGCCTGTTCAAAGTCCAAGATGTTTATAAATTATGATGAACTCCATTCCAGTGACCACTCAACAAATTCTGAGACCTAGGCAACACAAAATCTCCATACACCTTGCCCTGGCTTGTGTTATGGTCCCTTTACTGTTCTCGCTCTATAATACGTCGATTCATCTCTTGACATAAAAATTATATATATATATATATATATATATATATATATATATATATATATATAAGTAAAAAGTAAAGTACCCCGTCATGTCAAGTGGCGTATAGGGAATATGGTGTTAGTGACCATATATTTTACAGACCTTCGACACATGATTTTTGAGGTAATGTGATCGGTATTACGCCCGTGCCGCTTCACTTTCCTTGAAAAAAATCAGGTACCCATTAAGGCCTGGGTGAACCCGGGGGGCCGTCGGTTGGGATCGAGCCCTACCTCTTGTCCTTTGTAGTCCAGTTCATTAACCACTGAGTTATCGCGGTTCCCATATATATATATATATATATATATATATATATATATATATATATATATATATATATATGTCTGTGTGAATGAGTGCGTGCGTGAGAGAGTGTGTATAAACATAAAGACTAAACAGACATCAAACTAAACATAAACAACAAATAATTCAATAGAATCACTCAGAGAGACGAAGGAAATGCAAAGCGATTAAACAAAATAGAGAGAAAATGAAATAAAATATACAGACTAAGCAGACACACACAGAATGAACAGACAGAAACAAGCAAAACATGCATGGATATTAAAGAAACATATAGCAAGATTAAACATACACAGCAGGCAGACTAAAGAGACGCCTGCTGCCAGACTAAATCACACAGACTAGGCAAATACAAAGAGGCAAAGATAAATTAAACATATATAGGCAAATAAAACAGGTACAAACATACCCAAAAAAACATAAGTAATTTATACATAACGACGCCTTTTTATATGTCAAAAAAAAAGAAAGGTATTTACAAGTGACTCATGGTTTGCCACTTACAAAAATAAAAATCACAATATTAGAAAGAGGTTTCTGGGTACATCTACGTTAGAATAAAAGGAGCCATTGTTGGCAGAGAGTGGACGAAGCTAAGGCGAGGGTTAGAGAGCTGGGAAAGATACACCAGAGATTGTGGGGGAGATTCAAAGCTTGGATTTTTGTTGTTGTGTTCGCTTGTTTGCCAAATGTAGCCTCTTTTTATAATGAATCACAGACTGGAGTGGGTAAATTGGTAAATGGTAGATGTGTGTTTGTCAATGGCAGCAATGTGTTTCTGAATACTATATGTGTGTGTGTGTGTTTTATCTTTGAGAAAGGAGGGTTTGGACATGTGGCATTTATTCTCCATTCACATTAAAACCGCGTCTCCAACCTCACATTTAGACATAACTATCATCATCATTATGTGCCATACCGGTTGGCGTAGGCGATCATGTCCTTCCACAATGTTCTATCTACACTGCATCGTATCAGTTCTGTTGTTGACTGTTTTCCATGCCATGACACCAAGCTATCCAGTATTTTCTCTCTTTGTCGTCCGCGATCTCTCTTTCCTTTTATTTTGCCAGTTGTAGTAACCAGTATTCCAATTTTCCTCTTCTCATGATGTGCCCGAAAAATGTTGATTGTTTCTTTCTGATGTTTTTTAGGAGCTGCCATAACTATAGTAGATGGAATATGGGGATTTTCCGTTAACTATAGTAGATGGAATATGGGGATTTGCCATAACGATAGTAGATGAAATATGGGGATTTGCCATAACTATAGTAGATGGAATATGGGGATTTGCCATAACTATAGTAGATGGAATATGGAGATTTGCCATAACGATAGAAGATGGAATATGAGGATTTGCCATTACGATAGTAGATATAATATGGAGATTTGCCATATCGATAGTAGATGTAATATGGAGATTTGCCATAACGATAGTATATGGAATATGGAGATTTGCCATAACGATAGTAGGTACAAAATGGGGATTTAACATAACGAAAGTAGATAGAATATAGGGATCTGACATAACGATAGAGAGAATATAGGGATTTGCCATAACCATAGACAGAATGTGGGATTTGCTATATAGTAAATATAATATGTAGATTTGTCATAACGTTGGATAGAATATGGTGATTCACCATAACGATAGCAGTTAGTGAATGGTGATTTCTTTTAATAATATTTTAAAGTAAAGTAGGAAAGAATGTTATGTAATATATACTATGTTACATTATAGTAATGGACAACTAAGAAGAGTAATGAAAACATTCTGAAAGAGGCCAAAGCAAAAAGACTAATTTCCAATAATAGGAAGAAACAATCATCATTTTTGGCCATGTAATGAGAAGGGAATAGCTGGAATATATTGTGACAACTGGAAAAATCGAGGGACGAAGAGATAGAGGGAAAAAAAAGAGTTAAAGTACCCCGTCACGCCAAGTGGCGTATAGGGAATATGGTGTTAGTGACCATAAATTTTACATACCTTCAGCACATGATTTTTGGGGTAATGTGGTCGGTATTACACCCGTGCCGCTTTACTTTCCCAAAAAAAATCAGGTACCCATTAAAGGCTGGGTGAACCCGGAAGCCGTTGGTTGGGATCGAACCCTACCTCTTGTCCTTTGTAGTCTAGTTCACTAACAACTGAGCTATCGAGGTTCCCAGAGAGAGGGAAGCAAAGAGAAAAGATTCCAGACAACTTAAGAGAATGGCTTGGAAGAAGATCAGCAACGGAAATGATAAATAGCTGCCGAGGTCGACAGTTGTGGAGAGACATGATCACCTACGCCAGCAGGCACGGTACTTGATAATGAATGTGGTAAAGTGTTCCACTCTGTTCTATTACATGTACAATTTAAAATAGTGTGGAGCGGCTAAACTATCAGAAAGCCAAGACAAACCAGCGTTTCGACAAAAACCTTTATCAGATATAACAAACTATACAAATAAGTATAATATACAAACTATACACAAGCAAACTATACCAATGCATTGTACTCATCATCATGTACCGGGCCTGCTGGTGTAGGTGTCAAGTCTCTCCATAACTTTCGATCACGACAGTTAATTATCATTTCTGTTGTTGACCTTCTGCCAAGCCATTCTCTTAAATGCATTGTACTAGTCCACAGTAAATGGAGGTGACGTCACATCTTGCTTTATCGCTTTAGTAACTTCTCCAAACTAAGCAAGTCATATTAATTCTTTCTTTGGCTGGGTCACCGTAGGAGCAACAACCTGGGATTAAATCCACACTCAATTTATTGCCACGCCCACACACACAAACACTGCTGTTTTTAACACTCTATAATGACAATCATACTTTAGAAAGGGGAAAAAAAACGCTGTAAGAAATATTGGAACGGGCGGTAGAGCGAATACGGGGATGTTGAGACAGCAAAAAATGAATGATGACATATAGAATCGAACAGAATAGAATAGAATCGAACAGAATAGAATAGAGTAGAACAGTGCAGAATGAAGTTAGGTAGAATGGAATAGTGTATGGTAGAATGGGATAGAGTGCAATAGAGCAGAATAGAGTAGCGTAGAAAGGGACAGAACAGAGAAGAAAAGAATAAAATAGAGTAGAATTGGATAGAGTAGGGTAGAATGGGATAGAGTGCAATAGAGCAGAATAGAGTAGCGTAGAAAGAAACAGAACAGAGAAGAAAAGAATAAAATAGAGTAGAATTGGATAGAGTAGGGTAGAATGGGATAGAGTGCAATAGAGCAGAATAGAGTAGCGTAGAAAGGAACAGAACAGAGAAGAAAAGAATAAAATAGAGTAGAGTGGGATAGAGTAGGGTAGAAGAGAATAACAAATGCCGTCTATCCTTTTTCCTCAACACCTCCCTCCCGTTTAGATCCCTTCACCTCCGTAACCAATTTCTAAGATACGCCTCTGAGATATATTACAATTTACCAATGTTCTTCCTGTTTCACATTTCGGATTCATTTCCTCTAAAACTCTTCAACAGCTGAAGGTGTATTTGTCATTGTCTATGGCCAAAAATAGACGCGTTCATGATGTCTAATTTCGGTAGTCAATGTCTTAGATTATTATCTTCAGTGTTGACGTCTCCAGAGTTGAGTAATTGGAATAAATGGCTCATCAAAGCTGTTAGACTCAGAAAATGGCGTTGTTGGTTCTAGCTAAAGAAAATATGACAGTGTGTACATGTATGTGTGTGATATTGGCTGTGCTTTTTTATCTTAAGGTTTGTCCGTGAGCTGTAAAGAAGTGATACTTCAACATTATCATTATCGTAAAGTCCTTTTTTTTTTCTGTTTATCATCATGCAGAGTGTCACACACAGGGGTCCTTGGTAGTTTAGTTGGGAAAACCACCCGACTGGGCATAGCGACGTTTGGACAACCCGTGTTCGATTCCCGTTGGAAGCAATTTGAATTGTACTTGTGGCTGGGGAAAAAAAATACCCCCG
Organism: Megaustenia siamemsis; assembly: GCA_032433765.1. NCBI lineage: Eukaryota > Metazoa > Mollusca > Gastropoda > Stylommatophora > Ariophantidae > Megaustenia > Megaustenia siamemsis. The sequence continues at coordinate 67,415,840 of JAVIAB010000001.1, forward strand.
CGGTCGACCCAGCCGCTGGCAGAAATTGGTACCTAAGTAGTACTCTGAGAAGATGAGGAATTCCGCCTTGCATCGTGAGTTTCGATGTTTGAAACAATACTATCGAGAAGTCTCCGAACACTTCTTGATAGGCGACCGAGCACACATGGGTGAAAACTTGCGTGCCAATACGCCGATTCTAGTCTCGTATTTTATTTTACTTTACAGTCTATGCTGGTGTTTATTATCATGTTTCTCCATAATTTTCTGTCTCTAAAATATTTTATCATTTCTGCTATTGGCTTCATATCAAGCCGTTCTCTTGAAATTATCGGAATCCTTTCTCTCTGTTTCACTTTAACTTTTTTACCCTCAGTTTTACTGTTGTCATAACATATTCCAGTTTTTTTCCCCCCTTTCTCATTATGTGGCCAAAAATGATAACCATTTCTTTCTGACGGTACTATTCTTTCTTTTTCCTTCCATTTTTTTTAAAACCCCCTCACTACTCCTTTACTTATTTCACCTGTCTATTGTTCCAAAATATCCCATCTGTTTCTTCAACGATTTTCTTGCATGCTAGCCGATTGTCTATTATTGATTTCCCTATCCAAGGTATAACTGAAAAGTTATTTTTGTATCTCCTTAGTTTAAAAAAGGAGCCGCATTAGCCCAGGGATTAGTGAACTGGACTACAAAGGACAAGAGGTAGTATTCGATCCCAACCGACTGCTTGCGGGTTCACCCAGCCTTTAATGGGTACCGGATTTTTTTCTGGGAAAGTAAAGCGGCATGGACGTAATACCAACCACATTACCCCAAAAATCATGTGCTGAAGGTCTGTAAAATGTATGGTCACTAACACCATATTCCCTATACGCCACTTGGCGTGACGGGGCACTTTACTTTTTTTTACTTAGTTTAAAAATATTGGCTTATGCATATACATGGTGTAGTTGAACATCGACTGTACAGTTCTGATAAAAAAAAAATGCCACAAATTGAACTGGAGGTCATTGGTAAAGAAGTACAGGAAGATCGGAAACGAAAAGAAACAAAGTGTCATAACGGTGGGAAGGAAAAAAAAAGACGCAAGAGTGAAGATACAGCAAGAGCATCAACGACAGCCTCAACAACCAACTACATCTGTTCTATATATGGGCATGGGTTCTGTTGTAGAATATAATTATTTAAGCTTAATAAAAGTTGTATTCTCCCCTGAGTAACCTATTATACCACATAGAATTTCCACTCGAGATAAAATCAAAGAACTACTACAACTACTATTACAACTACTTCTACAACTACAACTAAAACAACCACTACTACAACTACAACTACAACAACAACAACCACTACTACAACTACTACTACTAATTACAAATACTAAATAACTCCTACTAGTAACATATACTACCAACTACTGCTAATAACTACAACATAGCTGCTGCTACTACTACTACTACTACTACTACTACTCTTACTACAACTACTAATATTATTATTATTATTGTTATATTATCAGATAGGCCTCATCGTTAATGATCTAGAGTTGATTACGATCCTACTTAATTGTGTAGTAACAAATACAGCGAGTAACAAATACAGCGAGTAACAAATACAGCGAAAGCAGCTTAGCCAAGCAAGAAGTAAAGAGGAAGATAGGACCCCCCCCCCTCCCCACCACCACCTTTCCCCCCACCCCACTCCAAATATATATATTTTGGGATGTAGTGGAAAATCAGAAGATAAAATATAACGGCCTGACTATGTTAACAATTTATACTTTATAAGAAAAGCGGTGTTTTTATTCGCATTAACAAAACAGATGAGGGAGTGTGGAAGTGACATTAGATCATACGGTATTTTAAAATGAGACTATGTGGTTGGGTAATTGGCATATCCATTTAGAGAAACAGTCTTTTAAAATGAATTAAAGGCAAATTCGAAATGCATGGAGATTCATATTACATATAAAGCCAACTTTCATATATAAGCTGGGGCAGTTTAAATAAAATGATTGTTGTTTTTAATTTAATGATAGGTGGTAGGTAACTAATTAGTTAACTATTTTGACATTTCAGATACTTTGACTTTGAGATCACGAAGACACAAAGTTTCAGGTGGGTAAATAAAGACGTGTGTACATTTGACATGGCATGGCAACTAAAACGAACGTCCTTTATAACTACACCCAGAATGACGCACAAGAGACACCCAGAGGCCATATGAGGCTACATCCAATATACTTCTATGTGGCATGTTTATTAAGCAGTGGTTATGGAAAGTAAACAATAAAGTGAGGAAAAGAAAGCAAGAAAGAAACAAGAATGAAAGAAAGAAAGAAAGAAAGAAAAAAAGAAAGAAAGAAAGAAAAAAGAAAAGAGACAGGGAGAGAGGAAGGGAGGAAGAAAGAAAGAAAGAAAAAGAAAGAAAGAAAGAAAGAAAGAAAGAAACAGAGGGAGGGAGGGAGGGAGGAAGGAAGGAAGGGATGGAGGGAGGAGGGAGGGAGGGAGGGAGGGAGGGAGGGAGGGAGGGAGGGAGGGAGGGAGGGAGGAAGGAAGGAAGGAAGGAAGGAAGGAAGGAAGGAAGGAAGGAAGGAAGGAAGGAAGGAAGGAAGGAAGGAAGGAAGGAAGGAAGGAAGGAAGGAAGGGAGGGAGGGAGGGAGGGAGGGAAGGAGGGAGGAATCTACAGTGATCCCTCTCCTGCAATTACGTTTCATCAGATTGTTGATCCTTATCCTTCCCTTTCTAATGGATGTCTATCTAATATCAGACTAACTTTCTCATTGTTCTTTTATTTTTGAGATGAGATCATAACACTCAGAATAAACAAATGGTGCTTCTTTCATTATTAAAGATGATGAAGTTTGTGACGTGGCTCGCCAGAGAGTTGCATATAATAAGAGAATTGTGAAAGGACATGATCGCCTACGCCATCCGGTATGACACATGATGATGGTGGTGGTGGTGATTAACGAAGAAAACAAACTAAACTGACGCTGAAAATATTATGTTTCGGGTTAAACAACTAAGTAGGTTGTCCCTAAATTCTGGACATTAAAAACACATGATGGATCGTGAGCAGTGTGATCGAAGGATTAAATGACCAGTAGCAATAGAAGCACTGTGACTCTTATTAATTATCATTAGAGCTGTTCCAACGGTATGGGTGATAAAGTACATTAAAGTAGTTCTTCTTTTGTCAGTTCTTCCTTTGTCAGTTCTTCTTTTGTCAGACTTCTTTTGTCAGTTCTTCCTTTGTCAGTTCTTCTTTTGTCAGTTCTTCCTTTGTCAGTTCTTCTTTTGTCAGTTCTTCCTTTGTCAGTTCTTCTTTTGTCAGTTCTTCTTTTGTCAGTTCTTCCTTTGTCAGTTCTTCTTTTGTCAGTTCTTCTTTTGTCAGTTCTTCCTTTGTCAGTTCTTCTTTTGTCAGTTCCTCTTTTGTCAGTTCTTCTTGTGTCAGTTCTTCCTTTGTCAGTTCTTCTTTTGTCAGTTCTTCTTTTGTCAGTTCTTCTTGTGTCAGTTCTTCCTTTGTCAGTTCTTCTTTTGTCAGTTCCTCTTTTGTCAGTTCTTCTTGTGTCAGTTCTTCCTTTGTCAGTTCTTCTTTTGTCAGTTCTTCTTTTGTCAGTTCTTCCTTTGTCAGTTCTTCTTTTCTTCTTGCGATGACCCAATGACGTAAGGAAAAGATGGTCTCATGGTTAGTTCTAGCTCACCGATCCCGAAGGTATATCTTTTCGTCATCCGCCCTTAAATGTTAAATGGTCGTAAATGCTTTGTGCTGCTGTTTGCATAACAAAAATTGTGATATTTACTTTCGGCCTAAGATCATCGCCTTCTGCATGGCGTTTTGAGAACCGGTTTACGTTCTCTCTCGATCCATATTCACTAGGCTAGTCTAGACTGAATAGTCTGTTGCTAGAGGCACCACGAAGAGGTGGAGTAGGATCTGGATGGTTCAGGTTTACCGATCCAAGTGCAAGTCATCATCTGGAGTGGCTATTACCGTACAGGCAGCTTGCCTCCAGTCTTCTAAGTCCCGTTATTGTAATTTTACATACTAGGTTGTTAATGATCTCTAATACAAAGTGGGAGGTGAAGGCGCGCCTCACAGAACCAGAGCTGGAAGTTGTCAGCGACCCACAGCTGATGGCCTGCGCCAGGATCGGTGAACCATCCAGACCCTACTCCACCTCTCCGTGGTGTCTCTAGTAACAGACTAACCTGTCTAGTCTGGCCAAGCGAGTAGGGATCGAAGAGGGAAGACAACCCGGTACTCAAAAATGTCGTGCTAAATCAGATGTTTTGGGCAGAAAGGCGCAAATATCACAGTTATACTGCAAACCACAACACAACGCAGACACACCCACTTAACATCCTATTAAGGACGGATGACGAAGAGGTGTACCCCTTTAGTCATCGGGCGAACGCAAGCAAGTAATACAAGTAGGGGAAATGTAGGACATAACATTGTTATCTCTTTGATTCTCACATACCATCCCTCTTCTCCATACCGTGTGAAGTTATTATTTTTGTCAAACGCTATAGAGTTCATTACTTGCCTTCCTTAGATTAGACCTCACGCGTTGATTATATTGAACTGTTGCATAAACAAATTAGCTGATTACCCACATTATTTTTAAATAACTGAAATATCATGGGCAGAGGCAGACCAATTTTCTTCTGAATTCAAGACTAAAACTGAAATAAAAGAAATGACAGTGCAACCATTTATCTAGTCTACTATTAAGAAAAGAATGTGGACAAGTTGAGCATGTATTTAGAAGAAAATACTAGAGAATTACTAAACAGCTTTCAAATAGGAAACTTCAGGTCAGAGGTAAAGTGGACAACCACTAGAAATACTGGAAAAAAAAACAGTAACAAAAGAGGCAAGGTTGACAGGCATATACTGATCATGATAATCAAAAAGCTTGCCCTGAATAGAGGCAATCGGTAGGAGACTCTACGAGCCCTATGTACTGCCTTTCGACACTGGAAGTACCAAGAATTAAGAATAAAGAAAAATATATTTTTTTCCCCGCAATTAAAGCATATGCCCTTTCATGATACTCACTATGTCCGCACCTTCCTTCTCTCCCTCTCTCTCCCTCTCTCTCTCTCTCTCTCCCTCTCTCTCTATTTATATGTCTTCTCCAAAGATTTTTTTCATTGTTTGGAAAGGCGGGATCAGTGGTAAAGGAGATATGAAGGGACGAGAAGGGAACAAGGGACAAATCCAAAACACAAAACCACTTCTCTCCAGCTGTCATTCTCGGAGAACGCTATAAAGCTGTTTGGTAAACACAGCCACGACAGCTTGGGACCTAGCGTTTGTATTTCCCCAAACAGTTTGTCCAAAACTAGCGAATGACAAGAATTTAACTCGGGGGAAAAAAAACAAAGACAGCGACCAGTTTTACAAAATTATAATTATGGTAGGCCATTCGAGCTAAGTATTTAATTTATTTAATTTTTATTTATTAAATTAAAGCAAAAACATAAAATCTAGGCAAATCATTTGGGAGCCGCGATAGCTCAGTGGTTAGTGAACTTGATTACAAGGGACACGCAGTCGGGTTCGATCCTGATCGACGGCTTTCGAGTTGACCCAGCCTTGAATGGGTACGGGATTTGTTTCTGGGAAAGTAAATCGGCACGGACGTAATACTGACCATATTACCTCCAAAATAATGTGCCGAATCTATGAAAATGATGGTCACTAACACCATACTCCCTATATGCGTGACGGGGCTCTTTAATTTTTTTTTTTTTAACTTGTTGGTCATTTATGGAGGTGTGAAGGAGCGGTTAATTGACATATTTATCTTCGATGAGGTGAGTTCCGTTCCAACACGGACGTACTGCTTGCTTGCATCATCCGATGACTACCACGAATAGACCTTTTTCCCATCCGCCATTTAAAGACGTTAAGTGGGCAAGAATCCGTTATATTGTGGTTTGCAATAGAGCTGTGATATTTGTGCTTTTCGGCCCAACACATCCAACTTCAACAAAGTACTTTTGAGTACCAGATTGCCTTGCCTCTTTGATACGCTTGGCCAGACTAGGACTAGACTGGTTAGTCTGTTACTGGAGGCACCACGATGAGGGCAAGCAGGATCTGGATAGTTCTAATACAGCATTAGATCTTGTCATTTCTGCAAGTATTGCTGTACTAGATCTTGTCTGTCCTTCTATTATAAGTACTGTAGTACTAGACCTTGTCCTTTCTATAAGTACTGCAGTACTAGATTTTGTCTGTCTTTCTATAAGTACTGCAACACCAGACCTTGTCGTGTCTATAAGTACTGCAACACCAGACTTTGTCGTGTCTATAAGTACTGCAACACCAGACTTTGTCGTGTCTATAAGTACTCCAACACCAAACTTTGTCGTGTCTATAAGTATTCCAACACCAGACTTTGTCGTGTCTATAAATACTGCAACACCAGACCTTGCCGTGTTTATAAGTACTGCAACACCAGACCTTGTCGTGTCTATAAGTACTGCAGCACCAGACCTTGTCGTGTCTATAAATACTGCAACACCAGACCTTGTCGTGTCTATAAGTACTGCAACACCAGACCTTGTCGTGTCTATAAGTACTGCAACACCAGACCGTGTCGTGTCTATAAGTACTGCAACACAAGACTTTGTCTGTCTATAAGTACTGCAACACCAGACCTTGTCGTGTCTGTAAGTACTGCAACGCCAGACTTTGTCGTGTCTATAAGTACTGCAACACCAGACCTTGTCGTGTCTATAAGTACTGCAACACCAGACCTTGTCGTGTCTATAAGTACTGCAACACCAGACCTTCTATATCAGCAACGCTTACCACTGCGGGGACAACAGTGATGCCTCGTTAGCTACCCTGTTTAGATACAGACCGTTACCTGAGATCTAAGCTGGGAAATGAAGCGTAGTCTTCATCAAATGTGGTTCGCTGCTTCTCAAGTTTTATTGCTGTAATACACTTCCGTTGCGTTTCCACTGATTAATATTCCGTTTATCTTTAACAGTATCGTCATCGGTCTCGTTTGTGTTATTTTTTTCCTGGCTGTACAATTTTTATTTTACTTAATATTTTATCATTCCTTAATATGTCTACTTTATCCTAATAAAAACCACTTTCCGTTTTGGCAAGCTACTCATTGTTGTTTCTTGGCATCTGCCAAATGCTTTATGATTCTCCGTCACCGAAGAGTGTTGAGAGGATTCTTTCTTCTGTTTTTCTTGGCAGCATATCGCGGACAACACGGCCAGTGCATGCTTGCACGTTTTGTAGGGCGACAGCAAAGTTCACCCACTTCGAAGGGTGTCCCATGTTTGACCCAAACTATCCATTATGTTTTCGCTGTCTTCCGATCCGCCTCTCTTTCTCCTTCTCTCCAAAGCTCAATGCAATGAAGTTCTTGAACATCTTTCTGGATCTCTTCTGGACACACGACTGTTGTAACTCCAGTATGTGCCTATTATCACGGTTGGAACTTATGAACAGACATAATACCCTGGATACTGGAGGAATCCTAGGTAGAGAAAGTGCAAGGTAGACGAGACAGAGACAGGCCAAGACTAAAGTGGAATGATTGCATCAACAGATTAACAGGTGCATTATCAAAGCGAAAGTCATTTTAAAAAATGATGCTCCACAGTAGTCAACCTTTGCCTCGAAGACACCACACGAAGAGTGAATCAATGGAGCATTATATCCCCTTTATTTATCACTTGAACTCGTGGCATATATTGTTTTTCCTACATTTTCTGAGAACGTGCAAAACAACAAAAAAGGTCAAAGTCATGAGATGAATGACACGCAATAAAATATGTTGAATTCTATGGTATAACTTTCATTGGTTCATTTTTCTGGCTGGTCTGATATTCAATATTGACAAACCCAGCGATGACAGAATCTACTCCGCTAAATAGTTTATGGAAGCTACAACCGAAGATCATGGAGAGAATCATGTTTCCAATCGCAAATAAAACCGCAACAGATTTTACAGAGTGTCTCACTCGTTACCGAACACAACATTTTCACAAGAATTCTAACACCAACAAAGATATTGCAACAAAATTTGAACAGAAGTACGTTCTTTGTATGAGAAGTGACAGGGTGTCTCACTGGTTACCGAACACGACATTTCCACAAGAATTCTAACACCAACAAAGATATTACAACAAAATTTGAACAGAAGTACGTTCTTTGTATGAGAAGTGACAGGGTGTCTCACTCGTTACCGAACACGATATTTCCACAAGAATTCTAACACCAACAAAGATATTACAACAAAATTTGAACAGAAGTACGTTCTTTGTATAGCAAGTGACAGGGTGTCTCTCATTAGAAATGTGTGTGTAGTGTGTGTGTGTGTTGATGGCGCTTTTTTTGCGTGATAGGCCTGCCTGATGCGCCTCTGTGTTGAGATATTTCATGTGGCTGAGGTATCTAACACAATACGGTTATTATTTGTAAGTGTTCGTGTACACAGGATAGCTGGAAAATGTGTGTTCTTATATTCGGGAATAGCGAATATTTAGTGGTAAAACCATTATTAGAATGTCAGATTTGGTAGCAAATAAGACACCCTATATACATTCATCATCATCATAATTAGGTGCCGTCTCCGAATCGAAAGTTTGTTACCATGGAGCACCGTCTCGCTCTGTCTCTAGCTTTTATGGTGAAGATGTCATTGGCTGACTTGTGCATCTTTTTATGTTATTTATCCATGTGAGGATTAGTCTGCCTCTGCCTTTTTTACCTTGTATTTTCCCTTCCAAGTTTACTTTTAGTAGGCTGCTCTGTCTTGTAATATGCCCCAAAAATCTAATTTGACTTGTTTGAATTGTATTTAGTAGTTCTCTTTTTAATTTTTAGTTGTTTCAAGACTTCATAGTTTGTTTTCTTTTCTTTCCAACCAATTCTTCCCATTCTTCTATAAACCCACATTTCAAGGGCTTTAATTTTCTGTTCTGTTTTCTTATCTGATATCCATATTTCTGCACTATACAGGACTATTGAGAAGATGTAATATTTTGCTATTCTAGTTTTAGCCCTGGTGTTATTTGTTTTGATGTTAGTATATTTTTCATGGCATTAAAATTACTTTTTGCCATTCTCATTTTTTTAAATTTCAGTTTTACATCTAAATTTACATATAATATATTTTACATACATTTACATATAAATTAGAGCCCAAAAATAACATTTGGTGATTGCTAAAACAACAGAGTACTTACTATCTCTTAGCAACGAGCTTAAATTTGAAAGCAGGGAAGACAACAATAAGGCTATTGTGAAAGGTCTAGGTTATGTGAAGGGCAAACAATCAACGGACAGAATAAAGTCCTGTAGTCCTCTCATGTATAGGGCTCTACGTTTCGTCCTTAAGTATTTATAGCTGCTATTTATTTGGCGCGGGGCGGTGTGTAGTGGCCTTAATTGACATGACGATAGTGTCCTGCGTTATCTGTACCGAAGGGAAGGGGAGTCAAGAGCACAAGATATCACACGAAATCTAAAACAGATATTTATTTAGAAAGGAAAACAAATAAGAAGAAAGAACCGTAGAGGTTTAAACTGAAGCTTTTTTTAAATTCTAGACCAAAGTCAGATTAAATAATGAGATATAGAGAAAAAAAATGGTGTGGTTAACATCATCATCATCAAGTACCGGGCCTAGTGGCGTAGGTGATCATGTCTCTCCACAACATTCGATCTCGGCAGCTATTTATCATTTTTGTTGTTGACCTTCTGCCAAGCCATTCTCTTAAGCTGTCTGTTATTTTTTCTCTTTGCTTCCCTCTATCTCTTCGTGCCTCAATTTTTGCAGTTGTTACAATATATTCAAGTTGTTCTCTTCTCATTACATGGCCAAAAAATGATGATTGTCTCTTCCTAACATTGGAAATTAGCTCTCTTTTTGCTTTGACCTTTCCCAGAACCTCTTCATTACTCTGCTTAGCTGTCCATGGTATTCTCAACATTCTTATGTAAAACCACATTTCTACAGACTCCTTATCTAGGTGTGGTTAAAGCTTTATGTTATTGATGAACGACACACATTTGAACGACGTTTCGGCTCAATAGGCCATCAGCAAGAACAGACAAACAACACACACACACACAATTGTAAGTAAATAAAATTAGTCCTACATTGCTAACTAATAATGAAGGATCCAAAACAAAATAATATCGAACTAGTACGAAAAACAAACATGAAAATGTAATAGGAGTCATTAACAAAAAAAGGAAAAAGTTGCAAAAGAAGAAACTGATGGTTCAACATTTAAAGATTGGATGGATAAAACAAATCGATCTGTTATAAATTATATACATCAATTATACAACTAGTGGATATTTATTATGGATATTATTTTTATGGATACTATTTATAAAATAATTATTGATCGAATGATTTAACTAATGTTTGACTTTTGAAAGTAATGGATTATGTGATAAAATTAATGGATCGAATGATGGATGAGTCTAAGTGATGGACTCATAAAATAACAATAAAGTGTGTTAAGAATAGAGGATATGGTAATAAAACTTAAAGATCAAGTGTTAACATTAATAAGATATGGCTTTGAAAATATGAGATTAAGTGATCAACCTGAAAGAACAATTAAGTTTCGGTGTTTAAACCAAAGCTTCGGATGGTAAACTAAAAGATTGATTACAATTATATAGAATCGGGTGATTATAAATCAATGCCCGCTTATGATGAAACAAAAGATCGAGTGATGTATTTAAATCGTAGCGGAAAAAGGAGGGAGGAATAAAATATAGAATCTGTTGGTGAAACTAAATGAGTTGGTTATACATGTAAAGGATGGAAGATACATCTACAGTGTTGGGTTATAACACAGAAATTGGAAATAATATAGAAATGTGTGATAAGATATGGGTGATAACAGAAATGTGTGATAAGATATGGGTGATGACAGAAATGGGTGATAAGATATGGGTGATGACAGAAATGGGTGATAAGATATGGGTGATGACAGAAATGGGTGATAAGATATGGGTGATGACAGAAATGGGTGATTAGATATGGGTGATGACAGAAATGGGTGATGATAACACAGAAAGGGAAGACAATATAGAAATGGGTGATAAGACAGAAATGGGTGATGGTAAAATAGAAATGGAAGTGACATAGAAATGGAAGATAACATAAAAATGGGAGAAAACACAGAAAGCAAAGACAATATAGAAATGGGTGATGATAACATGGAAATGGGACAAAATACAGAAAGCGAAGACAATACAGAAATGGGTGATGATAACATGGAAATGGGATAAAACACAGAAAGCGAAGACAATATAGAAATGGGTGATAACATGCAAATGGGATAAAACACAGAAAGCGAAGACAATACAGAAATGGGTGATACAAATAAAAAAAAAAACCTATGATTAGTCCAAAAGATGTTGCCATAAAGGAAAGTGCTGACAATAAAATCAAGTTATTTATGTATTCACTTTCAGATTGAACAATCAAATGTCCCCAATGAAACTACAATCCTGAATTAACTGCACACTTGGGAAAGAACTGGCACAGGAAGTGTGTAGACAATTCAAATAAATGAAACCTCATTACACAGTTCAAAGTAGTGACATTTATGCTTGCGTTTTGCATTATATTTTCTAACTTTGCTATCACGAATCATTGAACTCAGAATCCGGACTCTGAAATGAAGCATCTATTTCTCACTATTTCGGTTCCGCCCATTACACTTTCTCTTTCAACGTAGTGGATACTGAAATTTCATAAGACTCTTGAATTTGGAAACTTTCTCGTGCTTATTTAGTCATTACATCAGACAAGAAAACAGAACAGAAAATTGAAGCCTTTGAAATGTGGATTTATAGAAGAATAGGTAAAATTGGATGGAAAGAAAAGAAAACAAACGATGAAGTTTTAAAACAACTGAAAATAAAAAGAGAACTACTAAATACAAATAAGACAAGACAAATGAAATTTTGGAGGCATGTTAAAAGACACAACAGCCTCCTAAAAGTAATATTGGAAGGGAAAATACAAGGTAAAAGAGGCAGAGGCAGACCAAGACTAACATGGACGAGTAACATCAAAAGATGGACAAGTCAATCTATGACAGCCTGCACCATAAAAGCAAGAAACAGAGTAGAATGGCGATTCATGGTAGCCAAACTTCGTTGCGGAGAAGGCACTCGATGATGATGATGATGATGATTTAGTCATTAAACAGTTTGACACTCGTGTTGATAAAAGAAGGTGGAATCACCACTCTGTCTAGGTGGAATCACCACTCTACTTGTCTAGGTGGAATCACCACTCTACTTGTCTAGGTGGAATCACCACTCTACTTGTCTAGGTTGAGTCACCACTCTACTTGTCTAGGTGGAGTCGCCACTCTACTTGTCTAGATGTGAATCACCACTCTACTTGTCTAGGTGTGAATCACCACTCTACTTGTCTAGGTGTGAATCACCACTCTACTTGTCTTGGTGGAATCACCACTCTACTTGTCTTGGTGGAATCACCACTCTACTTGTCTTGGTGGAATCACCACTCTACTTGTCTTGGTGGAATCACCACTCTACTTGTCTAGGTGTGAATCACCACTCTACTTGACTAGGTGTGAATCACCACTCTACTTGACTAGGTGTGAATCACCACTCTACTTGTCTAGGTGGAGTCACCACTCTATTTGTCTAGGTGGAATCACCACTCTACTTGTCTAGGTGTGAATCACCACTCTACTTGTCTAGGTGGAGTCACCACTCTACTTGTCTCTTGAAAGGTCAGTTCCAACATTAACACATCTATGCTTGTAAAACTGTTTTGTTTACAAAAATTCTACATTTTGCTATTCTGGAGCGAAAGAAAGAATGAATAAATGAATGAATGAATGAAAAAAGAAAGAAAGAAAGAAAGAAAGAAAAGAAAAATAGAAAGAAAAAGAAAGAAAATGAAAGAAAGAAAGAAAGAAAGAAAAAGAAAGAAAGAAAGAAAAATTGTGAAAGATGGATAGATAACTACTCCAAAGAAATAAAAAAAATAATGTATTAAACCGTTCAGTTATATTTATGGTAATTGTTTTAGTCAGCGATTTTGCAATAATTTAATTACATTGTCAATAATTTTGCAGCAGGAAATTGATTATTAACCACTTTTCATCGTTGAAATTTGTTGTTAATTTTTTACTGCATGCAATGACTTTTTTTGTTCACACTTTTGCCACAATGCGGAATTGTTTTGTTAACGATTTCATCGCAATAAAATTGTTCATTGCCATCTTTTATTTTACAGGCGCAATTCAGATCTCATAAAAAGACAAGAGAAAGCGGGCGATGCATTCATGACTGCAAACGATCCTATGGGGAGAGCTCTTCAAACATGCCAAAGCAAACAACACTTACGCCCTTCGGCCAACATCGGATCTTCATGAAGGTTGTCTTCACGTTTTACGAATTCTTGCCAGGAATTTTTCAAGAAAATAAAAAGTTTCAAAGAAAAATTTCTGCCCCCTCCCCTCTCTAATCAGCGGCGTATCCATGGAAGAGTATTGGTATGCAGCCACCACATTCTTTTTTTTTAAAAAAGAGGAGAGGTTTAAAAAAAATATTCAACGAAAAGGAACATAAAAGTACTCAGCAGCTCATAACTATTAAGGGATAAACAATGGGGTTATGGTTTTGGTTAGTCGAAACCCCAGTATCACTGCAAACGAATTAAGAATCCATAATTGCTCAACCGCCTGTGCCAGTGGAATCATCCAAATTAAAATTCATCTCAGTGAAGAAACCAAACAAAAGAAGGCAGCTGTAGTCACCATCATATCAGCTACAGCACACGCCAAAAGACATAAGGCCAAGCGGCACCGAAAGTGAACGCAGCTGAACTGTCCTTTGTCATATGATATCATCATGCAACGTAAGCAATGGGAATATCGAAACACGATCCGGATGGAAAACACATCATAAACAATGGAGAAAGCTGAACTTGTTTCATCATCATCAATGACATCATCATGTGTCATACCGGATGGCACGGGCGATCATGTCCTTCCACAATTCTTTGTTCATAGTAATAAAAAAAAGTAAAGTACCCTTGTCACGCCAAGTGGCGTATAGGGAATATGGTGTTAATGACCATACATTATACAGACCTTCGGCACATGATTTTTGGGATAATGTGGTCGGTATTACGCCCATCCGGCTTTACTTTCCCAGAAAAAAATTCGGTACCCATTTAAGGCTGGGTGAACCCGGAAGCCGTCGGTTGGGATCGAACCCTACCCCTTGTCCTTTGTAGTCTAGTTTACTAACCACTGAGATATCGCAGCTCTTTGTTGTGATATCTGATAGTGCTTCGTATCAATTCTTTTGTTGACTGTTTTCAGTGCCAGGACACCAAGCTAGTCTGTATTTTCTCTCTCTGTCGTTCGTGATCTCTTTTTCCCTGTATTTTGTCAGTTTTCATACAAAATTTCAACATTCCTTTTCTCATGATGTGTCCGGAAAAAAAACTCTTGCTTCTTTCACAGTTTTTTTTAAAAATTAAGTTCCTTGGTCGCAGAAGAAGAAAAAGGAGCTCTCTTTTTTACATTGACCTCTGAATTTGATTACAGAACTAATTAGAAGAATGCAGTAAACTAGTATATATAGTTATATATATATATAGTATATATAGTTATAATTCTGTAAAAAAAACTGCACTCAAGAGAAATAATTTTACTGTAAACCTAAATAATTGCTCAAAATGTGAATTTATTAGTCTTTGCTTCCTTATTTCCTTCCTCTAACCCTTCCTCCTTCCCACTCTTCCTCCCTCCCACCCTTCCTTCCTCCCTCCCGCCTTTGTTTGTTTGTTTGTTTCTTCCTTCTTTCTTTCTCTCTTTCTTTCTTTCTCTCCCTCTTTCTTTCTTTCTTTCTTTCTGTGCCTTCCTTTCTTCTTTCAAGTGTTCACCTACTTTCTGCTAAAGTAATGAATTGTCATCTTTGTCATCCGACCTTAAAAGGAAGTCATGTGGTCGTAGATAAGTTGCGTTGTGGTTTCAATGTGATATTTCCTCGTTTCGGCCCAATACAACCGACTTCAACTTGGCGTTTCTGTGCGCGGAGTTGCCTTCCCTCAGGATCCCTCCCACTCACTTGGCCAGGCTGTTTAACCTGCATCTAGAGGCACCTCAAAGACATGCTGCAAGATCTGGATATTTCTGGCTCCCCGATTTTGGCGCAAGAAAGTAGCTACGAGTCGCTGACTACTTTCAGTTCTGATGGTGACAAGCTCCTTTTTCTGTGTTTCATTTCCAGCAGTAGTATTTTCACAAATGAAAAGACGATTAGAGGCCACAGAGATGGGATTTCTCAGAAGAATGTTGAAAGTTCCCTGGATAGCTAAAAAGACCAATGAGGAAGTTCTCAAAGAGGCCAACACAAAAAGGGAGCGCTTAAAAAACATCAGAAAGAAGCAATCAACATTTTTCGGGCACATCATGAGAAGAGGAAAGTTGGAATACTTGGTTACAACTGGCAAAATAAAAGGAAAGAGAGATCGCGGACGACAAAAAGAGAAAATATTGGATAGCTTGGTGTCATGGCATGGAAAACAGTCAAGAACAGAACTGATACGATGCACTGTAGATAGAAGATTGTGGAGGGACATGATCACCTACGCCAACCGGTATGGCACATGATGATGATGATGAGTATTTTCACATTTCTTCATATCTCTTTGTTTTCACGAGTTTTTGATTATCATATTTACATAGGCGGCTTCATGCGTTGTTGTGCGTTACCGTTTCCTTTAATCTCATGCTTGTGCTGACACCGGCAGCTGTTCCCCTTGTAGCTGTAGCAGTTATGTGATGTTCACAACGGTTGGTCATTGAAATTTTAGTAGACTTGTTCATTTGTGTTTTTCAGAAAGATAAAATACATATACTACTTCTATTATGCATTGAAAATTATTAGACGACGATGTGTTTTAAAATATAAAAAAACTTTTCTGATTAAACATAGAATATTCCCTCTTCCAAATTCTCAAATTTTGCTGATTTTTAATCTTTTTATTACAAGCATTGGCTACAAAAATAGCATTCAGCATTAATATTGACCTCAGCTTAAAACGTGTGTTGTGGTGTGGTGGTGGTGTGTTGTGGTGGTGGTGGTGTGTTGTGGTGTGGTGGTGTGTTGTGGTGTGGTGTGTGTGGTGTGTGGTGTGTGTGTGTGTGTGTGTGTGGGTGTGGGTGTCGGTGTCGGTGTCGGTGCGGTGCGTGTGTGGCGTGTGTGTGTGTGTGCGTGCGTGCGTGCGTGCGTGCGTGCGTGCGTGCGTGCGTGCGTGCGTGGTGTCACAAATAGAAACCACTTTTGTAAAATATCCATATAAAGATTGAGTGGAATGTACCAGGCTCAGACCATCTTTATCCATATAAACTGCCAAAATTTCAAGACTTGAACTAAAATGCCATTTTTAAATGAAAACAAACAGCTGTGTTATTGTTTATCTGGACTTTGCTCTTACCCCAGCACTGAAGCCCGACCAGTTGCAAGAGCGTGATGGTGGTTGATTAAGTTCCCATTGGCAGGCGATGACTGCAACATTAACACTTCTGTTTCATTGCGTGTTGGATGCAGGCTATGGTTTCAGTAATGTCTTTTCTGATGGCATCTTTCTTATTCTGTCTCAACCATTACTTCAATGGCTTTTCACAAGCATCTCGAATCATATGTAACGATCTTTATCTCCCTGTAAGTTTAAATTAGGACTATGTTATTTGTTTCGAATTATAAGGGATCTTCTTTTATGTTATTTGTTTCTAATTATAAGGGATCTTCTTTCCTTCCTTATTTCCTTTCAGCGTCGAGGGGAGATATAATTTGCGGTCGTTTGCTCTTCTGTTCGCCTCTGCTGCTGTTGTTTTTCCTAATGTTTGTAATATTCCGTCAATCTATCATTTTCGTGGTCGGCCCTTGTGTCTGGTGTTCTCGCAACGTCTATTGAAAGTTTTGTTGTGTTGTGTTTTGATCGTTCTGCCTTGTCACGTGACCAAACCATTTTATCTGTTGTTTATTTTATATTCTATGGCGGGGATTCTTCCTAGCTTTTTAAATATTTTTATCAGTTCATTTCTGATCTTATATCTCAAGCTGTTTCAAGTCATTCGTCTAACACGTTTCATCTTGGTGATGGTTATTTTTCTTTCTTATTGTTCTTGTACCTACCGTCCAGGACTAGTATTGGTAACACACCGTTGGGATGAAGATTGTATTGTAGGGTGCCCGTTTTGTCTCTAAAGTTATTTCTTTGTTGGAAATAGTGGTGATAGTTGTCCTTTGATTTGATAAGGTAGAAATAATGGCAGGAATATATTATTTTATAACTTATTACTTTGTATTTACACACACACACGCGCGCGCACACACGCGCACACACACGCGCACACACGCGCGCGCACACACACACACACCCACGCACGCACGCACACACATACACACGCACACATAACATGATTATCATCAAGTGCCGTGCAAATGTAGATGTTCAAGTCTCTCCACAACTTTCTATTTCAACAATTGTTAATTTTGATATTCAATTTCTGCAATTTTCAAACGTTGTCTGGTATCGTTTCTCTTATATCTTCTTCACTCAGTTTTTTGCATTAGTTAAAATATATTCCACATGTTTCCTTCTCATTATACATCATCATCATCAACATGTATCGTGACTGTTAACGTAGGTGATCATGTCTCTCCACAACTTTTGATCTCGGCATTTATTTATCATTTCTGTTACTGACCTTCTGCCAAGCCATTCTCTTAAACTGCCAGGTATCTTTCCTCTTTCCTTCTCTCTATCTTTTCGTCCCCCAATTTTCCCAGTTGTTGCAATAGATTTCACCTGGTCCCTTTTCATTATACAGCTTGACCTTAGTTAAATAATATGCTTTCCTATTTTGCCTTTGCATCTCATTCACTCTCCTCCATATACATTACAGTTGTCCGTGGTACTCTCCATATTCTTCATTAAAACCAAATTTCTAAATCCTAAAAATTGTTGTGTCATTGTCCGACTGTCCATGATTTACTTCCATGTATTAAGACTTTATATAACACCGACGAACTATCTTCTTAATTCCCCTGTCACAAATGGAATGTATTTTTCGTATTGTCATTTTTTTTAAAAAGCAACTTCTACCTTGGCTGTTGGGGGAGCACAAGCGCCTGCGACCTGCGGTCGCAATAGCAGGGTCGGCGCAGGGTCGGCGCACCATCAGCTGACCAAGACCTAGCAGATCTACCTCCTCGCGGTCCCCCCTGGTAACAGTCTGCGTCAAAACAGGCTGGCTAACAGAAGCTAGGATCGCCGTGTTTCCCGTAGTGGTGGCTGTTACTGATTGAGGACCCAGTATTGCAGAACCTCTGGGCTGGACTAGTAGTTTCCCAGCATAGCCTGGGACAGACGAACTCCAACCTCTCCAGTAAGAGCCGGGAATGTCAAGAAAGCCATTACGACCCGCCACATCTAATGAGTCAAAGAACAGCAAGCTCGTATCAACTATTTGCAATCAATCAATCAATCTTGGCTGCTCAGTGGTTTATCATTGAGACTTTAATTGTTTTGCTCATTTGTGTCTTTCGGGAAAGATAAATTACACAAACATTCAAAGTGATAAGATGAAGCTGTATTTTAAAATGTTCAATACGTTGTAGCTACAAAATGAACATTGCATCCATCGAAACTCTCAGAACTGCTAATTTTTCATCATTTGTGTTGCGAGCACTAAAAACTAAAATAATATTTAAACATAAATATTTTCTTTAGCTAAACATTTTTTTTTTTTTGGGGGGGGGGTGTCTCAAATTGAAACCACTTTCTATAAATAAACTAATTAGTTTTAAGAATGAGTAGAAAGGTTCATGATATCTTCATTCATAAACGCAACACAAATTAGAAGATTGTAACTAAAATACCACTTTGATGTGAAAACAAACAGCTGTGACTCTGCATCTCAGTCCTTGTATATATAAAACCATAAATTAATGAGTTTAATTTTTTTCAGCGTGTCAGACTTGTTTTATTTGCTCATAAAATGAACATATATTTTATCTGGAGGTAATATAATACATCAGCATCATCAAGTATCATGCCTGCTAGCGTAGATGATCATGTCTCTCCACAACTTTCGACCTCGACAGTTATTTATCATTTATGTTGTTGGCATTCTGCCAAGCCATTCTCTTAAGCTCTCTGGTATTTTATCTTTTCGTCCTTCAATTTTCCCAGTTGTCACAATATATCCCAGCTGTTCCCTTCTTATTACATGACCAAAAAAATAATTGTTTCTTTCTAATATTGGAAATTCGCTCTCTTTTTGCTTTGGCCTCTGTCAGAACGTTTTCATTACTCGTCTTAGCAGTCCGTGGTATTCTCAAAATTCTTTTGTAAAACCACATATTGTCCACTATTCACGTCCATATGTTAAGACTGGCTCTACATAGCATTTAATAACTATATAATACATAAAAGACACAAATGAGCAAAGTATCAATGACAATCAACTGTGATTGATATTTTTACATTTTTCAAAATTCGATGTTAAGAAGCTTGGTGTAGATCGATATTGTTGAATGTTGATTTGGTAAACTTCCTCGACTACAATGTGGTCACTAAGATATTGATGATCTACGATAACGCCTCATGCATTCAGTGTGCTAAATATAGTAAATTAAAGTAAACAGTCCGTGCTTTTTTGTAAGCGTGTATTATTTTCCTTATCTTAGTTCTGATTAATATAAAATTGCATTCTACCTCAGCATTACAGTGTCGTATGAAGACTGGCCACCGCGAATCCTTATTTTAAAAATAATATATGCAGTAACGGAAAAGGTAGTTAGAAAAAGTATTGTCAAACAGATCGGGGTCAAAAGTTATCCAGTGTTCCCTAGCGTTCGGCTTCTCGTGGCAAGGCGCAGTGCCAAGGAGTACAGGTTCGATCCTGCTTCGGACCATATAATGTTCTTTGCTTTTTCTATTGTTGTTTATTTGTCATTTTTTTCTGAGTGCTGTAAAACAAACCTCTTCCTCCTATGATTCGCTGAATTATCGCCTCGGAAGTTTCCCTCCATAATAATATTCATTTATTATTATTTGTCTCCAGTTAAATGTTGTACTGACCTAAAGAGGGGTTTTCCATACCTGACCGCCCTCAAGATTCGCCACTGCTTCTAGATAACTTGTCCTTCATTTTCTTCTGAGATTACAAGACTCAAAATTGTATTCGCTGTTGTCACCTCAGATTCCCCGCTTGAAATCGATTTCAAATATAAAGGTGGCAGGACATCCTGCCAAAGCTGTTACGTGTGATTTTCCAACTGTGAACACAAAAGAGGAATGACGTTCCCATCTCTTTGCCCAAGTTATTGAAAGAAAGAACATCAACCCACTTTAACCCGCTCTTAAATGAAACAAAAAATCTAGGAACCCTATAACTTTCTTCCTTTTTTTTAATGAAAAGATATTCTTTCTTCATGTGTGAAATCTGTCAAAGTAAACTGTATTTTCGATGGTCTCTTTTAGACAGTCTTCATTTCATTGTCTACTCATTTACAGCAACGTTGCAGACTTTACAGGTGGCTGAATTGCTTTTCTGAGAAGAAGATAACCTGTAATGGCAGACAGTCAGAACAATATAAAAATATAAATTAGATGTGCGCGCAGACAGAAGCCGCTTAATTGGAAATAGACGGACTTATATATAATGTATGTTTCAGAAAAGGATGCTATTGCAGAAGCTATTTTCGTTTATCTCAACAGTAGCTGCTTCTAGCATTTTTAAATTACCACTGGCCAGGTAAGGTAAATGAAATATACAGCTAGGTCCTATCGGAAACAAATAATAAAATTTAGAATAGAACTTTAAAGTAATGGGTTCTCATCATACACTGTGGAGTATGATTAATATGATGAAAATGGTGAGTGTTCAAATTGTTCTATAATGATCAGTAGATTTATGAATAATGTAGTCAGTACTATAAAAGGCCGATCTAATTTCTCCCGTCCCTTCCTGGTCGAGAAGATCTCGGTACCTTTTTTCAGATGTTGGTTGAAACCCCAAAGCCGTTTTGTCAGAAAATATATGCTTAGATCAAAACTGGACCCGGATAACACAAAGAGCTAAGCACACCCGGACACCTCCGATAGCTGAACACATCCGGAAAATTCAGATCGCTGAAAACACCCGGACAACTCAGAGAGCCGAACACACTCAGACAACTCAAATATCTGAACACACCCGGACAACTCAGAGAGCTGAACACACCCGGACAACTCAGAGAGCTGAACACACCCGGACAACTCAGAGAGCTGAACACACCCGGACAACTCAGAGAGCTGAACACACCCGGACAACTCAGATAGCTGAACACACCCGGACAACTCAGAGAGCTGAACACACCCGGACAACTCAGATAGCTGAACACACCCGGACACCTCAGAGAGATGAACACACCCGGACAACTCAGAGAGCTGAACACACCCGGACACTTCCGATAGTTAAGCACACCCGGACAACTCAGAGAGCTGAACACACCCCGACAACTCAAGAGACCCGAACACACCCCGACAACGCAGAGATCTGAACACACCCGGACACTTCCGATAGTTGAGCACACCCGGACAACTCAAGAGAGCTGAACACACCCCGACAACGCACAGGCAGAACACACCAGGACAACTCAGAGAGCTAAGCACACACGCAATTTGGCTGGCTCATAGATAAACATCGCAGTGGGTTTACTGAAGCTGTCCGTTTATGTAAAACCTCAAATGATGTTAACGATTATAACAATAATAATAATAATAATAATAATAATGTTCTTTCAAGTCTGAACGCGTTCCGACAACCTTACAGGGCTTTAACGAATCTTGGGACGCATCTTTTATGGGTAATTGAACAAAATAGAATAGCAGCAAGTTTATATTATCTTATTATAGTCTTTGACAGGGGAAATACAAACTTAAGTACACTGGAGTTTCAGATAGACGCACGGCATACTTTCTTGTTTTATAGAACAGAACGCTAGCATTACGTGTTACAAATTGTTACCCAACAAATTCTAATTTAGTAATAACAATAAAATAATATTGATGATGATAATAGATAGTAATACTGATGGTAATAATAAGAACATTAATATTAGTTAATATTCATGTTAATGATTATAATAATAATAATAATAATAACAATAATATTAATTGGTGATGATGTTGATGATTATAGTTATGTAAAATAAACATATGATTAATACAATCTTCATCCCGACGTTGTGCTATCAACGGCAGTCCTGGACCTTACCTGCAAGAACAATAAAAAAAAATAACCACTACTGAGATTAAATGTGTTAGATGTGTTGTCTACATCCCATGCGAGAGAGTGGGGAAATGAAAGAGCGGACATGTTGGCTAGTAGCTGCCGATGAAGACGGTCAACCAATGAATCGGGCGGACGTCATCAATGCCATCCGAGATGTGGGTTATTGGGACTTTGACAACCGGCAGTCCACGTCACTTCTTTGGATGAAAGAGATGGGAGTTAAGAACAAGATTCTGGCACAGCCAGGAACTGGAAACTTAGTGGACGTAGAAGAGAACTGAACCGACACAGAACTGGAGTCGTCATTCGCTGGACACTGAGGGAATTGCTGAGGAGGGGATCTGAGCCCCTGAACTGGAGTCGTCAGTCGCTGGACACTGAGGGAATTGCTGAGGAGGGGATCTGAGCACCTGAACTGGAGTCGTCAGTCGCTGGACACTGAGGGAATTGCTGAGGAGGGGATCTGAGCACCTGAACTGGAGTCGTCAGTCGCTGGACACTGAGAGAATTGCTGAGGAGGGATCTGAGCACCAGAACTGGAGTCGTCATTCGCTGGACACTGAGGGAATTGCTGAGGAGGGGATCTGAGCACCTGAACTGGAGTTGTCAGTCGCTGGACACTGAGGGAATTGCTGAGGAGGGGATCTGAGCACCTGAACTGGAGTCGTCAGTCGCTGGACACTGAGGGAATTGCTGAGGAGGGGATCTGAGCACCTGAACTGGAGTCGTCAGTCGCTGGACACTGAGGGAATTGCTGAGGAGGGGATCTGAGCACCTGAACTGGAGTCGTCAGTCGCTGGACACTGAGAGAATTGCTGAGGAGGGGATCTGAGCACCTGAACTGGAGTCGTCAGTCGCTGGACACTGAGAGAATTGCTGAGAATGGGATCTGAGCACCTGAACTGGAGTCGTCAGTCGCTGGACACTGAGGGAATTGCTGAGGAGGGGATCTGAGCCCCTGAACTGGAGTCGTCAGTCGCTGGACACTGAGGGAATTGCTGAGAATGGGATCTGAGCACCTGAACTGGAGTCGTCAGTCGCTGGACACTGAGGGAATTGCTGAGAATGGGATCTGAGCCCCTGAACTGGAGTCGTCAGTCGCTGGACACTGAGGGAATTGCTGAGAATGGGATCTGAGCACCTATTGACATGTTCGGAGTCAAATGATGATGACCCGCAAATAGCTCAATAACAATAATTCTTCATAGAGTACAAAATAACAAATGTTAATACAAAAACATACACAAAAGGCACGTACTTATCTATCCAAAAAGGTCATGTAAAATGGTAGACTCGTGGAGTCTGAAAGATCAGAAGAGGAAGTGACCAGGCCCAAAGAGCCTTTTGGTTTGGATCTCGAGGACTACAAAAGAGTCGTAGTAAGTAAGGGTTCCCTGAAGTTGGATGAAATTAGGGGTCCGATAGGGCAGGAGTGAAAAGAGAGCAGGAGGTGTACTAGGGGAGAGTAGCCTAGATACGAGAGTGGAAGAGGAGAAATGTGAAAAGAGTTTAATCTCCTTGGTTGCAGAGTGCCAAAGAGATCAATGAGGCGAATCGGATGAATCGACTGTGGGTATCTTAGGAGCAAGAGTGGATCCCAAAAACTGGAAATCCTTAGAAATAATGTGGCCAAGATTTATGAAATCGGGGAAGATCGGAATGCCGGAATCGTGTTCAATGTTGTGTCTGTGTTCACAGACCTTATTTATATTATATGAAATATTTTACATATGTTCCTATCTATTATTATAATTATATTGGCAATGACGATAATAATAACAATGGTGATGATAATAATAATGACGACAGTAATAACAATGGTGATAATAATAACAATGATAAAAATCATGATGGTAATAGTAACAACGATGGTGATAATAAAAACAATTATGATGTTATTAACAATGATGATGATGATAATAACAATGACATTGGTGAAGATGTTCATGATATTAATAAGCTGGAGAAAGAGCACAGAGTCCCGTTTCTCCTAAAGTTGCTCCCAGCAATGTGGAAACCCTCCAATCCACATCCTCAAAATTGCGTGTTAGGGGAAACTTTATTTTTTTAACAACAGTAATTTAAAAAAATAAATACTACCCCTTACCTAATTAAATAATCAACATACTCACCCTCTGAAGTAGAGAAATCAGTCCCGGTGACCGGGAAATTAACAGCTTCACAAGCAACACAATCCACAATGAAATTAAATTACCCCGCAAAAATACGTTAACAGCTCGCAGCTTGTTGGATTATTAACAAACAACAAAAATCATGCGCGTCATAGAATCACTTCTGACTGACCTGCGCTCCTATTCGGTCAGTATAACCTTTAACTGCTTGACAATACTTTTTCTAAAGATCATTCCCTTTACTTAATGCATATATTTTTTAAACCATTTTAGTAAGGAAGGTTTTTATTAATTTATCGGTAGAGATTTGAGAGACAACATTTTTCTTGATTTTAAATATTAACCTACGTGTTTATAGTTATATAACACTTAACATATTATATATGAATATTTCTATAACTAGAATAGGTAGAATTGGATGGAAAGAAAAGAAAACAAACGATGAAGTTTTAAAACAACTAAAAATGAAAAGAGAACTACTAAACACGATTAGAACAAGACAAATGCAATTTTGAGGCATGTTAAAAGAAACAACAGTCTAATAAAAGTTATATTGGAAGAGAAAATACAAGGTAAAAGCGGCAGAGGCAGACCAATACTAACATCAAAAGATGGACAAGTCAACCTATGACTATCTGTACCATCAAAGCAAGAGACAGGGTGGAATGGCGCTTCATGGTAGCCAACCTTCGATGCGGAGATGGCACTCAATGATGGTGATTATTTCTATAACTAAACAAGGAATTAGCTTTCACCAATACCAAGATGATAAAAGTTATATAAAAAAGAATAAGTCTTGATGATAGTTTGAGGTGAGCACTGTGCGGCTAAAGAGACATGATCGAAATCGGCATGGCGCATGGTGCGTCGGAACGTACGGAAAGAGTTAATAAGCATTCTCTATAGCCAGTCTTTGTACGACACTGTGGTTCTATGGTAGAATACATTGTTGTATCAATCAAAACTAAGAAAAGGAAAACTATACACGCTCACAAAAAAAGCACGGACTATGTAGTTTATTTTCTCTATTTAGCACACTGTGTGCATGAGGTGTTATCGTAGATCATCAATATCTTAGTGACCACAATGTAAACGTTTACCAAATCAACATCCAACAATAGCGATCTACAAGTCAAGCCTCTTACATCGGTTATTTAAAAAATGTATAAATATAAATCACAGTTGGTTGCCATTGATACTTTGCTTATTTTAGTCGTTTCAAGAAAATTAAACACGAGTGCTTCTTCTATTATGCATTCAACGTGATTAACAGAAGCTACTGTTGGACATTTTAACTTTAGAATTTAAATATTTGGGAACTTTGTTAACCTCAGACGGAAGATGTACAAAAGAGGTGAGGTGCAGAACTTCTCAGGCAAAATCAGCTTTCCAAAAAAATGAGGAAGATACTATGCGATTTTGACAATAGAAACAAGAAAAAGAGTTCTTAAATGTTATGTAGAGTCAGTCTTAACATATGGATGTGAATTATGGACAATAGGACAACAAACAAGAAGATCACTGGAGTCTGTACAAATGTGGTTTTAAAGAAGAATGTTGAGAATACCAAGGACAGCTAAGAAGAGTAATGAAAACGTTCCGAAAGAGGCCAAAGCAAAAAGAGAGCTAATTTCCAATATTAGGAAGAAACAATCATCATTTTTAGCCACGTAATGAGAAGAGAACAAATGGAATATATTGTAACAACTGGGAAAACTGAAGGACGAAGAGATAGAGGAAAGCAAAGAGAAAAAATACCAGACAGCTTAAGAGAATGGCTTGGCAGACGGTCAACAACAGAAATGATAAATAACTGTCGAGATCGAAAATTGTGGAGAGATATGATCACCTACGCCATGAGGCCGGGTACTTGATGATGACTGTTGGACAGAGATACAACAAAGATGATGCACGGCGCTCGAGGGGCACATTCTGCGAAAGCAAAGTGAGTGGAAAACACGATACGAGTTTTTAGAATCCCCACGGCAGGAGACAAAGATCAGTATATACACGGAAAAGACAAGATAGAAGCAGAGATGAAGGAGATGGGGTAGACATGGAACGATTTTATAAAAATGACAAGAAACAAGACGGCATGGAAAAGTTGTGTTCAAGACCTATGCTCCTCGGGGAGCTGGAAAGAAGAACAAAAACAATCTATTTATTTCACAATTTAGAAACTGCTTTGTGTTCAAAACAGGATATTGTCTCCCCGAAACTCGCAGACTGACCAAACTTTCATCGTTTTATTACGAGCACTTTCTATTGAAATGTCATTCTTGCGTTGATATTGACTTCAGTTAGAAATGTTGTGTTTGTTGTACCGTGTCTCAAATTAAAACCACATCTATACAATATAATAGTTATAAGAAAGGGAGAAATGTAGCAAGCTCAAAACATGTTCATTAATAAAGGCTGCTTAATTTATCAGATTAAAACTCAAAAGCGAAACTGAGAAGAAATGAAACAGTTGTGAAATATATGCAGGTACGGGTTTGACACAAGGTCAAGGGATATTCAGGGCAAAGAAATGCACCAAATGCGAAGCTGCAGTGAAGTTAACAGTGTGGAGAAATGAACAAATCTATAATGAAAACAATGGAATGGTTAAAGCTTCACGTAACAAGTGGATACCACAAATCAGAACGACATTTCGGCGCAAGGGCCTTCAACAGGAACAAACATACAACAAACGTACACATATGTATTTAAAATAAAAAATAAATAATTAAAAAATCGAACTAGAAAGAGAAAGGAAAAGTAGAGTAGACTTTTGTGCACCCACATGCACCCCGTGCGCACTTCCGCTCTTTCAGAAGAAAGATTCTTTATAGGTCTTATATGGAACTTTTTATTAACATTTTTTTCTCTTTTACTTTTCATTTATCTTTCTATATCGATTTTTTAATTATTTATTAAACAAAATTTTAAATACATATTTGTACGTGTGATGTATGCTTGTTCCTGTTGAAGGCCTTTGCGCCGAAACATCGTTCAGATCTGTGGCGTCCACTTGTTACGTCATGTTTCAACTATACCATTTTTTTCTTTGATATTTTTTTTTTCATTTCTCCTCCTACAGAAATTTTTCCCTCGAGGAATAGTAAAAATAGAAGATATAGAGTTGACAAAGGACAAAATGGATCTTCTTTACCTTTGCTTGTTTCTTCATTAGACCAACAACTACAAAGCAGTCAGCAGTACGTCACAATGTCTGTACACAACAAAACAAGGCTTCTCCACTACATGCGGTGATTGGTCAATCTGCATTGGGTGATTCCCCATATACTTTACATCTATCTTACAGTTCTATCCTCGGATGTCCTTAGTCTGCTTATCTTTCGCCTCCCCTCAACGTACCAATACACGACATCTCTTGTCACTTTTTCCTGGATCTACGCTCCACACAAATTGGCAGGTTTTAGCCATGAGAGGAGCTGTTCCTGGATCTACGCTCCACACAAATTGGCAGGTTTTAGCCATGAGAGGAGCTGTTCCTGGATCTACGCTCCACACAAATTGGCAGGTTTTAGCCAAGAGAGGAGCTGTTCCTGGATCTACGCTCCACACAAATTGGCAGGTTTTAGCCATGAGAGGAGCTGTCCTTGGATCTACGCTCCACACAAATTGGCAGGTTTTAGCCACGAGAGGAGCTGTTCCTGGATCTACGCTCCACACAAATTGGCAGGTTTTAGCCATGAGAGGAGCTGTTCCTGGATCTACGCTCCACACAAATTGGCAGGTTTTAGCCATGAGAGGAGCTGTTCCTGGATCTACGCTCCACACAAATTGGCAGGTTTTAGCCATGAGAGGAGCTGTTCCTGGATCTACGCTCCACAGAAATTGGCAGGTTTTAGCCATGAGAGGAGCTGTTCCTGGATCTACGCTCCACACAAATTGGCAGGTTTTAGCCATGAGAGGAGCTGTTCAGTAAAACAAAATCCAGCATAAGACACTCAATATTTTCCCAAACTACTGATTTATCATAATCGCTTGCTAGCAACCGTATGTCAAGACGTTAAACGCCATACACACTCAGCACATGACCTACCCAGCTCCATCTTCTTCCTGTTATCTGTATGTGTATCATCTCTTGGCTGAACCATCTGAGCAATTATATGTTGCAGACTTTTGTGTGTAGAAATATTTAGAGAAATTTCCTCAAATAGTTTTGTGAAGAGATACCAGTGTAGACTTGTCCGTTCTTTACAGCTTTTAGTCACGCATAGACCTCTCGTCCAAGGCGCCGTTCAACAACAGAACAGAAAGTTGTCAACGAATCATATTGATGGCTTGCGCGAGGATCGGTGAACTAAAACTAATTAGATCTATCTCCACCTCTTCTCAGTGCCCCTAAAAACAGACTAACTAGTCTGGTCTGCCCAAGTGAGTAGAGATCGAAAGGGAAGACAGATCGTTACTCAAAAATATCATGCTGAAGTCGGATGTTTTGGACCTAAAGTCGCAAACATCACAGCTCCAACCACACAACAACGTATCCACGTCCACATAACGACCTTTCAAAAAGCGGATGACAAAGAGGTCTAACTTACTTTAGTCATCGGTTGAACGCAAGCAAGATGCGTGAAGTAACACAAAAGATACACAGTTTTCAAATATCCCCCATTTGGTTTTCGTGGTGTACTGATTATGTATACAGAATTTGACTAACAGAAACTATTCCGGCTTTGTTTATCATTTTGTTAGTATCTTCTCTGGTCCCACATCTGGTTTTAGAAAGTCGACCTAAGGTATCAAACTGGAAAAGTTAAACACGGATAAATATAACAAACTAATACGCTGGTAAGGAACATGTTAATAATTGAAGTGCTGCTGTAAAGCTGGTAGCTGTAGGCCAAGATGTCAGTATTTTGTTGTGTTCCTTGATTGTAAAGCTGGTAGCTGTAGGCCGAGACGTCAGTATTTTGTTGTGTTCCTTGATTGTAATGCGAGTAGCTGTAGGCCGAGACGTCAGTGTTTTGTTGTGTTCCTTGATTGTAATGCTGGTAGCTGTAGGCCGAGACGTCAGTATTTTGTTGTGTTCCTTGATTGTAAAGCTGGTAGCTGTAGGCCGAGACGTCAGTATTTTGTTGTGTTCCTTGATTGTAAAGCTGGTAGCTGTAGGCCGAGACGTCAGTATTTTGTTGTTTTCCTTGATTGTAAAATGCTGGTAGCTGTAGGCCGAGACGTCAGTATTTTGTTGTGTTCCTTGATTGTAAAGCTGGTAGCTGTAGGCCGAGACGTCAGTATTTTGTTGTGTTCCTTGATTGTAAAGCTGATAGCTGTAGGCCGAGACGTCAGTACTTTGTTGTGTTCCTTGATTGTAAAGCTGGTAGCTGTAGGCCGAGACGTCAGTATTTTGTTGTGTTCCTTGATTGTAAAGCTGGTAGCTGTAGGCCGAGACGTCAGTATTTTGTTGTGTTCCTTGATTGTAAAGCTGGTAGCTGTAGGCCGAGACGTCAGTATTTTGTCGTTTTCGTTGATTGTAAAGCTGGTAGCTGTAGGCCGAGACGTCAGTATTTTGTTGTGTTCCTTGATTGTAAAGCTGTCACCATACCATTGTTCTTACAATAGAAGTGAGAAAGAGAGTTTATCTGTGCTATATAAAACCCATTCTGACCTATGGAAGCGAATCATGGACAGTAAACAAACAAATGAAAAGATAATAAGAGGTAACAGAGATAAGAATGTTGTATAAAAATGTTGAAAGTTCCCTGGACAGCTAAAAAGATAAATGAGGAAATTCTCAAAGAGGCCAACACAAAAATGAAGCTGCTAAATAACATCAGAAAGAAACAATCAACATTTTTTGGGCACATCATGAGAAGAGGAAAGCTGGAATACTTGGTTACAAATGGAAAAATAAAAGGAAAGAGAAATCGCGGACGACAAAGAGAGAAATACTGGATATCCTGGTGTCATGGCTTGGAAAACAGTTAACAACAGAACTGATACGATGCATTGTAGATAGAAGATTGTGGAGGGACATGATCGCCTCGCCAACCGGTATGGCACATGATGATGATGTCACCATATCTTGTCGGAGTGTACGTTACACTGCACTCACTACTTGCTTCTAATTCACTGGTACACTAAAGAGAAGAATAGAGAAAGGTTGAGGACAGCCTTTCGTGCCGACCCTCTAATACTTCTAAGGGAATAACACGATAATCAGACCTGAAGCAAACTGCACAAACTGACAATACGCGCATACATAAACAAAATAAAGCAAATCATCATCATCATGTGCCTTCTCCGCAACGAAGGTTGGCTACCACGGATCGCCATTCTACTCTGTTTCTTGCTTTGATGGTGCAGGCTGACATAGATTGACTTGTCCATCTTTTGATGTTACTCGTCCACGTTAGTCTTGGTGTGCCTCTACCTCTTTTACCTTGTATTTTTCCTTCTAATATTACTTTTAGTAGGCTGTTGTGTCTTTTAACATGCCCCAAAAAATTTCATTTGTCTTGTCTTAATTGTATTTAGTAGTACTCTTTTTATTTTCAGTTGTTTTAAAACTTCATCGTTTGTTATCTTTTGTTTCCATCCAATTCTACCTATTCTTCTATAAATCCACATTTCAAAGGCTTCCATTTTCTGTTCTGTTTTCTTGTCTGATGTCCATTTTTCTGCACCATACAGGAATATTGAGAAGACGTAACATTTTGCCATTCTTAGTTTCAGCCCTGTTGATATTTATTTTGTTGTTAGTATATTTTTCATGGCATTAAAATTACTTTTTGCCATACCTATTAAAGCAAATAATATTGAGCAAATACCTACACTTGGGAGCCGCGATAGCTCAGTGGTTAGTGAACTGGACTACAAAGGACAAGGGGTAGGGTTCGATCCCAACCGACGGCTTCCGGGTTCACCCAGCCTTAAATGGGTATCGGATTTTTTTCTGGGAAAGTAAAACGGCACGGGCGTAATACCGACCACATTATCCCAAAAATCATTTCCCGAAAGTCTGTAAAATTTATGGTCACTAACACCATATTCCCTATACGCCGCCACTTGGCGTGACGGGGGTACTCTACTACTCTCTCTCTCTCTCTCTCTCTCTCTCTACCTACACTTAGTATTTGCTTATTAATGACGCGTTAAAAAACATTTGGTCATGTCATGACTCATTAAGTCATACGAAATGTCAACAGTCACTTTAACATAATCACCAGTAACTTTGAGTGATCCCGATATTACAAATTAATTGATCTTTCAAAATCTATTTTAATTGACATGAAATCAGCTAGCCTCAATAACTCATGTAGAGTCCCTCTGAATTAGAAAGAGCGAAATCAAATATATATTTTTTGTGCAAAAGTGGAAATGAACTGTATGCTTTTTGAACAACGGAAATGAACTGTACAAACAGTATACTTTGTGAACACGTGAGTAGTAGGTCGTGGACACAATGGTCTTACTTTTTTAGTTGACCAAAGAGTAGGGTATACCCTACGAAGTCCAGTATCCTATGAGTACAGGAGTTATATAGAGACTACGGCAAGCTGCGGCAAGCCAGAGTGATGTCATGATATATATGTATATATGAATAGGGCTTGTAGTTGAGGGGATAATTACTGAGTCATGTATTGGACATCAGTTTTTCCCGCCAAAGTGACTTCCAATAGGAGCTAGTGTGTGTGTATGTTGTCCGGCTATAGACCACGCCCACTCCGGAAGTGAAAGTACCATATTAGGGAGTAGTGATACGTTAGTTATTTCATAGTTATGGTGAGTATATATACATATAATAGTAATAAGTTAATAGTTATTATATCCAAGGGACCATAAGGGACCGTAATTAAGATAGATACGGACCATAATCAGTGATATTTAATCAGGTAATTCACGCTGACGATATGAAAGAACGATAGTCTCCTACCGGGTCACATAATGACCCAATCAATAAACCGCTCCCGTGAGAGTAAAGATTTCTTTTTCCCAAGCGGTCTCGCTGCGTCGCCATGCTGACTGGAATTATCGAATTTATAACATAGGTGTAAGAAATATATTAAGATCAAGCTAAGTCCACTAATAGAGGAGATCGAGAGTGTACCCCAACGAGCTTAGGAGGAAAGATAGGTGTAGTACATGTCAGCTGCCTCACAGATCATGTATATTTGGGAACAGAGCCCCCCAATAAAAAGCCTGTGTGCGTGTTCATGTGTGTGTATGTGCATATTACTCAGAGAGTAAACAAAAGGACCAGTCTTCGGATAGCTTCGCTGACTGATACAAAATGTAATGTTTATTGATGGAGAGGTACCTGTGTTCGTGTGTGGGTCGTAGAACAAGCGGATGAATAGCAGGGTTTGATGGAGAGATGATTGTGTGTTTGTGTGATTCAGTATACAAATAGCTGTATAAATAAATATTGAAGTGATAAGTAGAACGATCAATCGCTCACCCAATATGTACATACACATTCGTTACATCACTATAAAGTGGTTATCAATATCAACACACCGTAAGCAATAAGAACCACTAAAAGAATCGACCCCAAAACGCGAACTCCACAAACATATGTACCTATATGATAGTCGTAACTTACCGTTAATGTTATTAATAAAGGTGACGCATACGTGATGTATAACTAAGAGGTCTGCCCTATAGTGGTAGTAAGATGAATATTATAGATAATCATAGTTGAGCGACGGTATTACGCTAACAAAGGTAAAATGACCGACCATTCGTATGGTGTACACCGTAACACCCCTACATCTTATACAGTCTGTCATGGTAATGTGATAGAAGAAGAAACTGATGTTTAGGGGTAAGTCCCAAACATTTTTTTTTGGTATTTTCATCATCTAAATAAACGTTTTTAAACCAGGAATTATTATCAGATAGAACGACACATGATAGTGATGGTTAGCTAATTTTTATTCACATATAGTCGAGTTTGGACTCGTTGTAAAGATAATTTTAAGAGTAGTTATATGTTTAATGTTTAGTTCCTTTAAAAAAAAACAATAAAGCTACTATACTTGTAACTAATCATGTTTAACATTAAAATAAATACCCCATATTACAGTATCCAATAGAGCACCCCAGAATGAAACTGTACCAGTACGCTCCAGTGGCCGAAAGAAGGCTATTGTTCCCCACGCGTCCCGGGGATAATTGATATAATTGCTCTCTCGCGAGTGGCGTGTGGCATTGCATAGCACTTAAGGGTTTACTGTGCGTGCACTAAAAAGATGAAGTTTAACACATAGGCGCGTTACTAAATAAACAAGTAATTTACTACTAATAAAAAAAAAATATGTATATATATAATATACGTTATTTATTTTTAAATCCTTCATCTCGAGACACGCAAATAGATACCAAACAAGATATAGTTTTTAGTATAACAAGTTATTTTCTTTCATCAATGTGCCGGCTTCGTAACTAAGGTATATTTCTGTCTCGCTCTCTCTCTCTCTCTCTCTCTGTCTGTTTGTGAGTGTATGTATGTGTGTGTGTATGTATGTATAGCTGTATGTTTATAGATTATTCACTCTAGTTCGCTGTTTGTCTAAACCTATGTTATTAGTATAGGATACAAGTCAACAGACTAATAGAACGAATATCTTAATACCTTTTACAGCTCGATGATTAATGACAACGCTGAAAGACACACACACACACAAAACAAGGCGACCCGGTTAGTTTTAGTCATATTTAGACGTAATCTATATCAAAATATGCGTATTTTAAACCAGTTTTATACTAAAGCAGTTATTTTATAAATAACATTACAGTGTAAACGTTCAGCCGAGTACATAATTTTGTCTTCTTATATATATATATATATATATATATATATATATAAAAGGCGAACTAAAAATCCTAAAAAGCTACTTACATAGTCATTATAGTTAGACACACCGAGCAGGAATTTAGATTCAATGTCCAAAAAGTTAGACCAAATCGCAAAATGTTAGCACCAGAACACAACAATTTAGGCTCATAAGCAAAAAGTCGAGCTGAAACCCTTACAAACCTACTCATATAGGCGTAATAGTTAGACACAATGAACAGGAAGTAATAACAAAAATCCCCAAAGTTACGCCTAAGCGCAAAAAATGTTACCCCAGAACACAAAATATAGGCTCGTATTAAAAAAGTCGACCTAAAAAGCTTAAAATTCTACACACATAGTCATAATAGTTAGATACACCGAGCAGAAATATAGATTCAATGTCCAAAAAGTTAGACCAAATCGCTAAATTTTAGCACCAACACACACAAAATTTAGGATCATAAGCATAAAGTCGATCTGAAAACCCTACAAAGCTACTCCCATACTCATACTAGTTAGACACAACGAGTAGAATAGAAAGTTATATCCAAAGTCCCAAAAGTTACGCCAAATCGCAAAAAAAGGGTTACCCATAGAACACAAAATATAGGTTCGTATTAAAAAAGTCGACCTAAAAAGCCTAAAAATCTACGCACATAGTCATAATAGTTAGACACAACGAGTAGAAAGTTATAGTCAAGATCCAAAAAGTTAGGCAAAATCGCAAAATTTTACCACCAAAACACAAAAAAAATTTAGGCTCATAAGCAAAGAGTCGATCTCAAACCCTAAAAGCTACCCCCATACTCATACTAGTTAGACGCATCGAACAGATAGTTATATCCAAAGTCCCAAAAGTTACGCCAAAGCGCAAAATATTTACCCTCAGAACACAAAAAATGTAGTCTCATATTCAAAAAGGCGAAGTAAAAAGCTACTCACATAGTCATAATAGTTAGACACAACGACCAGGAATTTAGATTCAATGTCCAAAAAGTTAGAACAAAGCGCAAAATTTTAGCACCAGAACACACAAATTTAGGCTCATAACCAAAAAGTCGATCTGAAAACCCTACAAATCTACTCCCATACTCATACTAGTTAGACGTGTCGAACAGATAGTTATATCCGAAGTCCAAAATGTTAGGCCAAAGCGCTAATATTTTACCACCAGAACACACAAAAAATGTAGACGCATATTCAAAAAGTCGACCTAAAAACCCTAAAATGCTAAAGTCCAAATAGTTAGGCCAAATCGCAAAATGTTAGCACCAAAACAGAAAAAAATTTAGGCGCATAAGCATAAAGTCGAGCTGAAAACCCTACAAAGCTACTCCCATACTCATACTAGTTAGACACAACGAGTAGAAAGTTAAAGTCAAGATCCAAAAAGTTAGGCCAAAGCGCAAAATTTTAGCACCAAAACACAAAAAATTAGGCTCATAACCATAAAGTCGATCTGAAAACCATACAAAGCTACTCCCATACTCATACTAGTTAGACACAACGAGTAGAAAGTTATATCCAAAGTCCCAAAAGTTAGACCATACCGCAAAATTTTAGCACCAGAACAAATAAAATTTAGGCTCGTATTAAAAAAGTCGATCTGAAAATCCTAAAAAACTACTCATATAGTCATAATAGTTAGACACAAGAGTAGGAAGTTATATCCAAAGTCCCAAAGGTTACGCCAAATCGCAAAAAAATTTTACCCTCATAACACAAAAAATGTAGGCTCATATACAAAAGGCGATCTAAAAATCCTAAACAGCTACTCACAGTCATAATAGTTAGACACAACGACCAGGAATTTAGATTCAATGTCCAAAAAGTTAGAACAAATCGCAAAATCTTAGCACCAGAATACACAAATTTAGACCCATAAGTAAAAAGTCGATCTGAAAACCCTACAAATCTACTCCCAAACTCATTATAGTTAGAAACATCGAAAAGCGCAAACATTGTACCACCAGAACACAAAAAATGTAGGCACATATTCAAAAAGTCGACCTAAAAACCCTACAAACCTACTCATATTGGCATAATAGTTAGACACAACGAGCAGGAAGGTATATCCAAAATCCCAAAACTTACGCCAAATAGCAAAATTTTAGCACTAGAACACAAGAATGTAGGCTCGTATTAAAAAAGTCGACATAAAAAGCCTAAAGATCGACGCACATAGTCATAATAGTTAGACACAGCGAGTAGAAAGTTATAGTCAAGGCCCAAAAAGTTAGGCCAAATCGCAACATTTTAGCACCAACACACACACAAAATTTAGGATCATAAGCATAAAGTCGATCTGAAAACCCTACAAAGCTACTCCCATACTCATACTAGTTAGACACAACGAGTAGAAAGTTATATCCAAAGTCCCAAAAGTTAGGCCAAATCGCAAAATTTTAACACCAAAACACAAAAATTTAGGGTTCATAAGCATAAAGTCGATCTGAAAACCCTACAAAGCTACTCCCATACTCATACTAGTTAGACACAACGAGTAGAAAGTTATATCCAAAGTCCCAAAAGTTAGACCATATCACAAACTTTTAGCACCAGAACACAAAAATTTAGGCTCGTATTAAAAAAGTCGATCTGAAAATCCTTAAAAGCTACTCATATAGTCATAATAGTTAGACACAAAGAGTAGGAAGTTATATCCAAAGTCCCAAAAGTTACACCAAATCGCAAAAATGTTACCCCCAGAACACAAAAATGTAGGCTCGTATTAAAAAAGTCGACCTAAAAAGCTTAAAAATCTACCTACATACTCATAATAGTTAGACACAACGAGTAGAAAGTTATAGTCAAGGTCCAAAAGATTAGCCACGCTATGTTGAATCATATTCAGGGCGCGTAGACATTACCCTGTTCAATAGACCCACTACTAACTGGATAGTGGAGAACTTTCCCACCCCAAGATTTTTATTTATTTCACCTACATGGCTTCTCGGTTGTCTGTCCTTTGTTAAAGTGACAAAGATATTGAATTCCAAAGAGGTTAGGATAAGTACAAGAATAAAAATTTCCAACGCGCTTGTTAAGTCAGTCCCATAAAACTCGGCCTCTGCTATTTCAAAACTAACTTGAAAGTTGTCCTCTACTATTTCAAAAGTTGTCCTTCTCAATTCAAAAGTTGTCTTTGTCAAATCAAAAGTTGTCCTCTACTATTTCAAAAGTTGTCCTATACTATTTCAAAAGTTGTCCTTTCCAATTCAAAAGTCGACCTTTACTATTTCAAACGTTGTCCTTCTCGATTCAAAAGTTGTCTTTGTCAAAGCAAAAGTTGTCCTCTGCTATTTCAAAAGTTGTCCTCTACTATTTCAAAAGTTGTCCGCTACTATTTCAAAAGTTGTCCTCGGCTAAACCAAACACATCATCTAACAACTTCCACTAGTACTACTACTACTACTACAACTTCTACAACTACTTCGTCTACAACTTCCACAACCAACTACTACTACAACTATTACAACTTCCACAAACAACTACTACTACACCTACTACGGCTACAACAACAACTACTGCTACTACGGCTACAATAACAACTACTGCTACTACAAAAAGCGTACACCAAACGAACACCAGGGCTTTTTAAACTGGGTAGAATTGGATGGAAGGAAAAGAAAACAAACGAGGATGTCTTAAAACAAGACAAATGAAATTTTTGGAGCATGTTAATAGGTGCTGTCTTGTTTTAAGACATCCTCGTTTGTTTTCTTTTCCTTCCATCCAATTCTACCCAGTTTAAAAAGCCCTGGTGTTCGTTTGGTGTACGCTTTTTGTAGTAGCAGTAGTTGTTGTTGTAGCCGTAGTAGCAGTAGTTGTTGTTGTAGCCGTAGTAGGTGTAGTAGTAGTTGTTTGTGGAAGTTGTAATAGTTGTAGTAGTAGTTGGTTGTGGAAGTTGTAGACGAAGTAGTTGTAGAAGTTGTAGTAGTAGTAGTAGTACTAGTGGAAGTTGTTAGATGATGTGTTTGGTTTAGCCGAGGACAACTTTTGAAATAGTAGCGGACAACTTTTGAAATAGTAGAGGACAACTTTTGAAATAGCAGAGGACAACTTTTGCTTTGACAAAGACAACTTTTGAATCGAGAAGGACAACGTTTGAAATAGTAAAGGTCGACTTTTGAATTGGAAAGGACAACTTTTGAAATAGTATAGGACAACTTTTGAAATAGTAGAGGACAACTTTTGATTTGACAAAGACAACTTTTGAATTGAGAAGGACAACTTTTGAAATAGTAGAGGACAACTTTCAAGTTAGTTTTGAAATAGCAGAGGCCGAGTTTTATGGGACTGACTTAACAAGCGCGTTGGAAATTTTTATTCTTGTACTTATCCTAACCTCTTTGGAATTCAATATCTTTGTCACTTTAACAAAGGACAGACAACCGAGAAGCCATGTAGGTGAAATAAATAAAAATCTTGGGGTGGGAAAGTTCTCCACTATCCAGTTAGTAGTGGGTCTATTGAACAGGGTAATGTCTACGCGCCCTGAATATGATTCAACATAGCGTGGCTAATCTTTTGGACCTTGACTATAACTTTCTACTCGTTGTGTCTAACTATTATGACTATGTAGGTAGATTTTTAAGCTTTTTAGGTCGACTTTTTTAATACGAGCCTACATTTTTGTGTTCTGGGGGTAACATTTTTGCGATTTGGTGTAACTTTTGGGACTTTGGATATAACTTCCTACTCTTTGTGTCTAACTATTATGACTATATGAGTAGCTTTTAAGGATTTTCAGATCGAATTTTTTAATACGAGCCTAAATTTTTGTGTTCTGGTGCTAAAAGTTTGTGATATGGTCTAACTTTTGGGACTTTGGATATAACTTTCTACTCGTTGTGTCTAACTAGTATGAGTATGGGAGTAGCTTTGTAGGGTTTTCAGATCGACTTTATGCTTATGATCCTAAATTTTGTGTGTGTGTTGGTGCTAAAATGTTGCGATTTGGCCTAACTTTTTGGGCCTTGACTATAACTTTCTACTCGCTGTGTCTAACTATTATGACTATGTGCGTCGATCTTTAGGCTTTTTATGTCGACTTTTTTAATACGAGCCTACATTCTTGTGTTCTAGTGCTAAAATTTTGCTATTTGGCGTAAGTTTTGGGATTTTGGATATACCTTCCTGCTCGTTGTGTCTAACTATTATGCCAATATGAGTAGGTTTGTAGGGTTTTTAGGTCGACTTTTTGAATATGTGCCTACATTTTTTGTGTTCTGGTGGTACAATGTTTGCGCTTTTCGATGTTTCTAACTAGTATGAGTTTGGGAGTAGATTTGTAGGGTTTTCAGATCGACTTTTTACTTATGGGTCTAAATTTGTGTATTCTGGTGCTAAGATTTTGCGATTTGTTCTAGCTTTTTGGACATTGAATCTAAATTCCTGGTCGTTGTGTCTAACTATTATGACTATGTGAGTAGCTGTTTAGGATTTTTAGATCGCCTTTTGTATATGAGCCTACATTTTTTGTGTTATGAGGGTAAAATTTTTTTGCGATTTGGCGTAACCTTTGGGACTTTGGATATAACTATCTGTTCGACGCGTCTAACTAGTATGAGTTTGGGAGTAGCTTTGTAGGGTTTGAGATCGACTCTTTGGTTATGAGCCTAATTTTTTTTTTTTTTTTTTTTTTGTGTTTTGGTGCTAACATTTTGCGATTTGGTGTAACTTTTGGGACTTTGAATATAACTTCCTACTCTTGTGTCTAACTATTATGACTATATGAGTAGCTTTTTAGGATTTTCAGATCGACTTTTTTAATACGAGTCTAAATTTTTGTTGTTCTGGTGCTAAAATTTTGCGATATGGTCTAACTTTTGTGACTTTGGATATAACTTTCTACTCGTTGTGTCTAACTAGTGTGAGTATGGGAGTAGCTTTGTATGGTTTTCAGATCGACTTTATGCTTATGAGCCTAAATTTTTTGTGTTTTGGTGCTAAAATTTTGCGTTTTGGCCTAACTTTTTGGACCTTGACTATAACTTTCTACTCGTTGTGCCTAACTAGTATGAGTATGTGAGTAGCTTTGTAGGGTTTTCAGTTCGACTTCATGCTTATGCGCCTAAATTTTTTTCTGTTTTGGTGCTAACATTTTGCAATTTGGTGTAACTTTTGGGACTTTGGATATAACTTCCTACTCTTGTGTCTAACTATTATGACTATATGAGTAGTTTTTTAGGATTTTCAGATCGACTTTTTTAATACGAGCCTAAATTTTATTTGTTCTGGTGCTAAAATTTTGCGGTATGGTCTAACTTTTGGGACTTTGGATATAACTTTCTACTCGTTGTGTCTAACTAGTATGAGTATGGGAGTAGCTTTGTATGGTTTTCAGATCGACTTTATGGTTATGAGCCTAATTTTTTGTGTTTTGGTGCTAAAATTTTGCGCTTTGGCCTAACTTTTTGGATCTTGACTATAACTTTCTACTCGTTGTGTCTAACTAGTATGAGTATGGTAGTAGCTTTGTAGGGTTTTCAGCTCGACTTTATGCTTATGCGCCTAAATTTTTTTCTGTTTTGGTGCTAACATTTTGCGATTTGGCCTAACTATTTGGACTTTAGCATTTTAGGGTTTTCGGATATAACTATCTGTTCGACACGTCTAACTAGTATGAGTATGGGAGTAGATTTGTAGGGTTTTCAGATCGACTTTTTGGTTATGAGCCTAAATTTGTGTGTTCTGGTGCTAAAATTTTGCGCTTTGTTCTAACTTTTTGGACATTGAATCTAAATTCCTGGTCGTTGTGTCTAACTATTATGACTATGTGAGTAGCTTTTTACTTCGCCTTTTTGAATATGAGACTACATTTTTTGTGTTCTGAGGGTAAATATTTTGCGCTTTGGCGTAACTTTTGGGACTTTGGATATAACTATCTGTTCGATGCGTCTAACTAGTATGAGTATGGGGGTAGCTTTTAGGGTTTGAGATCGACTCTTTGCTTATGAGCCTAAATTTTTTTTGTGTTTTGGTGGTAAAATTTTGCGATTTTGCCTAACTTTTTGGATCTTGACTATAACTTTCTACTCGTTGTGTCTAACTATTATGACTATGTGCGTAGATTTTTAGGCTTTTTAGGTCGACTTTTTTAATACGAACCTAT
Organism: Megaustenia siamemsis; assembly: GCA_032433765.1. Taxonomy (NCBI): domain Eukaryota; kingdom Metazoa; phylum Mollusca; class Gastropoda; order Stylommatophora; family Ariophantidae; genus Megaustenia; species Megaustenia siamemsis. Next base: position 67,457,231 of record JAVIAB010000001.1, read on the forward strand.
ATTTTGTGTTCTATGGGTAACCCTTTTTTTGCGATTTGGCGTAACTTTTGGGACTTTGGATATAACTTTCTATTCTACTCGTTGTGTCTAACTAGTATGAGTATGGGAGTAGCTTTGTAGGGTTTTCAGATCGACTTTATGCTTATGATCCTAAATTTTGTGTGTGTGTTGGTGCTAAAATTTAGCGATTTGGTCTAACTTTTTGGACATTGAATCTATATTCCTGCTCGGTGTATCTAACTATTATGACTATGTGTGTAGAATTTTAAGCTTTTTAGGTCGACTTTTTTAATACGAGCCTATATTTTGTGTTCTGGGGTAACATTTTTTGCGCTTAGGCGTAACTTTTGGGATTTTTGTTATTACTTCCTGTTCATTGTGTCTAACTATTACGCCTATATGAGTAGGTTTGTAAGGTTTTCAGCTCGACTTTTTGCTTATGAGCCTAAATTGTTGTGTTCTGGTGCTAACATTTTGCGATTTGGTCTAACTTTTTGGACATTGAATCTAAATTCCTGCTCGGTGTGTCTAACTATAATGACTATGTAAGTAGCTTTTTAGGATTTTTAGTTCGCCTTTTATATATATATATATATATATATATATATATATATATATATATATATATATAGAAGACAAAATTATGTACTCGGCTGAACGTTTACACTGTAATGTTATTTATAAAATAACTGCTTTAGTATAAAACTGGTTTAAAATACGCATATTTTGATATAGATTACGTCTAAATATGACTAAAACTAACCGGGTCGCCTTGTTTTGTGTGTGTGTGTGTCTTTCAGCGTTGTCATTAATCATCGAGCTGTAAAAGGTATTAAGATATTCGTTCTATTAGTCTGTTGACTTGTATCCTATACTAATAACATAGGTTTAGACAAACAGCGAACTAGAGTGAATAATCTATAAACATACAGCTATACATACATACACACACACATACATACACTCACAAACAGACAGAGAGAGAGAGAGAGAGAGAGAGAGCGAGACAGAAATATACCTTAGTTACGAAGCCGGCACATTGATGAAAGAAAATAACTTGTTATACTAAAAACTATATCTTGTTTGGTATCTATTTGCGTGTCTCGAGATGAAGGATTTAAAAATAAATAACGTATATTATATATATATATATTTTTTTTATTAGTAGTAAATTACTTGTTTATTTAGTAACGCGCCTATGTGTTAAACTTCATCTTTTTAGTGCACGCACAATAAACCCTCAAGTGCTATGCAATGCCACACGCCACTCGCGAGAGAGCAATTATATCAATTAACCCCGGGACGCGTGGGGAACAATAGCCTTCTTTCGGCCACTGGAGCGTACTGGTACAGTTTCATTCTGGGGTGCTCTATTGGATACTGTTAATATGGGGTATTTATTTTAATGTTAAACATGATTAGTTACAAGTATAGTAGCTTTATTGTTTTTTTTAAAGGAACTAAACATTAAACATATAACTACTCTTAAAATTATCTTTACAACGAGTCCAAACTCGACTATATGTGAATAAAAATTAGCTAACCATCACTATCATGTGTCGTTCTATCTGATAATAATTCCGGGTTTAAAAACGATTATTTAGATGATGAAAATACCAAAAAAAAATGTTTGGGACTTACCCCTAAACATCAGTTTCTTCTTCTATCACATTACCATGACAGACTGTATAAGATGTAGGGGTGTTACGGTGTACACCATACGAATGGTCGTTCATTTTACCTTTGTTAGCGTAATACCGTCGCTCAACTATGATTATCTATAATATTCATCTTACTACCACTATAGGGCAGACCTCTTAGTTATACATCACGTATGCGTCACCTTTATTAATAACATTAACGGTAAGTTACGACTATCATATAGGTACATATGTTTGTGGAGTTCGCGTTTTGGGGTCGATTCTTTTAGTGGTTCTTATTGCTTACGGTGTGTTGATATTGATAACCACTTTATAGTGATGTAACGAATGTGTATGTACATATTGGGTGAGCGATTGATCGTTCTACTTATCACTTCAATATTTATTTATACAGCTATTTGTATACTGAATCACACAAACACACAATCATCTCTCCATCAAACCCTGCTATTCATCCGCTTGTTCTACGACCCACACACGAACACAGGTACCTCTCCATCAATAAACATTACATTTTGTATCAGTCAGCGAAGCTATCCGAAGACTGGTCCTTTTGTTTACTCTCTGAGTAATATGCACATACACACACATGAACACGCACACAGGCTTTTTATTGGGGGGCTCTGTTCCCAAATATACATGATCTGTGAGGCAGCTGACATGTACTACACCTATCTTTCCTCCTAAGCTCGTTGGGGTACACTCTCGATCTCCTCTATTAGTGGACTTAGCTTGATCTTAATATATTTCTTACACCTATGTTATAAATTCGATAATTCCAGTCAGCATGGCGACGCAGCGAGACCGCTTGGGAAAAAGAAATCTTTACTCTCACGGGAGCGGTTTATTGATTGGGTCATTATGTGACCCGGTAGGAGACTATCGTTCTTTCATATCGTCAGCGTGAATTACCTGATTAAATATCACTGATTATGGTCCGTATCTATCTTAATTACGGTCCCTTATGGTCCCTTGGATATAATAACTATTAACTTATTACTATTATATGTATATATACTCACCATAACTATGAAATAACTAACGTATCACTACTCCCTAATATGGTACTTTCACTTCCGGAGTGGGCGTGGTCTATAGCCGGACAACATACACACACACTAGCTCCTATTGGAAGTCACTTTGGCGGGAAAAACTGATGTCCAATACATGACTCAGTAATTATCCCCTCAACTACAAGCCCTATTCATATATACATATATATCATGACATCACTCTGGCTTGCCGCAGCTTGCCGCAGCTTGCCGTAGTCTCTATATAACTCCTGTACTCATAGGATACTGGACTTCGTAGGGTATACCCTACTCTTTGGTCAACTAAAAAAGTAAGACCATTGTGTCCACGACCTACTACTCACGTGGAGGTGAATTGTATCTGCTTCTTCGTCTTCTTTCCTTCCTCATTCGCCTTTCATCGTCGAGGGGAGACATAATTTGCGGTCTTTTGCTCTTCTGTTCGCCTCTGCTGCTGTTATGTTTCCTAGTGCTTCTAGTATTCCAACCATCCATCTTTTTCGTGGTCGACCCTTGGGTCTGGTGTTCTCATAATGTTTGCTGAAGGCTCGTTGTGTTGTGTTTTGATCTTTCTGCCTTATCACGTGGCCAAACCATTTTATCTGTTGTTTCCTTATATATTCTGTGGCGGGGCTATTCCTAGCTTTTTTCTCAGTTCTTCATTTCTGATCTTGTCTCTCAGACTGTTTCCTGTCATTCGTCTAACACATTTCATCTCTGTAGAGGTTATTTTTCATATTGTACTTGCATCTAAGGTCTAGGTCTGGCATTGGGAGCACAACGTATCCCCAATAGGATCCACAGTAAGATCCACAGTAAGATGCACAGTAAAATCCAGAGTAAGATCCAGAGTAAGATACACAGTGAGATGCACAGTGAGATGCAGAGTGAGATGCACAGTAAGATCTAAGTAAGATGCACAATAAGATGCACAGTAAGATCTAAGTAAGATGCACAATAAGATGCACAGTAAGATCTAAGTAAGACGCACAATAAGTTGCACAGTAAGATCTAAGTAATATGCGCAATAAGATGCACAGTAAAATCTAAGCAAGATGCACAATAAGATAAGATGCACAGTAAGATCCGCAGCAGTAAGATGCGCAGTAAGATGCACAGTAAGATGCACAGTAAGATGCTCATAAAGGTGCACAGTAAGATTCACAGTAAGATCAACAGTAAGATGCACAGTAAGATGCACAGTAAGATGCACAGTAAGATCCACAGTGAGATCCACAGTAAGATCCACAGTAAGATCCACAGTAAGTTGCACAGTAAGTTGCACAGTAAGATCTAAGTAAGATGCACAGTAAGATCTAAGTAAGATCTAAGTAAGATACACAATAAGATACACAATAAGATCCACAGTAAGATCCACAATAAGATCCACAATAAGATACACAATAAGATGCACAGTAAGATCCATAGTAAGATCCACAGTAAGATCCACAGTAAGATCTAAGTAAGATCTAAGTAAGATCTAAGTAAGATACAAAGTAAGATACACACTAAGATACACAATAAGATCCACAGTAAGATCCACAATAAGATACACAATAAGATGCACAATAAGATACACAGTAAAATCCACAGTAAGATCCACAGTAAGATCCACAATAAGATCCACAATACGATCCACAATAATATCCACAGTAAGATCCACAGTAAGATACACAGTAAGATCCACAGTAAGATCCACAGTAAGATTTAAGTAAGATCCACAGTAAGATACACAGTAAGATCCACAGTACGATTTAAGTAAGATCCACAGTAAGATCCACAGTAAGATCCACAGTAAGATCCACAGTAAGATCCACAGTAAGAATTAATTAAGATCCACAGTAAGATTTAAGTAAGATCCACAGTAAGATCCACAGTAAGATTTAAGTAAGATGTACAGTAAGATCCACAGTAAGATATACAGTAAGATCCACAGTAAGATTTAAGTAAGATGTACAGTAAGATCCACAGTAAGATACACAGTAAGATCCACAGTAAGATTTAAGTAAGATCCACAGTAAGATCCACAGTAAGATCCACAGTAAGATACACAGTAAGATACACAGTAAGATCCACAGTAAGATAAACAGTAAGATCCACAGTAAGATAAACAGTAAGATCCACAGTAAGATCTAATAAGTAAGATCCACAGTAAGATCCACAGTAAGATCTAAGTAAGATCCACACGTTTGTTGTTCTTCAATTTTCGGGGTAAACAACGTCAAGCTTGACATGAGCACTTGGCTTGTGGTAAACGTCAAGCTTGACATGAGCACTTGGCTTGTGGTAAACGTCAAGCTTGACATGAGCACTTGGCTTGTGGTAAACGTCAAGCTTGACATGAGCACTTGGCTTGTGGTAAACGTCAAGCTTGACATGAGCACTTGGCTTGTGGTAAACGTCAAGCTTGACATGAGCACTTGGCTTGTGGTAAACGTCAAGCTTGACATGAGCACTTGGCTTGTGGTAAACGTCAAGCTTGACATGAGCACTTCCCTTGTGGTAAACGTCAAGCTTGACATGAGCACTTGGCTTGTGGTAAACGTCAAGCTTGACATGAGCACTTGGCTTGTGGTAAACTTCAGGAACTGGATAAATGGTTTAACAGTTTACTGTGATGGCCGTAGAAAGGGACCTTACATAAACATAAACAGCCAGGTCATTTTATAGTCCCTGTTTTAGAAACGTTGATCCATACAGGCGAAGGCATAGATGTTTTGTATTCCTCATGCAACAACTCTGACACAATGCAAATGGCTCTTTTTGCAACTCGTTTCTTCTTCTTCTATATTGTGAGTTGTGTTGCAGTGAGATTTATACATGTAAGGGGTTAAGGCAAAGAAGTGCGAATGAATGCATAAAAATGCGAAGCTGCAGAAAAGCTGAATGTGAGGGGAAATTGAAAAACATCGAAAAAATGGTAAGGTAAAAGCTTTACGTGATTAGTAGACGACACAGATTTGAACGACGTTTCGGCTCAATAGGCCTTCAGCAGGAACGAACAAACAACACACACACACAGATATGTAAGTAAATAAAACTAATCCTACATAGCTAACTAGTAATGAAACATCCAAAACAAAATAATCGAAATATGTTAAAGAAAAGGAAAAGAACTTCCTTGTTTCGTGGACCGTGGTCAGAATGGGAAAGGAATTGTCCCACTGATGTAGCGGTAATTATACCCTCTTGTCAGGGGTGAAGGGTTCTAAAAATACACGAGTGGGGGGGGGGCCACTGTCTAGGTTACAAAATGTTACAAAAATAAGAGATTTATACCTGCCGGTTCAATTCAATTGTTATTAGCACGTATTTGTTTTCACTGATTCCCAGACCTTTAAGTCTTCATAGCAGCGGTTGTTTGTAGTATAAGTTGTCTCTTTTTGCGTGGAAACCATTTTTTTTTCAATCTTTCTATTTTTCTAGTTTCCTGTTTGAAAAGAGTTTACTCCTTTTAGATGTCTTTCTCACTATGTTGTACTCGTCTGTGTGATTGCCTTTCTCTCCAGACTTAGTTTTTTTCTGCTAACGGTGTTCATGGTGTCGCTGTGTTGAGAGTTTTTCATTGACGATTGTATGAGAAACGAGTCAAATGAATTTTAAAAGCTTTGTTATCTGCGTGCAACTACATTTACATGTTCGATGTAGTTCTGGAATTCTTGCAAATTTACCCACTTCATATCAGGAATTTGTAGGAACATTCGAGTAGTGGGCGTTACGAGTGTTTTCTTCAACATGTCTGATCAAATGTGAACGGCCAAGAGTGAATTGATAGGATCAGCTATCGTCTGTATGCGTGTGTGTGTGTGTGTGTGTGTGTGTGTGTCTGGCTGTTTGTGTTCTGTGTGTCTATGTGTGGTTGTGTGTCTGTGTATGTTTGTGTCAGTCTGTGTCTCTCTGTGTGTCTATGTGCCTGTGTGTGTGTCTCTGTATGTGCGTGTTTGTGTGTGTGTATGTGTGCAATATAATAGATCTTAAACACTCAAAAGTATATGGACTCATGGCTATCGGGGAATCCTTCAGAATTAACGAGAGTACAATGTAGAGAGTATTTATTGAAAACGTCAAAAAGGAAAAAGAAGGAATACAACTAGAATATTATTGGAAGAACCTACCAAATAAGAAGTAAGAAAAAAGATTTACAATTTTAATAGGTTGAAATCGTCCTCACCTACCACCCCACCACAATAAAATCTCTTATTTATTCCCGATTGCTTGAACCGATAACCCTGCACAACTGGAAGGCCCGAGGGTGTTTACTCGTATTAAAACATATGATGTAAAAAAGGAGGCGAAGGCGCGCCTCCCAGCAGCAGAGCTGGAAGTTGTCAGCGACCCACAGCTGATGGCTTGCGCGAGGATCGGTGAACCAAAACCATCCAAACCCTGCTCCACCTCTCCGTGGTACCTCTAGTAACAGATTCACCTGTCTAGTCTGGCCAAGCGAGTAGGGATCGAAGAGGGAAGACAATCCGGTACTCAAAAATGTTATGCTGAAGTCGGATGTGTTGGGCCGAAAGGCGCAAATATAAAAGTTATACTGTAAACCGCAACACAACGCAGACACGTCCACTTAACGTCCTTTTAAGGGCGGATGATGACGAGGTACACTCCTTAAGTCATCGGGCGAACGCAAGCAAGCAAAAATGACTCACCCTCACCAGCAAAAAAGACAGAAGCTATGGTAGCAATAAAGTACAGAAACTCTCAACCAATCAAAACCTTTAAATAAAATAAAGTCTTTGTAGGAAGCATTCTATGTCTTAATCACTCAACATGTCTAAATCAATAAATCTCTTTTTTTTATATCAATATATTTACCCCATCTTTGAGCATGCTTTTAAAGACTGTTATCTTCTTATAGCCCACTCTCATATCTCATGCGGTCTAATTGCCGTTCAACTGTGATCTTATGTATCATGTATGTTACAATAAGCAGCCAATATTATGACAAGACACGCGTCTTGGAGGAGACAGGCAATCTCTCTGAAGAGGACAAAGAAAGGGCGTTAAAAATTCGCTGAGACTTTACATCACTGGTAACATGGGCGGGACATGAAAAACACAATGCAGCGGCCATAAGCTGATGGTGGTTATGGTTGTAATTGCAAGTCAGCAATAAATGGAAACTATTGAATGTAAGATGGTGAAGAGAGGATACGGAGGACACTTTTAAATGTTAGATGGTGAAGCGAGGAAACAGAGGATACTTTTAAATGTGAGATGGTAAAGAGAGGAAACTGTTAAAATGTGAGATGGTGAAGAGAGGAAACCATTAAATATGAGATGGTGAAGAGAGGAAACTGTTAAAATGTGAGATGGTGAAGAGAGGAAACTATTAAAATGTGAGATGGTGAAGAGAGGAAACCATTAAATGTGAGATTGTGAAGAGAGGAAACTATTAAATGTGAGATGGTGAAGAGAGGAAACTATCAAAATGTGAGATGGTGAAGAGAGGAAACTATTAAATGTGAAATTGTGAAGAGAGGAAACTATTAAATGTGAGATTGTGAAGAGAGGAAACTATTAAATGTGAGATGGTGAAGAGAGGAAACTATCAAAATGTGAGATTGTGAAGAGAGGAAACTATTAAATGTGAAATTGTGAAGAGAGGAAACTATTAAATGTGAGATTGTGAAGGGAGGAAACTATTAAATTTAAGATGGTGAAGAGAGGAAACTATTAAATGTGAGATTGTGAAGAGAGGAAACTATTAAAATGTGAGATGGTGAAGAGAGGAAACTATTAAAATGTGAGATGGTGAAGAGAGGAAACCATTAACTGTGAGATTGTGAAGAGAGGAAACTATTAAATGTGAGATGGTGAAGAGAGGAAACTATTAAATTCAAGATGGTGAAGAGAGGAAACTATTAAATTTGAGATGGTGAAGAGGAGGAGAGAGGAAACTATTAAATGTGAGATGGTGAAGAGAAGAAACCATTAAATGTGAGATGGTGAAGAGAGGAAACCATTAAATGTAAGATGGTGAAGAGAGGAGACCATTAAATGTGAGATGGTGAAGAGAGGAAACTATTATATTTGAGATAGTGAAGAGAGGAAACTATTAAATTTGAGATGGTGAAGAGGAGGAGAGAGGAAACTATTAAATTTGAGATGATGAAGAGAGGAAACTATTAAATTTGAGATGGTGAAGAGAGGAAACTATTAAATTTGAGATGGTGAAGAGAGGAAACTATTAAATTTGAGATGGTGAAGAGAGAAGTACAGAGGACACTTTTAAGAGTGAGATGGTGAAATGAGAAGTAGAGAGGACGCTTATAAATGTAAGATGGTGAAGGGAAAAGGAGAGAAGACACTTAAATATGAGATGGCGACGGGAGAAGTAGAGAAGACACTTAAATATGAGATGGCGAATGGAGAAGGAGAGAAGACATTTAAATGTGAAATGGCGAAGGGAGAAGGAGAGAGGACACTTTTAAATGTTTTCCTGGGAAAAAAAACAAACGAGGAAACGAACTAATGTGTCAATGACGAACCAAAGTGTCAATGACGAACTAAAGTGTCAATGATAAACAACTATGTCTTAATCTCCTCACTCACTATCCACCCTCGACAAGTGTCCTCAAACAGTAAAACACAAAGGTACTCGCCACGCCACTGACGTCAGGGAAATAGTTTTTTTTTTTCGTTTCACGTGAGTATGGCCACATCTACAACTGATGTGGTCAGTACCACATCAGACCGCTATACCTTCTACGAAAGATATATGACGTTATGTGCCACCAAAAATGTAAAAGGCTGGGTACAAGTTAAAACGATGATAATAAGATAATAAAACGATACAGCAAACGGGATCCACTTTATCTTGTCAGTATATGAGTATATGGGAGCCGGGATAGCCCAGTGGTTAGTGAACTGGACTACAAAGGACAAGAGGCCGGGTTCGATCCTGATCAACGGTTGTCAGGCTCACCCAGCCTTAAATGGGTGCCGGACTTTGTATGGAAAAGTAAAGCGGCACGGGAGTAATACCAACCACATTATCCCAAAAATCATGTGCTGGAGGTCTGTAAAATATAGGGTCACTAACACCATATTCCCTATAGGCCACTGAACATGACGGTGCTTTGACTTGTTTGTTATATGAGTGTATACTTTATTTACAACTTACCGACCGAGGCTTCACCGAGTTCCAAAGCTACGTGTGACTTACAAGCTTAAACTAAACCATAATTCTTGCCTTCTATACGTTTACACACTTCATCTGTACATCTTATAATGAACTATTGTACCCCCTTTTAACGCTCACAAATGTACATACCTGCTCCCTGATTTAAAAAAAAAACCCCGCTTTGTGAACAAATATACCACTATCGTGGCTCCATCCTCTCCTCATCCACACAGTATATTCCATTTAAGCACGTGACACCAGACGCCACAACCCATGCTCTCAGCGTTCACCCTGGATACAAACGATAAGATTCCACCTCACGTTACAATAACAACCATTGTCTTTGATAGAACCGCCTTTAGTGTCAGTAGCAGCTGTAAACGCCCTTGTGGTGCCACTATTTCATAAATACCAACAAAAAGTCCATAGAAACCAATAAAAAGTCCATAGAAACCAACAAAAAGTCATTTGTCTTCTTGCTCTATTCCCGTCTTTCAAGGCTGAGTAATCTGACTATTTATTTCTATCTAAATAATCTGACAGTGCAGCCATATTTAGCTGAGTCAGAGACACTCAATTTACCAGCTATAATGGTTTGTTTAGTCTCTTCTCACGGAAATGCGACGCAGAAGATGAATAATGAACGTGACAAGAAGTGATAATCAGACATGAATTAGGGTTTAATTAAGGATATGGAGTGGAGATTTCACAATTATAGATCACAGATATAACAAAACATCAGAAATAAAAATAACTATAGAGTAATATGTTTCCCAAGTATGTAAAAACAAACAAATTAAAGGAAAAATTATATCTGGGTATACACTCATATGCTAACAAGATGATGTATATTCTATTTGCTGTAGCGTTTTATTATATGATTATCACGGTTTTAACTTGTACACAACCTTTAGAATTTGGCAGAATATAACATTATATATTTTTCATGGAAGTTTTTTTAAACTCATTTATAATAACCAAAATGAAAGTTTAATATATTAACACAGCGCTGTCAACGTGTTTATATATTGGGGAGCATCTGATTGATGGTCGTGGAGACAGGGGCGCCAAGTTACTACTACGATGATGATGATGATGACGATAGTAATAATAACAATATTGGTAGTTATATTACGGTAATTAAAATTATGAGATGAAAACTTAACCCTGAAATAATAGTTTCCTTCTTTACTAAATGTTTCCCTGTTTACTAAATGTTTCCTTCTTTACTAAATGTTTCTTTGTTTACTAAATGTTTCCCTGTTTACTAAATGTTTCCTTCTTTACTAAATGTTTCCTTCTTTACTAAATGTTTCCCTGTTTACTAAATGTTTCCTTCTTTACTAAATGTTTCTTTGTTTACTAAATGTTTCCTTCTTTACTAAACGTTTCCGTGTTTACTAAATGTTTCCTTCTTTACTGAATGTTTCCCTGTTTACTAAATGTTTCTTTGTTTACTAAATGTTTCCTTCTTAATTTGTTTTCCCTGTTTAATAAATGTTTCTTTGTTTACTAAATTTTTTCCCTGTTTAATAAATGTTTCCTTGTTTACTAAATGTTTCCTTGTTTACTAAATTTTTTCCCTGTTTAATAAATGTTTCCTTGTTTACTAAATGTTTCTTTGTTTACTAAATGTTTTCCCTGTTTAATAAATGTTTCCTTGTTTAGTAAATTGTGAAATTCTAATTACCGTTAAAGTTGGCTGAGTAAATTTTAGCGATAGGAAAGTATGTCACGGGCGCAGTGAAAGTTAAGTCGTTGGACAGCGCTGAATTAACATCTGATGATTCTATTTCTGAAATCAGTTATAACAAGTAACATACAAGAATATTATTAATACCACCGCTCCGGAGTACTCACTCGGTGAACTCACAATATCAAGGAAGGGAGGGAGGGAGGAAGGGAGGAAGGGAGGGAGGGAGGGAGGGAGGAAGGGAGGGAGGAAGGGAAGAAGGGAGGGAGGGAGGGAGGGAGGAAGGGAGGGAGGGAGGGAGGGAGGAAGGGAGGGAGGAAGGGAGGGAGGGAAGGGAGGAGGGAGGGGAAGGAAGGAAGGAGGGAGGGAGGGAGGGAGGGAGGGAGGGAGGGAGGGAGGGAGGGAGGGAGGAAGGAAGGGAGGGACGGAGGGAGGAGGGAGGGAGGGAGGGGGGAGAGAGGGAGGGAGGAAGGAAGGAAGGAAGGGAGGGAGGGAGGAAGGAAGGGAGGGAGGAAGGAAGGAGGGAGGGAGGGAGGAAGGAAGGAAGGGAGGGAGGGAGGAAGGAAGGGAGGGAGGGAGGGAGGAAGGTAGGGAGGGAGGGAGGGAGGAAGGTAGGAGGGAGGGAGGGAGGAAGGAAGGAAGGGAGGGAGGAAGGGAGGAAGGGAGGAGGGAGGGATTGGGGAGGGAGGGAGGAAGGGAGGAGGAGGGAGGAAGGGGGGAGAGGAAGGAAGGAAGGAAGGAAGGAAGGAAGGAAGGAAGGAAGGAAGGAAGGAAGGAAGGAAGGAAGGAAGGAAGGAAGGAAGGAAGGAAGGAAGGAAGGAAGGAAGGAAGGAAGGAAGGAAGGAAGGGGAAAAGAAAAAAGAAAGAAAGAAAAGAAAAGATAAGAAAAGGAAAGGAAATGAAAGGAAAGAAAAAAAAAAGAAAGAAACTTGCAATTCTTGTGTGAACAACAAACTATAACACAGCAATGAACATGAGCACAATCGTTACCTGTAGCTTGGTATTTACCACAAGTCATATTTTACAGTAAAGGAAATAAATCAAATCAAAGCCAACAGCTGCTTATCACGAACACTAACAACAGTATGTATATGATAACAGAAATAGGCTAACATTACTAGTCAGTTAATCATTTAAAACTATTAGGGGTTTTCTTGTAGCTATGTCATCAGTTTAGTATGTGTTTGTCCACGTTTGTATACTTTTGAGAGTCGAAACTTTGTTTATTTCGTCATATCCTGTAGAGCTGAAACAACGTATTTGTATAATTATTTTATTGTGTCATGGTCAGATTTGTCGTATCACTGCGTGGTCTTCATGTCTATTCCAACCATGCGATAATGCAGGCTATTTTATATCTGTTCTAATTAATTGTTTAAAAAAAAAAAAAAAAAGAGGTGTGTGTGGGCTAACACCACTGTTTCGCTGCCTGAAAAGCGTATGGTGTTCAAAACTCGCGGTAGACAGAAAAGATTTTTTTTTTTCAATCGGGGGTGAAATAAAAATCCGGAGTAGCACACGTCGTGGCGACTGCTTTGACCAAGCGGGCTTTATCCCTCTGGTTCTATCGTGAGTCGGGGACTAATGTGGCAGTGTTCCCTAGCGTTTGGCTTTCCGTGGCAAGGCGCTGTGTTACTGAGTACGGGTTCGATCCTGCTTCTGTCCATATTTTTTTTTCTGTTGTTGATTATTTGTCAATTTTTCCGAGTGCTGTAAACATACCTCTTCCTCTGAATTGATTCTATCGTGAGTCCTCCGTCACCAGCAATGGTGCTATGTGTCGTAAGGATAGTTTTTTTTTCCATTGATTTTTGTTAACCACGATTTGTTTTATTATTTATTTTTCTTGTTTTAAATTCTGGTTTCATCTCTCTTAGGTTCTCCTATGACTGCGACTCGTTCTGTATATGGGTGCAGGTGTCACATACGTCGGGCCGGAAATCTTTAGTCCCTCTACTTATTCTGACGTTTTGCTATTTGTTCTGTTGTGTTAGTGTTTATTTCAAATCGAACTGCCGTAAATTATTATATTATGTTATGTGTTTTTCTTTTCTCTTTTTTTTTTTTTTTGGTTAGTGCAAGAATATTTTTTAAAATGGTTAATATTTCAAAGAATGTTACTGGTTTTATTTGTTGTATCTTGCCTGGTTAGCAGCATACAGTTTACTATATTCGATTCTATGCTGTCAGTGGTTATTTGACATGTTAAACTTAAATCGGAATCTACGTTTTATAGCCCGTCTGCAATAAAAGACGAGGCAGTTGATTGCGTCTACTTTGAGATCAGATCGCTGTAAAATAATCAAAACTTTACGTTGGGTTCAAAGAATATTCTTTGGAATGAGAGGCTGGACCCCCCCCCCCCCCCCAACCACAACGCTCCCTCTGCTAGTTCATTGATGTTTCTTCTCCATGAGCTACCATTGACGACCTCAGCTGTAGCAGTGTTGCTAATGTAACTTCAATTATTTTGTCTTCATCATCATCATTGAGTGCCGTATCCGCATCGAAGGTTGGCTACCATGGGGCGCCATTCCGCTCTTTCTCATGCTTTGATAACAGGATAGTACAGGCTGACTTGTCCATCTTTTGATGTTACTCTTACACGTTAGTCTTGGTCTGCCTCTGCCTCTTTTACCTTGCATTTTCCCTTTCAATATTACTTTTAGTAGGCTGATGTATATTTTAACATGCCCCATAAATCTCATGTCTTGTTCTAATTGTGTTTAGTAGTTTTCTTTCCATTTTTAGTTGTTTTAAGACTTCATTATTTGTTTTTTTTTCCATCCAGCTCTTACTATTTTATTTATAAATCCACATTTCCAAGGCGTCAATTGTCTTTTCTTGTTCTGTTTTGTCTTGTCTAATGTCCATGTTTCTGAACCGTAAAGAATGTTGAGAAGATATAACATTTTGTTTATCTTTGTTTAGCCCTGATGTTATTTGTTTTGATATTAGTATATTTCTCATGACATTAACATTTTGTTTATCTTTGTTTAGCCCTGATGTTATTTGTTTTGATATTAGTATATTTCTCATGACATTAACATTTTGTTTATCTTTGTTTAGCCCTGATGTTATTTGTTTTGATATTAGTATATTTCTCATGACATTAACATTTTGTCTTACAAATTTGTAAAGTTAGAGACCTGCGTGTAATTAAATTAAAGGAACGAAAGACGCAAAGGAAAGCACAAACATATCAGTGCGATGGCTAGAGCGTTCGCCTTTCGTTTAAATGGCGTGGTTCTATCATCCCAGCCAAACAATCCGCATTCACAAAGTTGATAAAATAATGGATACACAGCTCTCAGGGTTGGCGGACTATTGTTTATCAGTGATAAAAAAAAGTGTATAGGGAATATGGTGTTAGTGACCATAAATTTTACAGACCTTCAGCACATGATTTTTGGGGTAATGTGATCGGTATTACGCCCGTGCTGCTTTACTTTCCCAGAAAAAAATCCGCCACCCATTAAATTCTGGGTGAACCGGAAGCCGTCGGTTGGGATCGAACCCTACCTCTTGTCCTTTGTAGTCCAGTTCACTAACCACTGAGCTATCGCGGCTCCCGTTTATCAGTGATACATTAATTAATTTCCTCATATGTGCCTTTCTAGGAAGATAAAAATACATATGCTTCTTCTATTGTATAGAATATTGTAAAGTGATTAGAACAAAATTATTCTTAAATTTAAAATTAAACGTTTGTGGTTAAAAATTGAATATCGCTCCCAAGAAGCCATCAGATGTACCAATATTTTATTCTTTTGTTTGTTGTTATTAACTATTAAAACATCATTCACACACAAGTATTGGCTTTACCTAGAAGTTTTAGTATGTGTGTGTGTGGTGTCACACATTAAAACCACTTCCATAAAACACCAGTTTTAAGAATAAGCGGAATGTACTCTCTACCCAGGACATTTTCAACTACAAATCCTATTGAATCATATTTAACTATTGAAACTAAAATACCACTTTTGGGAAGAAAACAAACAACAAACTGTGAGAACTGTATTAACTGCGAGAAAAATCACCTACCTAGTTTTGTTAACTCAAGTGTTGTGGTGAACTGCTACGTCGAGGCGTGAATGCCGCACCCCTCATCAAAGTTACGGTTACAGGACATCATTTACCTTATTTAAAAAATTAAAAGAAGAGTAGAACCTGAACTTACCTTACAATCTTGTAACAAAATCCATAAAGTGGTTGACGGTGTTGACAAACAAAATCCCGTAACGGGGAAAACACAGCAGGAAATCCAGGGCAGTGAACACCGTACTCTGTCTGTACTGTGCACAAAAATCAGCTAGTCCTGGCAGGGGCACCCACTGTCTTGTCAATTCTCACGCAATGCGCTGCATATCCCGCAGCCACAAAATAGCGGTCGCTACGCGTCGCTCTCTGTCAGTCGAAAGCCTCACCGAAGTGGTTTGTAAACTATATGCAAAATGTTGTCCCTGTGATCGCTTCTGTGTACTGCTCTACATTGGGACAAGCTATACCTGATACCTTTGAAATGTATTATTTATAACCCTCTAGGTACACATAAGGAAAGCCGCAAATAGATAACGGTTGTCATTTGTATTCAAATGAATTATCTTACATTTACTGTCTTATGTTGTCTAATTTTCTTGTTAAGACTGACTGGCTGACTGACTGCCTGACTGTCTAACTGCCTGACTGTCTAACTGACTGACTGACTGTCTAACTGGCTGACTGTCTAACTGGCTGACTGGTTAACTGACTGACTGCCTAACTGGCTGACTGTCTGACTGACTGTCTAACTGACTGACTGCCTAACTGACTGACTGTCTGACTGACTGTCTAACTGACTGACTCACTCACTCCCTAACTCACTATTTTTTACCATTTCTCCTCATTTTCTCTGCCTCTCTTTACTGCGATCTGCATGTGATATTTTATTGTACACTTTAATATAACGTGTGTCGATACACATGTGCCTTCTGTTATAATAACACAAAAAAAAGAATACATAAAGAAACAACAGATGAAATAATTTAGTTGTATGATAAGATAATAAGATTAAAACACAACACAACAAGCTTTACTAAACTTTGCAAGAACACGAGACTAAAGGGCCGACCACGAAAAAAAATGGAATGATGGAATATTAGAAACACTAAGAAACATGGCAGCGGATGTCAACAGAAGAGTAAATTGAACACATACTATATCTCCCATCATCATCAAGTACCGGGCCTGCTGGCGTAGGTGATTATGTCTCTCCACAACTTTCGATCTTGACAGTTATTTATCATTTCTGTTGTTGACCTTCTGACAAGTCATTCTCTTAAGCTGTCTGGTATCTTTGCTTCCCTCTATCTCTTCGTCCCTCAATTTTCCCAGTTGTTACAATATATATTCCAGCTGTTCCCTTCTGTCTAACATGGCCAGAAAATGATGATTATTTCTTCCTAATCTTTGAAATTTGCTCTGTTTTTGCTTTGGCCTCTTTCAGAACGTTTTCATTACTTTTCCTAGCAGTCCATGGTATTCTCAACATTCTTCTGTAAAACCACATTTCTACAGACTCCAGTGATTTTCTTGTCTGTTGTCCTATTGTCCATGACTCACATCCATATCTATATATTGACACTGAAAGCCAAATGATGAAGGGAAGAAATAGAAGAAGACATATGTTTGTTGGTTATGATCTTACAAATAAGCATCACATAAGGATGGAGATGTCGTGATCATGTCTATATCTTTTCTCAAACTTAAACCTGAATTTTGGGGAATCTATTCTGACCATAGCAGAAAAAAAGCGTGAATCGTCTACCGTCATTAAATTATGCGTTTGATGACATTTTAATTGTGTTATGGTAATAATTTAGGAATCCTTATGGCGGCTTCAGTGGTTGGTTAGC
This sequence comes from Megaustenia siamemsis, assembly GCA_032433765.1. NCBI lineage: Eukaryota > Metazoa > Mollusca > Gastropoda > Stylommatophora > Ariophantidae > Megaustenia > Megaustenia siamemsis. Next base: position 67,474,642 of record JAVIAB010000001.1, read on the forward strand.
GCGCTTGCTTCGTGTCAAATGGGTGTGAGTTCGATTCCCAGAAGCGGATGATTTTTTTTTTCCGGATCGACAAGTCCCCGGGGTTTATCTTCTTCTTCTTCTTTCTTCCCTTATTTGCTTTTCAGCGTCGATGGGAGATATAATTTGCCATCTTCTGTTCGCCTCTGCTGCTGTTTTGTTTACTAGTGTTTCTAGTATTCCGTCAATCCATTTTTTTCGTGGTCGACCCTTAGGTCTGGTGTTCCCACAACGTTTATTGAGGTCTCGTTGTGTTGTGTTTTGTTTACTCTGGCTTGTCACGTGGCCAGGGGTTTATCCAGCCTTTAAAGATGGACGCCAGAGATTGCTCTAAGAAGAAAAAGCCACTTGGCGTGATGCTGGCCAAATGAAGCAAAAATGTGTCGTGGACATGGAAATAGAAAAAGAAAATACGGGTCATCGTCGTTATATTCCCCATACGCCCAGCAAGGCGTGGAAGTAATTTTTACTTTTAATATAACAAATGAGTAGTAGCATTTCAAATGTGGAAAGATATTGACAACGCACGGGAAACATTACTTTCTGTAAACATAATCATATAATATATGCATGAATTATTTAAAACAGAATATTGTCAAATCTGTGTGCTGTGTAATGTAATATAAATGGAAATGAATTGAGTGATAACAGAGCAACGACGATTCACCATTATACTTACATGTTCGGAATTCTCCTGAGGGAATGTGTTAGTGATAGGCGGACTAAAGATGGTCTGAGGAAGATTCAAGGTTAGAAACGTTCGTCGTGTGCTAGACTTGGATACTGTGGCGAGTGTTGATAAGAATACTGTTTATGTAAGATGCCGATCATGTATGATGTAGATCATGTAGGATGCTGATCATGTAGAGTGCTGATTATGTAGGATGCTGATTATGTAGGATGCTGATCATGTAGGCTGCTAATCATGTTGGATGCTAATCGTATAGAATGCTGAATATGTAGCATACTGATTATGTTGGATGCTGATCACGTAGGACTCTGATCACGTAGGACGCTGGATGCCGATCATGTAGAGTGTTGATCATGTAGGATGCTGATCATGTAGGATGCTGATTGTGCAAGATGCTGAAACTATGTAGGATGCCGATCATGTGGGATGCAGATCATGTAGGATATTGAATATGTAAGATGCTAATCATGTAGGGTGCTGAATATGTATGATGCTGATCATGTAGGATGCTGATTATATTGCATGCTGATCACGTAGGATGCTGATCACGTAGGATGCTGAATATGTAGCATGCTAATCACGTAGGAATCTGATCATGTAGGATTCTGATCATGTTTGATTCTGATCATGTAGGATGCTGATCATGTAGGATTCTGATCATGTAGGATGCTGATCATGTAGGATTCTGATCATGTAGGATGCTGATCATGTAGGATGCTGATCATGCTGGATGCTGATCATGCTGGATGCTGATCATGTTTGATGCTGATCATGTAGGATTCTGATCATGTAGGATGCTGATCATGTAGGATTCTGATCATGTAGGATGCTGATCATGTAGGATTCTGATCATGCTGGATGCTGATCATGCTGGATGCTGATCATGTTTGATGCTGATCATGTAGGATGCTGATCATGTAGGATGCTGATCATGTAGGATGCTGATCATGTAGGATTCTGATCATGTAGGATGCTGATCATGTAGGATTCTGATCACGTAGGATGCTGATCATGTAGGATTCTGATCATGTTTGATTCTGATCATGTAGGATGCTGATCATGTAGGATTCTGATCACGTAGGATGCTGATCATGTAGGATTCTGATCATGTAGGATTCTGATCACGTAGGATGCTGATCACGTAGGATGCTGATCATGTAGGATTCTGATCATGTAGGATGCTGATCATGTAGGATGCTGATCATGCTGGATGCTGATCATGTTTGATGCTGATCATGTTTGATGCTGATCATGTTTGATGCTGATCATGTTTGATGCTGATCATGTTTGATGCTGATCATGTTTGATGCTGATCATGCTGGATGCTGATCATGTTTGATGCTGATCATGTAGGATGCTGATCATGTTTGATGCTGATCATGTAGGATGCTGATCATGTTTGATGCTGATCATGTAGGATGCTGATCATGTTTGATTCTGATCATGCTGGATGCAGATCATGTTGTGTGCTGATATTGTATGATGCTGATCATGTTGTGTGCTGATATTGTATGATGCTGATCATGTAGGGCGCTGATATTGTATGATGCTGATCATGTTGTGCGCTGATATTGTATGATGCTGATCATGTAGGGCGCTGATATTGTATGATGCTGATCATGTTGTGCGCTGATATTGTATGATGCTGATCATGTAGGGCGCTGATATTGTATGATGCTGATCATGTTGTGCGCTGATATTGTATGATGCTGATGATGTTGTGCGCCGATATTGTATGATGCTGATCATGTTGTGCGCTGATATTGTATGATGCTGATCATGTAGGGCGCTGATATTGTATGACGCTGATCATGTTGTGCGCTGATATTGTATGATGCTGATCATGTAGGGCGCTGATCGTGTAAAGTGTGGATTTTTTTATTTTTCCCTTATAAGAGATAATAGATAGACTAATAGACAGACTAATGAGAGTTTGTGGAAGTTTCAATGTTACAGATGTTCAGTGTGTGCTGGACTTGGAGAACTGGGTCACGAGTGGATAAGGATGCTCGTCATGCCACAGAAGTAATGTGTTCATGTCCTACAAGGGTCAATAACTGGTGCACTGTACAGCAGCCAATGTGATAACGAATAAAATAAGAAGTTGAAGATGAAGATGATGATAAATAAAAAGTGAAGAAAATGATAATAACGAAGAAGAAAAATAGACATTTAACACTAATACGATGATGAAGATGATATAGAGAAAGAAAAAAATGAAAATAAGATCATGAAGATGGAGTTAAAGAAGAGAAAGAAAATCAATAAAAATGATAATAAGATGAAGACACAGACGAGAAAAGGAAAAGTAGAAAGGAAAACAAGAACACAGTCTATTAAAGTAAAGAAAGAACACATTTTAGAGATTTCAAGTGTTCACATAGACCTGAAATCTAACCCAGTTATAGAAGTTTAATCCTTCTATATCCGTCCTCTTTTGGCATTTATGCGGTAAGGAAAATCTGTAATTCCCATCTGAATAGAAATGGAAAATAGTTCTCATGCATAGCCCATTATACTTAAGATAGAACCCATGTTCTGTGTGGCTGGTTAAGAGACTTAACCTTTGCGATATCAGGACAAGTCTCTCCAGATGCGTTGTTACAAGTCCAGCCAGCAAGATAACACCGAGGCTTTCTCTGGTGAACAATTAAGATTGTGACAAGTATCATGTCTATCTCTGGTGTCGTGTTTGTGTGGAGATGTAGATTGGTGTAAGAGCCTGCATGATAATTAATGGTGTATATATAGAGCATGTGAATCATGGGCGGACTGTAGCAAGGGGGAACGTTTAAATCCTAGATCCTAAAAGGATGAAAGAAGTAAATGATTAATGAACGTAATGAGTCAGAAACAAGTGTTCAGAAAAAGACAATGATTGCTATTTTATCAAATGACGCGTGACGCTTTAATTACTTCTTGTTTAGGCACAAGCATACATACTATTTGCTTGGGAGTGAGTATGTGGATCTTTTTCTTACCCAAGTTTCTTTCCTTCTCACAGAACTCGATTTCCTTCTCATAGATTCGTTCGGATTCTCTGTGAACCAGTAGTGATTAATTTTCTCATGATCCATAATATTCAAAGAACAAAGAAACACACACACACACACACACACACACACACATAAAAAAGTTGCCTAGTTTTATTGAAGGTGGGCGATTAAACTTTGATCATGTGGCCAAGATGGGTGTTTAAAGGAGCATGTGACAATGTAAAATATTAAAGAGGAGGCTGTACGTCATTAAAAAAAAAGTAAAGTACCCCCGTCACGCCAAGTGGCGTATAGGGAATATGGTGTTAGTGACCATACATTTTACAGACCTTCGGCACATGATTTTTGGGGTAATGTGGTCGGTATTACGCCCGTGTCGCTTCACTTTCCCAGAAAAAAATCCGGTAGCCATTAAAGGCTGGGGGAACCCGGAAGCCGTCGGTTGGGATCGAACCCTACCCCTTGTTCTTTGTAGTCCAGTTCACTCACTGAGCTATCACGGTATGTCATTGCTCGGGCAAAAATGTTCAAAGTAAAATGTCTTTCACTAATCAAATGTGAAGTGAATAGCAGGGTGGTTTATTGGTTCACAATCCTATTGATGCGGGTTCGATTCCTTGTAGGTTCGAATAGTTGTTTTTCTCGGAGGCCAAATTTTTAAAATTAAACTGTTTACCACGTGGCGACTGCACTAGAGCACGCAGGCTCTGTTCACCAGCCCACACACACAAACCACGTCTGCAGAACTGGTCACAGGAGGATAAGTACCGATAAGATGCCTTCTCTCGGCAGTTGTTGAAATTATATTCACCAACTCTAACGCTACCTTAAGAAATATCTCCAATGCTAGATAGTTATTTTGTTGTGCTGATACCTAATGACCAACACCTGCAATCTCTATCGACAACTGTAAACTTGATATCGTGCGGCAGTATAACTACCTGGGGTCCATCATCAGCGACAGACTATCTTTAGATACAGAAATTGACACTCGTATTGGTAAAGCTGCTACCACCTTTGCCCGTCTTTCTAGGCGTGTCTGGCAAAACATCAAACTGTCAATTAAAACAAAAGCTGCAGCGTACAATGCCAGCATAATTATATCCTCCTGTATGGCAGCGAATCGTGGACAACCTATGTAAAGCAGAAGAGAAGGCTAAATGCATTCCATATGCGATGTCAGCGCTCGTATTCTAGTTATCACCTGGAAGGATAAAGTGACAAACGTGGTGGTCCTGACTTGCACAGGCCTCCCGAATATCTACACGCTGCTCAAACAACAAAGGTTACACTGGCTTGGCCATGTACACCGTATAAAAGATGGCCGTGTACCAAAAGATATACTCTACGGACAACTGGCATATGGTAAAAGAACCAGGGGGCGCCCAAAACTTCGATTTGTAGATGTGTGTAAACGCGACATGAAGACTCTGAACATAAACCCTGCAGCATGGGAAGACATAGCTGCAGACCGCAATCTCTGAAAACACACTCTAATGGTTCACCTCAAAGAAGAAGCAGACAGATTCATGGAGAAAGAGAATATACGACGGAAGAGAAGAAAAGAAAAAATAACATTTCTAGGGGCGCTGAAAAATCCATAGTCAACTATGACGACGGAGGCTACTACTACCTAATGATCAGGGAATAAGTAAGTCGTAAAAAGTAAAGAGCCTCGCCTCGCCATGTGGCGTACAATAGATATGTTGTTAGTGACCATAATTGTTATTGACCTTCGGTACATGATTTTGGGTTAATGTGATCGGCATTACTTCCCGCGTCCCTTTACTTTCCCAGAAAAAAATCCGGTACCCATTTAAGGCTGGGTGAACTCGGAAGCCGTCGATTAGGATCGAACCCGTCCTCTTGTTCTTTGTAGTCCAGTTCACTAACCACTGAGCTATCGCGGCTCCCTGTGATCAGTGAATAGTTGGTAATATTAATCGACGCTGTCTTAGTGCTTTGATGATGATCGTGTGTACAATATCTGGTACAAGGGTAACTGCAAAGAGTTCTTTTCGTGGATCATTTGGTGAATGAGATTCAGTCGTGTTTGAGATAGAAAAGACACACTTCAAGCCTAGGGTGGACGCACCAAGATAAGCAACTACTTTATTGATTGTGCGGAAGAGTGAAAGTTTAGTTAGTGTTTAGTAGCTGCTACTGTCCATGGAATAGCAAAGAGTCGTACAAACCACGTGTTGTTGTTCTACTCTACAAGTCAAGTTTGAGGGTCAGTCGAGGGAAAGAAACATTAGAAATACATTTTCTTATAAATGGTAGAGAATCCGAGATTTTATAGAGACTTCCCATAGTGGAGCTTGCAGTTGCAGGTTAGAGGAAATCTGAGTTAATGGACAAATGGGAAAAAGTTATTGAGTTATTTACGGACCATCATCATTGCACTCCGAACACGTCCATAGGTGCTCACATCCCCTCCTCAGAAAACCTCGCAGTGTCCAGCCGCTGACGGCTCCAGTTGTGAAATTTGCTTATAAATGGCAAATAATACGAGACATTCTGAAATTCTGAAATGAAATTTTGGCTAAAGGTAAAGTACGAGACTTGAAGCGGCGTCTTAGCTCGTGAGTTTTCACCCATATGTGCTCGGCCGCATATCCAGAAGTGTTCGGAGACTTCTGGACAGCGTTGCTTTACACAATGGGTCTTCCTGTCCGTGTTTTGTCAAAGCTCATAGCATCTTTATAATTTACTAGCTCAGTGAGCTGAGTTATTAAACAACAGTAAAGAGAGTCCCGCGTAAAGCACCCACATGGACTAGAAGAACGTGTTTGCTAGACAGTGTATTAGATTAGGGGCGCATAAGGTGATAACATTTTGTACAACGCAGGGGCACAATAGTCTGAAGAAGGCATACAGGAAGCGCATATGCGAGAGAATAATGAATTACCACATAAGGGAAGAGGGAAACAGTTGTCGATGGTAATAATCTATTTTGGAACAGAAACGTGACAACTGTGATGAGGACAATGTAGGCTTTCAGACAGGGCAGCATGACATGACACAGTTTCGACAGCGACAGGGTTTGAGCTTGTTCATATTGTTCTGGGCCTCATGATAATATGGTACTTGTATGGTTTCGCTCAAGAAAATAAGAGCTGGTCGCTACAGACGGTTTGCCAGCTGAAATTGATGTGAAATGGCTCTCTAGGGGACATTATTCATGTTGTAGACAATGTTTTAATACTACAGTTAGAGACAGGGATTCTACACTCTACAATAGCTTCAGTTGATTTGTCTCATGTGTTGTGTTATGTGACGTAATAACTATCCCCTTGAGTGGTTCAATGTGTTGTGTGATATTGGTAAAAGACCACGATCGCGCTACTTTCACTTGGGTCATTATTTAGAGGAAAATGGTAAAAGTTTTGCTGTTACAACTTTGTATAGTCAGGAAAGACGACTCAAGGCAATCCACCGTTATGGCTAAGCAAACCTTCGGGAATGAAAAAGCCCAGCACATTTTCTGAATAAACGAGAAAAAAAGAAAGTTTGCTCTAACGTAGGATCGTCTTGTATCGTCATTGCCATTGTCAAGATATGCGTTTTTGTGATATTGTTGGCTTTCATTTCTTCTCCATTTCTTCAGTTTTACTCAGCCCATTTAAACATTATACATATTTGCGTTCACTTTGAGTTTGAGCAAGAGGTCTGTTTTGTAGCATCCGTGTCATGTGCGTGGTAGTGCGGCTAAAACCACTGTTTCGCTGGCTGGAAAGCCGACGTACGGTGTTCGAAACCCGCGGTAGAGAGAAGGGATTTTTTCTATCTAGAGTGAAATAAAAATCCCGGGTCTCATACGTCGTGGCGACTGCTATGACCAAGCGGCCTTTATCCCTTTGGTCCTGTCGTTAGCCCCCATTCTCCAACATAAACCAGCAATGGCACTATGTGTCGTAAAGACAGGAGAAGATAGTAGTGTAGCTGTGGTCGAGTGGAAAGGGAATATCAAGGGATGCTTGTATCTAACAGAGAAGCAACATCGTGATGAAGGCACGGATGAAAAAATAAGAGGTGGATGATGTAAGACATGCGTAGGAGGGATGAAAAATTGAAGAAACAAGAGGGGACCAACACAGAGGTATCAAGAGTTGATGATGATGTCGTAATGCACATGGTTGATATAAACGAGAGCTATTTAACTCATCGAGTGTGGCAGGTAGTAGTGGCTTTCTTGACATTCCTGGCTTTTACTAGAGAAGTTGGTGTTTGTCTAGCTCAGTGACATGGCTGGAAAACTGAATTGTCGTGCCTAGAGGTTATGCAATACTAGGTCTTTCTATAATAGTAAGAGCCACCACAACAGGGAACATAGCAATACAAGATTCTATAAGCCAGAAGCAAGTCAATTGTACATCGCGTAACATTATCTATGTCATGATATGTATGCGATGTAAGATAACCCACATAGGCGAATCAGTGAACATCTGTATTACAACTTTTGAAACTCAGGTACCCCAGTAGTGTCCCACTTCAACTCTAAGGGTCATCAGGGTAAGGTGGAAGCCCAAGTCACTGGCCTCGTGTCATGTTGTTCTGAAAGTCATATCCGATTCACTTTAGAGAATCGTCACATCGCCCATATAGGTTGCCTCACCCCACGGGGGATCAACATATTCCTTTCTCATGGGTAATCTATTATCTCTCCCTCATTTCCCTATCCCCTTTCCTATTTTCGTTCCCCGCTATTATACTAGTACTGTCAGAGACACCACCATCCTATCCCTTCCCGTATATTCGCACCCCGTGTTTACACCAGTCCTCCATAATCCTCCATTACGCAACATTTACCCCCTTGCAGCCCGAGTCACGGCTTTGTTTGCTCGTGTTTTCACTCCATAGTACACACTTCTCTATCTTCGGCTGGTACCCGTCTCATTCTTGACTTTTTTCCATACCTCATACTATCACCTCCCAATTTTATCCGACTACTCGTCTAATCGCGTAACTGCCCCCCCCCCCTTTTCCCCCCGAACTCACATCTCACCATATCCACATTTGACTCACAGACGTCAACTCGATGAAAGCTTTTGGATCTTGCTCAGTTAAGTCGCGGTTTAATTTTAAAATATGTTTTAGCTTACTCATGTTTACATATTATCAAATTTATCGTCCTATATGTAGTATATAGGATGATAAATTTGATAATATGTAAACATCTCCCTTTCGTTTTTTTTTTTATCATTTAATTTCTTATCCCCCTTTTTATTACTCCTTGATTTACCTGTACCGCACATTCTAGATGTTATTCTAGTTATGTTTATCTTTATTCCGTTGTCCATTTGTGTTGTTCTCGTTCTATGAAGAAGGCCACTTGTAGGCCGAAACGTCAGTATTTTGTTGTGTTCCTTTTGTTGCAAAGCTGTCACCATACCTTGAACGAGTGTATGTTACATCCCACCCCTTGCTCCGGCGACCAACTTTACAGGAGCAGTGCAATTATTTGCCTCTTTCCTTCTATAAGCCAGCCTGTTTTGACGCAGATGTATGTTTACATCACTCGGAAAAAATGACAAATAATAAACAACAGAAAAAGAAACAAAGAACAATATATGGACCGAAGTAGGATCGAAAGTAGTGATGGTGGCTGTGAACTCAACAGAAAAGTGGAATAACATGCACCGAAATACAATAGATTTGGCACCGACTTTGCACCGACTTTGCACCAAAACGGTGCCAAAAAAAAAAATTATTTTTTCGAATTCGCGATTTTTTCGAACTTCATAATTTTTTGGGGGGAAAAATTTTGGGAAAAATTTTTTGGTGTTCGTCAGTTTGTCGAATCACTGAGAGCTTAACTCAGGTAAATTCAAAAGATCGTGTGCTAATCCGGTGATCGTCGCTCCGGTGATCGCCTCTCGCTGTGTGTTATTTGTGAAAGAGTATATTTGTGTCGCCTCGCTCGTGTTAGATGAAAATGAAAGAGTATTTTAAAAGAGTATGTGAAAGTAAACAGAATTATTTAAAAAATATGTATTTGTGAAAGTAAACTCAGAATTATTAAAAATAAAAAAATAAAAAAAAAACAGTCTCCCTTCAGGATTCGAACACGGGTCTACTACGTGACAGGGCAACATGTAAAAAAATGCTGACAAGCAATAACATTGAAAGGTTAGTTTTGTCGAACGGTCTCCTGTGTTTCTGAGAGCTTAACCGCAGGTAAATTCAATAGAGACTCGGTGCTAATCCGGTGATCGTCGCTCGCTGTGTGTTATTTGTGAAAGAGTATTTTAAAAGAGTATGTGATAAATAAAAAATACGAAATGTTTCAAAACGTTAAGAAATATAGTTAAATGTGATAAAATTGATTTTTAAAAAAGGCGAAATAATAAAAACTATGAAAAAAATAAGTTAACATACTGACGGAAAACTAGTCAAGAAACTGGAATGACATTTTTGTTGACTGGGCTAGTGGTACTTGAGGAATGCTATTGTTAGGGTCGCTTACAAGGAATCGTGGTCATTGTTAGGAGCTGCATTGTTAGGCTCCGTGTTTAGAGTTAGGTAGAGGCATGTCGGGGACAGCGGTTCTAAAAGGGGGTATCTCGCGGGTCGGATGGCGGGTCGTCGTGCGGGTGGGGAAAGGTGCCTTTATTGGTTATCATCATGTGTGGGGCAACAGGAGGCGACATGTAAAAAAAAAATGCTGACAAGCAATTATTAGTATCGTTAGCATCATGTATTCTGACCTTCCCTCCTTGTTTTCTAACACAACTTCCTAGATTTCTGACCATGCCCCTCAACATCCCCCTTCCTACTATCATCATGTGCCTCAACACTATCACCATGTCCCTCAACACTATCATGTGCCACCCTCAACATCCCCCTTCCTACTATCAGCATGTGCCTCAACACTATCATCATCATGTGCCTCAACATCCCCCTTCCTACTATCAGCATGTGCCTCAACACTATCATCATCATGTGCCACCCTCAACACTATCATCATCATCAACAAGCCACACAAAGTATCAATCATCTCTCTCACACATTCATGGTAAACCAAAACAAAACTCGTTCTATATTTTCACAACTTTATTAATACATCAAATATACGACACATATATATTACTGTCCGGTTGTTGATAATTTTAAGCGTCTGGGTTTCCTCCCTCCTGTTTTGGTGGTACTGTTTGTTAAATGTCTATCAAACACGGGTGCATAGGAAGTGTCATTAGCCTTCAAAACACAACCGCCCTCCATTTTGACAAAACCTTGATCAAAGCTGGAATAGGTAATCGGTGACTCTGCTGAAACACCCGCGGCATTCATATTGGGTGCCGGATCTGTCGTCTGATTAACAAGAGCGAGGTTCCCTTGATTAACAAAGGGGGGCGTGTAGTCGATGAGATTCGTGTTAACAAGAGATGGTATGTAGTTTTGGTGGTTAACGACAGGCGGCGTGTAGTTGATCTGATTAACGAGAGGTGGCGTGTAGCTGATCTGGTTAACAACAGGTGGCGTGTAGCTGATCTGGTTAACGAGAGGTGGCGTGTAGCTGAGGTTAGCATAAGCGGTTAAAATTTCCTCTCGCATCTCGACTAACGTGATAAATTCCTCTCTCGATAGTGTTATCCCAGTTCTGGTAGGAAACTTAAAAAAACTATCACCGCTATATGTCCTTATATTTATCAATGGTCTGTTACGAAAAACACAAACCGAGACTGCCTTAACGCCATCTTTAGACAATGGAACTACAGTCTCATTTCCACGTGACATAAATATGCGCTGATCACTGAGATCAAACGAAATTGGCGTATTCAAGCTACACGACTCCATATTCAAAGAAAAAACAAACCACCTGGCAACAGACGTTGGTTATGTGTGTGCGTGTACACTGCTCGACTGGGGGGTTTTTATACCCGTTTATCGGGTCGAGGACCGTCTATTTATAGCAGCTAACGCAATACGTTATCAGGCGTGGTAATCAGTCGTGTTGCGACATGTTCAGTGACCTCTGGAACTGACCCAATAGGGGGGTGATGTGTGGGGAAATATGATGCGTGTAACAATTCGGTCTCAGGTAACGCGGCTTGAGACTAGGAAACTCCTCCTCCTCCTCCCCCCTGTCGTGTTTATATAGGTTGTGGATTTTAAAAATAGGTGTTAGTTGAAGAGGGGGAAACCTCGCGCGCTGACCTAAAATCACTCGTTGTTATTTTCGTCGGGGGCGTAATCACTAAAGTTAGTAGCACTTGCGAGGATGGATCCCCGATGGAATCATCCCTTCACAGCTCTGATAGCCGGTCCTACCGGGTGTGGGAAAACGGTATTTGTGCAAAAGTTTATACAGAACCTTCACGAGCTAGCTGTCCCCGTACCGGAGGAAGTTATATGGTGTTATGGGGAATGGCAGCCGATATACGAGACTATGGGGTCAGTGAGATTTATCGAGGGTCTACCAGACGTCGATAAATTGGAAGGTGGTAAGAAGAGAAGACTGATCGTCATCGATGACTTGATGTCTGAGACGGACGAGCGGGTAACAAAATTATTCACCAAAGGTAGTCATCACAGAGATATTAGTGTGATGTACATTGTTCAAAATCTATTCGGAAAAAATAAAGAACATCGAACCATAAGTCTCAATACGCACTATTTAGTCCTTTTCAAGAACCCGAGAGACGGGAGTCAAATTATGAATCTGGGTAAACAAATGTACCCGGGTCGGGTGGGGTACCTCCAAGATAGTTTTAAGGACGCGACAGCGACTCCTCACGGTTATTTGTTGGTCGATCTTCGTCAGGACACACCTGATAATCTTAGGTTGAGAACAAAAATATTCCCGGGGGAGAGACAAATCGTCTACGTGCCAAAGTAGAGAATCATGTGTGATCAAGCACTTAGACGGCACGGTGAAATGTTGAAATGTATGCGCGCCGCCTCGCCGACCGGTTTAAGAGCCATATTAAAAACAGCCTCTCCCAAACTCATTAACTTTTTGTGCGAGTGTTGTCATAACATATTAAAAGGTAATGTTAGACTCACTCAGCGACAGAAGTGCGAGCTACGTCGACACAAGAACAAGTTGAGACTTCTCACTAAAAAGAAACCGAGTCTTAAGCGGCGGAAAGAGATTCTACAAACCGGTGGGTTCATAGGTGCTTTGCTCCGTCCTATATTAAGTATTCTCGGTGGAGTACTAGGTGCGTAACAATGGCCAAAAAAATGATTTTGGTGGATCCTCGATTCCTCGAGGGTCTTAAACAGACTACTACCACGTCCTATAGCCCACCCGAGGCGATCGGTGACAACTTGAGAGATTTAGATGATGAAATGCAACGCATCCTATTCCGCGATGATTTAGCACCCGCCGATAAGGCCAGAGTGTACCAACGCGCCCTGCATCAATATTTAACTAGATTGGAGCAGTATAAACGACGCTCATTGGGCTCGGTCGATCTCATTCAACACAACACGGCAACAGAAAAAACACCTTCCCCACCAACACCATCATTCGAGGTATCACCAGAGCAGACCAAGACACCACCACCACCACCAGCGGAAACCCCAAAGGTAGGTAATGAAACCACTCCGCCCGTAGCCACGTATAAACTGAGACCTAAAAAAAGAAAGAGCGGAATCCCAACACCAAAATGGGAACGGTGGAGAAAATATTGAGACGTCGTTACTTTGACCCTAGTCGACCAGGGGCGTATAGTGGTGCAACGGCCCTGCAACGTAACACCAAACTGGGACTCGCAAAGATCAAACAATGGCTGAGTCATCAGGATACCTATACCCTTCATAACCAATTCGTCGCAGATTTGAAAGGCGTCCCATTATAACGAGTGGCCCCCAACAGCAATATCAGGCAGACCTAATCGATTTGAGACATTTGAAAAAACACAACGATGGATATTCCTATTTGGTTTCTTGCGTGGACGTTTTTAGTAAATTCGCGTGGTCTGTACCGATACGAACCAAAACGGGGAAATCCTTAGTGGAAGCCGTCGGTAAGATATTTCTCGATGGGAAACCCGCGAGTTTTCAAACCGATAAGGGGTCAGAGTTTCTGAACAGAACATTTCAGAAATTCCTCGCTGACAACAACGTTCACTTTTTCACTACGCAGAACGAAGATATCAAGGCCGCCGTGGTGGAACGCTTTAATAGGACTCTGAAACAACGGATGTGGCGATATTTCACGAAATCCAATAAGTTGTCTTATGTCCGAGTCCTCCCCGCCCTACTTCGAAGTTATAACCATTCGTATCATAGAAGTATAAAAATGGCACCGGTCGACGTCAACGCAGACAATCAAGAACAGGTATGGAACACGTTGTATAATAGCAAACGTAACTTTAAATTTGAAAGACCCCTGTACAAGCCCGGTGATCGAGTTAGACTGGTCCTGGGCAGAGCCAATTTTAAAAAGGGTTATGCCCCGGCTTGGACGGAGGAACTGTTTTCCATCAGTCGAGTAAATGAAACAAACCCCGTTACATATGTGTTGAAGGATGATAAGGGCGATGAGATAGAGGGGTCATTCTACACACCGGAAATTCAAAAAGTTGGAGACAAACACGAGTACAGAATCGAGAGTGTCATAACCGAGCGTCGCACATCCTTTGGGCGAAAGGAGAGTTTAGTCAAATGGTTTGGTTACGGTTCGTCATTTAACAGTTGGATACCGTCCAAGGACATTGTCAGATACAAAAACTAGAGATGCGAGAAGAAGAAGAAGAAGAAGTGGTAACTTTTGGTGGAGAGCCCGATTTGGGAGCCGTAAACTCGGGAGTCGGGAGAGACGGCGAACCACGCTGGTTGGGGTCGATGTTTGGGAAACTATCCCCCTACTTAGAACTTGTCTTTATTTGTCAAGTGGTAGTTATATATACAGTTGTAGCGGTCTCGCTGTTCAATCTGACCACCGAAAAGGCAGACGCGAAGGAGGGAAAACTGTGGATAGCCCTACTGAGCAGCTGTTTGGGTTACATGCTACCGAATCCAAACTTGGAGAGGCGACGGTGAAACGAGTGAAAAAAAAAATGAGTTTTTATGTCACCCTTCCCAGCAATGCATCTATGGAACTTTTTAAGGATAATAACCCAGGCCACTTTTTCGTTAAACTCCCTCAGACCATTGACATTTCGACGCAGTATGAGATCGCACTGGTGGAGATACAGTTTCCGCTAAATTATTTCAATGTAATAGAGGGTGATGTCTGGATTCGCTATGAATCTCTCGATAACGACGATATTTGCGACGCCAGATTTTATTTCAACGTGACATTGGAACCTGGGTTATACACGAAACCCGATGCGTTCATCGGCGCGTTGAACGCGTCGATCGTAAAAGCGGAGGATGAGTCGTACAGGGGAGAGAAAGGGAAAAAAATGAGATTCATTTACGCAAAAGAGGTGAATAAAGCCATCTTGAAACTTTACGAGAAAGGAGTCAGTGTTACCATAAGCGATACTTTGAAAAACATGTTAGCCTTCCCCACGACCACAATATCAGACACGGCTCCCGATATCTTCAGCGTGGGTGTAATGGACTTGGAAAGTGTTGCGAAGAATGTCTACGTCTACTGCGATCTCGTTTCCCCCAGACCGGTCGGGGATGTGATGGTGCCTCTCCTCAGGAGCGTGCCTGTTCTCAATAGAAATCACACCTCGGTGTTTCAGATCTACGATAAGCCTCACTACCTACCCCTGAGTAGATTTTCCTTCGATACCGTCGAGATCCTTTTAGCCAACGAACACGGAAAAACCATTCCATTCACCAGCGGGACGTCGGTGCTAACGGTACACTTTCGAGTCAAGAAGCATCTCGAGCTGGTATAATGGTGAAACACACTCCCCTTCATAGAGATGTTGAGTTATACGAAGACTTTTACTGTTGTCAGGCGGGCGATGGGATGCCCGTGTTTATAGGAGGTCGAAGTCAGAGCGGTCGAGGAATCGGTAGTTTCTTCGGTGGAATCGGGAGGGCTATTTTACCCTGGTTAAAAACCGGCGGTAAGGCCTTGCTCAGAGAAGGCTTGGGGACCGGTCTGCAGGTCGCACAGGACGCATTGGCCGGGAAAAATGTCGGTGAAGCTTTCAAAGAACGAGCTAAGGAGGCCGGTCAGCGGTTGCTACACGGGGCCGTAGACCACCTGCGTGATAACAACCAATCAGGAAGTGGTTTACGTCAAAGCAGAAAGCGAGTTATGAAGCTACCTCCACCAGGAGAACCCGTTACGAAGAGGATAAAACCGACAGCTGGACGGTTCCCCCTTCATTCGGTGCACAACAGAGGGAAGAAGACGAGGGTGACAAAGGATATTTTCGACTAATAATGTCCCTCATTCACCCCAAATCGTGCGAATGTCTTCACTCTGGTTTGGATTTATTTAGCGTTCCACCAACGCAGACATCTCTCGACTCTGGCCAGTTTATTGAAATTCGGCCGATCGCAGCTTTGTCGCATAGCGCACCGATAGAGTTTTTCATTTCTGGAAACAGCGAGGAGTATCTAGATCTTTTCAACACGTTTTTACATCTGCGGGTCAAGATCACCCTCCCGAATGGTGATAGTGTACCTGTCGATGCTGAGGTAGGACCGGTCAACAATTATCTTCATAGTCTATTTTCACAAGTCGACGTATCGCTAAACGACACGTTGGTTACACCGTCGGAGAATACCTATCCTTTTAGAGCGGTGTTTGAGGCCACGCTAAATTACGGGGAGGATGCGAAAACGGGATACTTGACGGCCGCTCTGTTCTACAAAGACACAGCTGGCCACCATGACGATTTGAAAGAAAATGAGGGTTTTAAAACACGGCGCGATTTGACTTCGGGTAGTAAAGAGGTTGAAATGATGGGTCGTTTGCACTCTGATGTCTTTGTGCAGGATCGTTACATGTTAAACAGAGTCGATGTAAAGATAAAACTCACCCCCTCGAAGGATGTGTTCAGCCTCGCGACTCACGATAGCTCTGTGGGTTATAAGAGTGTTATCACCTACGCCGCGCTCGTGGTAAGGAAAGCTAAGCTAAACCCCGCGATTTCTCTGGCCCACGAAAAGGCTCTCTTGAGCGGGAATGCGCGGTACCCGATCAAGAGGGTTACCATCAAGACCTTTTCCATCGCTAGCGGGATGCTTTCCCACAGTCAAGACAATTTATTTTTGTCTCAAACACCGACCCGTATAGTGATAGGTCTGATTACGGCCAGTGCTTTTAATGGTGTTTACACAGCTAACCCGTTCAATTTTCAACACTTTGGTCTGATTTATATGAACCTGACGGTCGACGGGAAATGTATCTCGGGAAAGCCTCTAACTATGGACTTTGAACGAAATCAATACGCGAGAGCTTTCTTCGGCACAAATCTGGCCATGGGTCTGATTGGTAAAGACGCTGGGAATAACGTTGATTATAGAGAATTCAAGGACGGATACTGCCTATTTGGTTTTGACCTCTCGTCCAGCCTACTGGACGGCTCCCATTTTGAGCTAGCCACAAGCGGACCCTTGTCGATAGAACTCAAGTTTGCCGCTCCCACCACTACTCCCCTACAAGTTATCGTCTACGCAGAGTTGGACTCGGTGCTCGAGGTGTCCAAGACAAGGCAGATTCTAACAGACTTCGCCGTTTGAGAGAGAGTCGAATATGAACACGAGGGAGATTTACAACCTTTTGATGTCGGATATTTTCGTTCGACGTTGTTCCCTTGTTAGTGTCATTCCACGAAACCACTTACCGCCGAGCATCGACCCAACGGCGACCGCGGCCTTTGTCATAAACACCGACCCTGCCCACGAACCCGGTGAGCATTGGGTGGCCCTATTTTACAACGGTCTCGGCGAATGTGAGTATTTCGATTCCTACGGTTTGCCTCCCAGACACGTGGATATTTTAAACTTTATAGAGCAAAACTCACACGTTCCATTCGTCTACAACCCGCGGGTGTTGCAAGATTTGTTTAGCAACACGTGCGGTCTATATTGTGTTTATTATATACTTCTTAAGTGTCGTGGCGCGAAACTTAACAGAATTCTCATGCCTTTTTCATCGAGACAGCACGTAAACGACCGTATCATTTATCGTTTGCTCGCCCCGTGGATACTTCGGCTTCGAGGGGCCCGCCCAGACGCTTAAAATTATCAACGACCGGACAGTAATATATATGTGTCGTATATTTGATGTATTAATAAAGTTGTGAAAATATAGAACGAGTTTTGTTTTGGTTTACCATGAATGTGTGAGAGAGATGATTGATACTTTGTGTGGCTTGATGATGATGATGATAGTGTTGAGGGTGGCACATGATGATGATGATAGTGTTGAGGCACATGCTGATAGTAGGAAGGGGGATGTTGAGGCACATGATGATGATAGTGTTGAGGCACATGCTGATAGTAGGAAGGGGGATGTTGAGGGTGGCACATGATAGTGTTGAGGGACATGGTGATAGTGTTGAGGCACATGATGATAGTAGGAAGGGGGATGTTGAGGGGCATGGTCAGAAATCTAGGAAGTTGTGTTAGAAAACAAGGAGGGAAGGTCAGAATACATGATGCTAACGATACTAATAATTGCTTGTCAGCATTTTTTTTTTACATGTCGCCTCCTGTTGCCCCACACATGATGATAACCAATAAAGGCACCTTTCCCCACCCGCACGACGACCCGCCATCCGACCCGCGAGATACCCCCTTTTAGAACCGCTGTCCCCGACATGCCTCTACCTAACTCTAAACACGGAGCCTAACAATGCAGCTCCTAACAATGACCACGATTCCTTGTAAGCGACCCTAACAATAGCATTCCTCAAGTACCACTAGCCCAGTCAACAAAAATGTCATTCCAGTTTACAGTTTTACGTCAGTATGTTAACTTATTTTTTTCATAGTTTTTATTATTTCGCCTTTTTTAAAAATCAATTTTATCACATTTAACTATATTTCTTAACGTTTTGAAACATTTCGTATTTTTTATTTATCACATACTCTTTTAAAATACTCTTTCACAAATAACACACAGCGAGCGACGATCACCGGATTAGCACCGAGTCTCTATTGAATTTACCTGCGGTTAAGCTCTCAGAAACACAGGAGACCGTTCGACAAAACTAACCTTTCAATGTTATTGCTTGTCAGCATTTTTTTACATGTTGCCCTGTCACGTAGTAGACCCGTGTTCGAATCCTGAAGGGAGACTGTTTTTTTTTTTTTTTTATTTTTAATAATTCTGAGTTTACTTTCACAAATACATATTTTTTAAATAATTCTGTTTACTTTCACATACTCTTTTAAAATACTCTTTCATTTTCATCTAACACGAGCGAGGCGACACAAATATACTCTTTCACAAATAACACACAGCGAGAGGCGATCACCGGAGCGACGATCACCGGATTAGCACACGATCTTTTGAATTTACCTGAGTTAAGCTCTCAGTGATTCGACAAACTGACGAACACCAAAAAATTTTTCCCAAAATTTTTCCCCCCAAAAAAATTATGAAGTTCGAAAAAATCGCGAATTCGAAAAAATAATTTTTTTTTTTTTTGGCACCGTTTTGGTGCAAAGTCGGTGCAAAGTCGGTGCCAAATCTATTGTATTTCGGTGCATGTTATTCCACTTTTCTGTTGAGTTCACAGCCACCATCACTACTATCGAACCCGTACTCAGTGACACACCGCCTTGCCACGAAAAGCCAAACTCTAGGGAACACTGCCATTCAGCTAACTAAAAAAATAGCTATCGTGAACAATGTCTTACACGCAGGTGTTCTCATGACTATAGCATAAGGCTGCGATCACAGCTCGGAATACATTATGTATCTGTACTTTTCCTATTAAAACGGATCGAACCCGTACTCAGTGGCACACGCCAGGGAACACACTGCCACGTTGTTATCAGAGGACACGGACTACCAGGTCAAGACTAGGTCTTGATCAGCTGATGGGCTGCCAACCCTATCGACAAAATACTTCTTAATGGCATTGCAGTCTCACCACAAGGAAGGCACCCCATGCTCTCAACTGTAAGGAAGTAAACCAGGTAGAGGTTGACAAAGACTAAAGTTTGAAAAGTTCAAACTTGGGCTGGATAACCAACGAAAGTGTGTACCATCGAGACAACACTAGACAGGCTCTTCATGGTAGTCAACCTTTGATGCGGAGTCGGTACACGATAAGGATTGGTTTCGGAAAAAAAAGGGGCCTGGGAGAGAAATGTGATATCTAGTGAATAAATTCATTCACGCTTCTCATTGGGTGAACAGTTTGATTAACGATAACAATTTAACAGAGTGCAAAATGGGAAATAGAAAGAGAAATTAAGCATTTCTAACATCGAAAGATTTATAGCAAAACTGGAGGGGGGTGAACAAGTACGTCAGATCTATAACTAAGTAAATACTCTTGATATATCTTCTCTTCTTTACTATATTTTTCTTAGTACTTCAACTTCAAACCCTATGTATATATATAACATAAATAAAATATAACATAAAATAAACATAAAACATAAACCCTGCAGCATAGGAAGACATAGCTGCAGACCGCAATCTCTGGAAACACACTCTAAAGGTTCACCTCAAAGAAGAAGCAGACAGATTCATGGAGAAAGAGAATACACGGCGAAAGAAAAGAAAAGAGTAAATAACATTTCTAGGGGCGCTGGAAAATCCATAGTCAACTATGACTGACGGAGGCGACTAGACTACTATATATATATACCCCCTCCCCATTTATTTAGTTTTACTCCCCACACTACAAACAAGTGAATCAACTTCCGTCAGTGTAAACAGACCCTTCCACATTCCCATTAACAATTTCAATCATCCTTCAATATAAACAGACCTACATCCCCAATAACTTTCAGTACTTCCAAGTAAACAGATTTCGCTAAATCAAACGACTTTCCAATCTCTTACAAGTAATAAAGATCTCCTCTCCACTTACTGGAATTTACATAACAAATGGATAAAACTGTATCCACAATTTCTACCAATGGTCGTAAATAGACGAGACGAATTAATGGGCCAATGGGATCGTGGTTTGCAAGTATCCCCTGACAGTTTTAAGACTTGGCGGTGCTTTATTAAATCTCAATGGTTTCATCGTGTTTTTACGCCTGGAGGGACAATTCACGGACAAGAAGGTTATGCGCCCCTCGGGACTATATCCAGACTGCGGGAAGATATATAAGTAGAGTAACAGGGAGGTGCTGTTTGTGAGGGACTGAAAAGAATAAATAATGAAATAGACAATGGATGAGCAAGTAAAAAGAGTAGAAGAGAAAGATTGCTGAATATGGTGGACATTCGGAGTCAAGAGTAAATCAATTACGTTAGAAGAATGCATCATCATCATCATCATGTGCCATCTCTGCAACCAAGGTTGACTACCATGGAGCGCCATTCTGCTCTGTCTCTTGCTTTGAAGGTGTAGTTTTCATAGGCTGATTTGTTCATCTTTTGATGCTACTCGTTAACGTTAGTCTTGGTCTGCCTCTTTTATCTTGTATTTTGCCCTCCAGGATTACTTTTCGTAGGCTGTTGTGTCTATTAACATGGCCCCAAAATCGCATTTGTCTTCTTTGAATTGTGTTTAGTAGTTCTCTTCTCATTTTTAGTTGCTTTAAGACTTCATCGTTTGTTTTCTTTTCTTTCCATCCAATTTTACCTATTCTTCTATATATCCACATTTCAAAGGCTTCAGTTCTCTGTTATGTTTTCTTGTCTAGTGTCCATGTTTCTGCACCACATAGGAATGTTGAGAAGATATAACATTTTGCTATTCTTAGTTTTAGCCCTGGTGTTATTTGTTTTTATGTTACTGTTTTTAATGACATTAAAATTACTTTTTGCCATTCCATTCTTTTGTTTGTTTCAGTTGTGCATTTTCCATCACTGGTTATAGTATGTCCAAGGTAGTTGTAGTACTGAACTGTCTCCAGGTCTATTCCTTCAATTTTGTTATATCCACTTGTGGGTTTTGAGTATTTTCTTTGTTTATGATCGTAGTTTTAGTCTTTTTGATATTCATATCTAGTCCATATTTTTTGCTTGTCATGTTTATTTCATTAAGTAATTGTTGTAGATCTTTAGGATTTTCTGTTAGTAGTACAGTATCATCAGCATATCTAAAGTTATTGATAATCTTTCCATTAATGTTTAGGCCTGACATCTCTGTTATGGTTTTAAAGATTTGAACAGTGAATAGATTGAACAAGCTTGGTGATAGGATGCATCCCTGTCTTACTCCTCTTTTTATATAAATGGGTGTAGAGTTCTCTTTGTTATATTTTATTATTGCTGTTTGCTCCCAGTATAAATTACACATTAGTCGTATGTCCATGTTTTTTTAGATGTGTTTCTTTTATGCATTCTATAAGTTGTTTGTGGTGCATTCTATCAAAAGCTTTGGTGTTGTCTATGAAGCAGGCATATATTGGTTTGTTTATAGAAGAATTCACTAAAAGTTAATGAACAAAAGAGATGAAGTAAGAATAATGACTGATTGATTAATTGACTGACTGAATTATTGATTGATTGACTGATTGCTTGACAGACAGACTGACTGACTTACTGATTGACTGGCATTGCTTGATTGATTGATTGATCGATCGATTGGATATTAATATTACGGCTTTGTGGCTTGTAACATTAGAGCCTTTACCGTATGGAACAAATTGTGGTGGCTGTATTGATTTAATTTATCAGTTCCTGTTGTAGAAGTTGACGCTGGTCTGTCTAGCAGAGACTAATGCTAAGTCTTCTATATCATCATTTCCTACACGTGGAAGGATCACGTGGATATACACATGGTGAGATAGTTCACCTTGACAAAAAATATTTGTAGAGAGCAGATGAGAAGATATGAGCTCGATTCTTGTTCAGATTTGGATCGCTTTTGTATGCCAAGTTTGTGTGCGTGGGCTTGTGTCTGCTTTTATCTGCCAGCTTGTATCTGCCAACTATTGTGTCTGTCAATTTATGTCTGTCAGCTAAAGTCTGCCAGCTTATGTCTGCCAGCTTTTGTCTGAAAGCTTGTCTTTGCTAGCTTTTGTCTGCCAATTTATGTCTGCTAGTTTGTGTATGCCAGTTTGTCTCTATCAGCTTTTTGTCCACCAATTTTTGTCTGAAAGCGTTTGTCTGCCAATTTATGTTTGCCAGCTATTGTTTGCTAGTTTTTGTCTGTCAGTTTATGTTTGCCAGCTTGTGACCGCCAGCTTGCGTCAGTAGTAGTGGATTAGTGGCAAAAAAGCCCGTCTGATCCTTCATGATTTCTTTGATAGGAGCATAGGAATATTTGCGCCAGGTTGGCACAAACAATGGTTATATAGGAACTGCGCCAGGTTGGAGTAAATAATATATATATATATATATATATATATATATATATATATATATATATATATATATATATATATATATATATATATATATATATAGCGAAATCTTAAAATCTGAGGTGGAAAAAGCTATAAAAACAATGAAAAAGAGGAAAGCAGCAGGACATGACAGCATACAGATAGAGATGATACAGGCACTAGAAGATTTTGGCATTGAAATGATTACAGAACATATGCAACTACATATATAACACAGGATTCTTTTACTACTTGTGTTTGCCAGCTATCGCATATGTCCTAAACCCTTCCCTAGAATAAATAAAGTAGATTATATTTCGGTAAATAACTTTCAATCGTGCAGGCGGGTTTGAGAGAGAGAGAGAGAGAGAGAGAGAGAGAGAGAGAGAGAGAAATAAAGATAATGACAAAGAGATAGAATTCGAGAAAGAGAGATAGAGATTATCTTTTAATAACTAACTAACCAGTTAAAGTAAGGTAGGGTAGTAAGTGAGAAGCTATTTTAATAAATAATTTTATAACATGAAAGCAGAGAGGATTGGGGTGTGGGAGAGTATTGTAGTCCAATAAATATAGTTGCCAGTCGAGATGTGGGAAGAGCACAGGACTTCGACAAAAACAGATCCACGTCAATTCTTCGGAAGATAGAAATGGGAGTTAAGATGGGCACAGCCAGAAATGAGAAACTTAATGGCCGTGTAAGAAGACTTATCAACCAACATAGAACTAGAGTCGTCAGTCGCTGGACACTGAGGGAATTGCTAAGGAGGGGATCTGAGCACCTATGGACATGTTCGGAGTGCAATGATGATGACCCACAAATAACTCAATAACTCAATATAGTTGCCTTGCTTCCTGACATACCTTTCACTGTCGATCGAGAGACTATTGTTGAACGCTAGCTGTTCTATCTGCTATTGGTGAACGAGCGCTGTTCTATCTGCTATTGGTGGACGGGCGCTGTTCTATCTGCTATTGTTGAACGAGCGTTGTTCTATCTGCTATTGGTAAACGGGCGCTGTTAGATCATCCGCTATTGGTAAACGGGCGCTGTTCTATCTGCTATTGGTAAATGGGCGCTGTTCTATCTGCTATTGGTAAACGGGCGCTGTTCTATCATCCGCTATTGGTAAACGGGCGCTGTTCTATCTGCTATTGGTAAACGGGCGCTGTTCTATCTGCTATTGGGGCGCTGTTCTATCTGATATTGGTAAACGGGCGCTGTTCTATCTGCTATTGGTAAACGGGCGCTGTTCTATCTGCTATTGGTAAACTGGCGCTGTTCTATCTGCTATTGGTAAACGGGCGCTGTTCTATCTGATATTGGTAAACGGGCGCTGTTCTATCTGATATTGGTAAACGGGAGCTGTTCTATCTGATACTGGTAAACGGGCGCTGTTCTATCTGCTATTGGGCGCTGTTCTATCTGATATTGGTAAACGGGCGCTGTTCTATCTGCTATTGGTAAACGGGCGTTATTCTATCTGCTATTGGTGGACGGGCGTTATTCTATCTGCTATTGGTGGATGGGCGTTATTCTATCTGCTATTGGTGGACGGGCGTTATTCTATCTGCTATTGGTGGATTGGCGTTATTCTATCTGCTATTGGTGGACGGGCGTTATTCTATCTGCTATTGGTGGACGGGCGTTATTCTATCTGCTATTGGTGGACGGGCGTTATTCTATCTGCTATTGGTGGATGGGCGTTATTCTATCTGCTATTGGTGGACGGGCGTTATTCTATCTGCTATTGGTGGACGGGCGTTATTCTATCTGCTATTGGTGGATGGGCGTTATTCTATCTGCTATTGGTGGATGGGCGTTATTCTATCTGCTATTGGTGAACGGGTGTTATTCTATATTTTATTGATGGACGGGCGTTATTCTATCAGCTATTGGTGAACGAGCGTTATTCTATCTGCTATTGGTGAACGAGCGTTATTCTATCTGCTATTGGTGGATGGGCGTTATTCTATCTGCTATTGGTGGACGGGCGTTATTCTATCTGCTATTGGTGGACGGGCGTTATTCTATCTGCTATTGGTGGATGGGCGTTATTCTATCTGCTATTGGTGGATGGGCGTTATTCTATCTGCTATTGGTGAACGGGTGTTATTCTATATTTTATTGATGGACGGGCGTTATTCTATCAGCTATTGGTGAACGAGCGTTATTCTATCTGCTATTGGTGAACGAGCGTTATTCTATCAGCTATTGGTGAACGAGCGTTATTCTATCTGCTATTGGTGAACGAGCGTTATTCTATCAGCTATTGGTGAACGAGCGTTATTCTATCTGCTATTGGTGAACGAGCGTTATTCTATCTGCTATTGGTGAACGAGCGTTATTCTATCTGCTATTGGTGGACGGGCGTTATTCTATCTGCTATTGGTGAACGAGCGTTATTCTATCTGCTATTGGTGGACGGGCGTTATTCTATCTGCTATTGGTGAACGGGCGTTATTCTATCTGCTATTGGTGAACGAGCGTTATTCTATCTGCTATTGGTGAACGAGCGTTATTCTATCTGCTATTGGTGAACGAGCGTTATTCTATCTGCTATTGGTGAACGAGCGTTATTCTATCTGCTATTGGTGAACGGGCGTTATTCTATCTGCTATTGGTGAACGAGCGTTATTCTATCTGCTATTGGTGCACGGGCGCTATTCTATCTTTTATTGGTGGACGGGTATTGTTCTATCTGTTAGGTTTACTCTGTTTGCTCGGTTTCTTTCCTTATCCTTGAGCTTTCCTGCAAATGCAACAGCAGTTTGTTGACGGTGGTGTCTCTCACAGACAAGCAAATTTAGGACATTGTCCCCATCTAGATCTATATAAAGTTCTCCTGGAAATGAAATATCTACCAGATCTCCTGCATGGGTTGTATTTTCATGTTTTAATTTCTTCTTTTGTTTCTCATCCTTCTTCATTTCGACTCCAAGTGAAGCCTACGTCTTCCACAAATACTTTCATGGACGCCCTGTTTTGTGTCATTCTCTTTAGTTCGCTTCATGACTTCTCTAGTTTCTTAATCTCTGTTTCTACCTGTCTTCTTCGAGTATTTTTGAAACATCTATATACAGTTTAAGTATATAAGTACTTATTTTAAATATCTATTTATAGCATAATTCTGTATGTACTTATTTTCAATATTTCTTGCTCGTTAAATAATATCATGGGTGGAAAGGGGGGAGAGGAGGACAAATTAAATCTAGCTATTGTTTGTGGAGTCTCGCATTGCCCTCTCATCTGCTCTGAAAATGGCGTAGAATGAGCTTAGTTACGCTGTGCCTTGTTTTATACAGCGAGCTGTGACATTTACGACTTCTATGCTCGACTGAACCCAATTTCGGCAGGACACTTTTCGGAACTGTTTACTTTCTTCTTTCAAAATTGGCTCCATTAACCAGTCGGCTGTTTCTGGGACGGATAAAGATTGAGTCGGTCTGTCTAGTTCTGGATTAATTTCCTTGACACTAGCAGTCAGCTATGAGTCGCTGGCGATTATCAACGTTTATTCGTTGCACGTCGTTTGTTGTTAGTACATAAATCACTTGTTAACGATCGAATTTTACACCAAAAAAAGACATTCTTGTAAAACCTCAAGGCAATCAACGGTCAAAAGACACAAAAGATCTCGTATCACAGAAACGAACATATACAAGTTCAGTATCCTACTGTCAGTACAAGCTAAGTATCATGCAGTCAGTACAAGCTAAGTATCATGCAGTCAGTACACGCTAAGTATCATGCAGTCAGTACAAGCTAAGTATCCTGTAGTTAGTACAAGCTAAGTATCCTGCAGTCAGTACAAGCTAAGTATCCTGTAGTCAGTACAAGCTAAGTATCCTGCAGTCAGTACAAGCTAAGTATCCTGCAGTCAGTACAAGCTAAGTATCATGTAGTCAGTACAAGCTAAGTACCCTGCAGTCAGTACAAGCTAAGTAAGAAGTCAGTACAAGCTAAGTATCCTGCAGTCAGTACAAGCTAAGTATCCTGCAGTCAGTACAAGCTAAGTATCCTGCAGTCAGTACAAGCTAAGTATCCTGCAGTCAGTACAAGCTAAGTATCCTGTAGTCAGTACAAGCTAAGTATCCTGCAGTCAGTACAAGCTAAGTATCCTGTAGTCAGTACAAGCTAAGTATCCTGCAGTCAGTACAAGCTAAATATCCTGTAGTCAGTACAAGCTAAGTATCCTGTAGTTAGTACAAGCTAAGTATCCTGCAGTCAGTACAAGCTAAGTATCCTGTAGTTAGTACAAGCTAAGTATCCTGCAGTCAGTACAAGCTAAGTATCCTGTAGTCAGTACAAGCTAAGTATCCTGCAGTCAGTGCAAACTAAGTATCCTGCAGTCAGTACAAGCTAAGTATCCTGTAGTTAGTACAAGCTAAGTATCCTGCAGTCAGTACAAGCTAAGTATCCTGTAGTTAGTACAAGCTAAGTATCATGCAGTCAGTACAAGCTAAGTATCATGTAGTTAGTACAAGCTAAGTATCATGCAGTCAGTACAAGCTAAGTATCCTGTAGTCAGTACAAGCTAAGTATCCTGCAGTCAGTACAAGCTAAGTATCCTGTAGTCAGTACAAGCTAAGTATCCTGCAGCCAGCAGAAGCTAAGAATTCTGCTGCTAGTACAAGCTCAGAATTCTGCTGCTATATAGTACAAGCTCAGTATCCTACTGTCAGCATAAGCTAAGTATCATGCAGTCAGTGCAAGCTAAGTATTATGCAGTCAGTATAAGCTAAGTATCATGCAGACAGTACAAGCTAAGTATCATGCAGTCAGTACAAGCTAAGTATCATGCAGTCAGTACAAGCTAAGTATCATGCAGTCAGTACAAACTAAGTATCATGCAGTCAGTACAAGCTAAGTATTATGCAGTCAGTATAAGCTAAGTATCATGCAGTTAGTACAAGCTAAGTATCATGCAGTCAGTACAAGCTAAGTATCCTACGGTCAGCATAAGCTAAGTATCATGCAGTCAGTACAAGCTAAGTATCATGCAGTCAGTACAAGCTCAGTATCCTACTGTCAGCATAAGCTAAGTATCATGCAGTCAGTACAAGCTAAGTATTATGCAGTCAGTATAAGCTAAGTATCATGCAGTCAGTATAAGCTAAGTATCATGTAGTCAGTATAAGCTAAGTATTATGCAGTCAGTATAAGCTAAGTATTATGCAGTCAGTATAAGCTAAGTATCATGCAGTCAGTATAAGCTAAGTACTATGCAGTCAGTATAAGCTAAGTATCATGCAGTCAGTACAAGCTCAGTATCCTACTGTCAGCATAAGCTAAGTATCATGCAGTCAGTACAAGCTAAGTATTATGCAGTCAGTACAAGCTAAGTATCATGCAGTCAGTACAAGCTAAGTATTATGCAGTCAGTACAAGCTAAGTATCATGCAGTCAGTACAAGCTAAGTATCATGCAGTCAGTACAAGCTAAGTATCATGCAGTCAGTACAAGCTAAGTATCCTACATCCAGCAGAAGCTCAGAATTCTGTTGCTGGTACAAGCTCAGTATCCTACAGCCAGTACAAGCTAAGTATTCTGCTGTCAATACAAGCTCAGTATTCTGTTGCCAATACAAGCTCAGAATTCTGCTGCTAGTACAAGCTCAGTATCCTACAGCCAGTACAAGATAAGTATTCTGCTGTCAATACAAGCTCAGTATTCTGCTGTCAATACAAGCTCAGAATTCTGCTGCTAGTACAAGCTCAGTATCCTGCAGCCAGTAGAAGCTAAGTATTCTGCTGTCAATACAAGCTCAGTATTCTGTTGCCAATACAAGCTCAGTATCCTGATGCCAGTACAATCTCAGTATTTTGCTACCAGTACAAGATCAGTATTATGGTGACAGTACAATCTCAGTATCCTGCAGCCAAAACAAGATCAGTATTCTGTTGCTAGTTAAATTTAAGTGTGTCTGTCTGTGTGCTGCTCACTGTTCCCGCTGAAGGTCAAAGAGCCGAAACGTCGTTTGACTGTGTTGTCCTTCACTTATGTAAAGCTGTAACATATTTTTTTATTCGTTTCTTTTTCATTTCGCCTTCATCGTCAGCTTTACAGTAGCTTCGCATTTATATGTATCTACATGCATTTTGATGCCTTTAATAAAATAAGTTAGTCAACTATAGAAAAAAGAAGCATCGGAAAAATAAAAAAGGACGATTTAAGAGTACAAAAATGTGTTTATGAACACAGATAACGCTCGATGAAGTAATACACTTGAAATTAGCTAAGATGCGAGACAATATATGGGCTGAAAACGGTCAACCATTCATTGCTGAACTGGTGTCAGATCAGTGAACAAAATATGGTCAAATTCTTATTTCAACTCCCCACAAGGCATTGTTAATTACCACACAAACTAGTTTGGCTTAACGAGTAGGAATCCGAAAAGGCAACTTGGTTTAAAAAAAAAAGAAAGAAAAGAAAATATAAGAAAATCTGTGCTCAAACACGTAAAGGACAGAAAGACGTAAATATCGTTCATGTTGTAAACCATGGCGCAAATAACTCCTACTTCACGTGCATTAAGAGGAATGGATAATAAATAGAAGTAATCGTCAT
This sequence comes from Megaustenia siamemsis, assembly GCA_032433765.1. NCBI lineage: Eukaryota > Metazoa > Mollusca > Gastropoda > Stylommatophora > Ariophantidae > Megaustenia > Megaustenia siamemsis. The sequence continues at coordinate 67,504,259 of JAVIAB010000001.1, forward strand.
GTTAACACAATAGATTTAAAAGAAAGCTCAAAAGACATGATTATAAAATAATGACCGCGGGCAGCTAAGAAGAGTAATGAAAACATTCTGAAAGAGGCCAAAGCAAAAAGAGAGCTAATTTCCAATATTAGGAAGAAACAACCATCATTTTTTTTTGCCATGTTATGAGAAGAGAACAGTTAGAATATATTGTAACAATTGGGAAAATTGAGGGACGAAGAGATAGAGGGAAGCAAAGAGAAAAGATGCCAGACAGCTTAAGAGAATGGCTTGGCAGAAGGTCAACAACAACAGAAATGATAAATAACTGTCGAGATCGAAAGTTGTTGGGAGACATGATTACCTACGCCCGCAGGCCCGGTACTTGATGATGATGATGATGATGATGATAAAATAATGTGATTATATCCCGCCGCAAAGCACGGCGCTTGATAATGATAACGGCAGTTCTCTATATCATCCTGTTCTGTTCTATAAACACATGCAGAGTATTGATTCAGCTGAACAAAAGCAGTAAAAATGTGAGACGTAGAAAGGAAGACAATTTCAGCCCCGTCAGTGTCATTGTATTGACCTGGCACAGCTTGCAGCTTTAACGCGTTCAGTAGATAAACAATTCGCCCTTTGGTTTATAAATCAACAGGCTATTATGTCCATTCTTCTATGAGTCGCCCTTTACTTGAAACTGTCTGATCTGCAGAGTTAAGGAAATTAAAACAAGTTTTCTTGGGGGAGGATTTTTTTTTTTTTTCGTATCAGATAAAGTTTAATCTATGTTAATTTTTTCTTTCTTCTTTCTTTTTTCTTTTCACTGATACCGCAAAGGTGTCGAGGTTTATATCATTTGTCGTTCTTGAGCTGCTCGAACTGTCTGAATTAGTGTTTTTCCTTTGTTGTTACATGTCTCTATCACTGCATCAATCCATCTTCTTCTAGTTCATCCTCCTGGTCTTTTTCCATGCATTCTCGAGAAGAACGCCCTTGATGGTGATTGGTGAGGATTCATTCTGACCAGGTGGCCCAACCATTTAAGTTGTTGTTGCTCTATTTATTCCCACCATTTTTCTTATGGTTTCATTTGGTATTCTACTCTATGTTCTACTAATTTATGTTAAATAAAAGTAAGAAATAGAGTTCATCGGTGCTATAGAGAGCCAATTCTAACTATGGAAGCAAATCATGGCCAGTAAACAAACTGATGAAACGACAATAAGAGGTCACAGAGATAAGAATGTTATAAAAGAATGTTGAAAGTTCCCTGGACAGCTAAAAAGACCAATGAGGATATTCTCAAAGCGGCTAACACAAAAAGGGAGCTCCTTAGAAACATCAGAAAGAAACAACATTTTTCTGGTACATCATGAGAAGAGGAAAGTTGGAAAACATGGTTACAACTGGTAAAATAGAAGAAAAGAGAGATCGTGGACGACAAATAGAGAAAATACTAGATAGCTTGGACTCGGCATAGAAAACAGTTAACAATAGAACTGCACGATGCACAGTGGATAGAAGATAGTGGAGGATATTATCGCCTACACCAAGCGGTACAGCACATGATGATGATAATTATAATGATGATAAAGTTTGGATGTCTAAAATCGTATTAAAAAATACTTAGAAGAAAAGCTACCCTCCATGCATTACTAGGAGTATAGTGTTTGTGACCATATTTATTTCTATAGTAGTAGCAGCCTCCGTCAGTCATAGTTGACTCTGGATTTTTCAGCGCCCCTAGAAATGTTTTTTTTTTTCTTTTCTTTCATCGTGTATTCTCTTTCTCTATAAATCTGTCCGCTTCTTGTGCGAGGTGAACCTTTAGAGTGTGTTTCCAGAGATTACGGTCTGGGCCGCCTTTTCTTCCCAGAAAATATATTGAACCCATTTGTTGAGGCTGGGTGAACCTCGGAGCCTTGTAGGCCCAGAAAATAAAATTCGCTACTTTTGGAGATCGAATCAGGATCCTTCAAATCTATTCTAGCACACTAACCACTCAGCCACCGAGGCGAGCACACTAACCACTCAGCCACCGAGGCGAGTACACTAACCACTCAGCCACCGAGGCGAGCACACTAACCACTCAGCCACCGAGGCGAGCACACTAACCACTCAGCCACCGAGGCGAGCACACTAACCACTCAGCCACCGAGGCGAGCACACTAACCACTCAGCCACCGAGGCGAGCACACTAACAACTCAGCCACCGAGGCGAGCACACTAACCACTCAGCCACCGAGGCGAGCACACTAACCACTCAGCCACCGAGGCGAGCACACTAACAACTCAGCCACCGAGGCGAGCACACTAACCACTCAGCCACCGAGGCGAGCACACTATAGCTCGTTTCAAAACATTTGCCCAACTTCAAAACGCTATTACTCTCTAACCGTTTGTTAAATACTTTTGAAATTTTCCAAATGTTATTAGAATGCAAAAGACCCTTTAAATGTATATTTAACAAATATCTTGCAGCTGCAGTTTTCTTAAAGCGGCGATATTTCTTTGATGTTTGTCAAAATTGTAAATTGTGAAGCCCTAAAGAATAGAAATTACCGTAGTTGCTGGTCTACGGTTAATTTTCACTAGGTAAAGGCGTGGCCGTAATGCAGAAATAACTGGATAAAACAAAACACCAGGAGAATTATTGTCTGCTCAGTTCGAGGACGGACGATAATAATATCAAGGTATACCTGTATGTCCAATTTTCATAGTTGTGTTGTCCTGAAAAGGACCGTTTGTTGAAATAATTTAAGGTAATATAGGGGCCAACATTGTGGGGGCTATATACTTTCATTCTGAATCAGACGAGTCTAAAAGATTAATAACTGTTTGGGGTTGAACATTCCACAAACCATCATTTTTCCAATATTCCTCTTCCTGTTTTAAGACGTGGTCTTCACATTTAGCCCAATAATCTTTGTCTATATTTAATAAAGCGAGATTAGCAAGAGTCTTTACATCGCATATTTTGAATGTTGTATTTTCATCTGCCACTTGTCCTTTTAATTTTGCCCAGATTAGTTCTATTGGATTTAAATGAGCATGGTAAGGTGGCAGCCTCAAACTTATATGACCGTGCTCTTGGATAATCTTATCTATTTGAAAAATCTTTGTCCTCTGTTTTTGCTTTACTAGAGATAGTAATTCAGGTTTTAAGTACATGTTATTAAATTGTATGTGCTCCTTTGTGAGTCATATCTTAATAGCATCTTTTGTACTGGATGACGTCGGGACTTTATCTTCAAGTGCAACAATGTTGTGGTACGTTGCATTGTCCATTATTAGGCAAGATGGTCGATCTAGTGCTGGGAGAACAGAATTTTCAATCCAATGTCTAAATATGTGACCATTCATCTCAGAGTGATAATCCCGATTGTCTATGGATTTTGGAAGAAAAATGAGCTCTGCATTCTGTATTAGTCCATGTTGTCGACTACCTGCATGAGCAATTATCAAGCGCTGTCCTTTGCTGCTAGGTATTAATCTCTTAATCTTTCCATCTGATGACTGCCATTCCCTTTGGTTAGTGTGGTGAGCATTGATCCATGTTTCATCCAAGTACACAATATCATAACCTTGCTTGCGCACCTCTTTTACTTCACGTAAGTACTTGCTTCTCATGACTACTATATGTGGCTTCTCACAGATGATGTTTCGTCCATTGGAATACTTTCTGAATGTAAAGCCTGCAGCTCTCACATTCCTCCATAATGTAGACTTTGATATTTCAATACTGTTGTTCTTTTTCAGCGATACTTTTAATTTTCTTATTGTAACAGTTTCATTCATACCCAACATTTTGCGAATTTCACTTCTAATAAGTTCACTGTCGAAATTATCCAACATTTTTGCTCTTCCTTGTGATTTTGTATATTTGGAACATTGATGGTCACGTGCTTGAATCCAGCGATTAAATGACCGTTTAGATAAATCCAAAATGTGTCTTGTCCTATTCTCAGGGTTTTCTAAAGAATGAAATAATCTTCCTCGTTTAGCCTCTTTGCAAAAATAGTCATACATTTTTATTGCGATGTTTTGTAAACTGCAGAATTTCATTTTAAGACTCATGATAAATGTTATTGTTCCACGTTACGCCGCTGAATTAACGGAAATGGAACACACAATGTCTCGTATTTACTACAAGTGTCTAATTGTGTCAGACAACTCACGCGGAAAGCGTGCAAAATCGTAAATTTGAGCGTGTATGGATTTGTAATCGCTATTTTTAACTTAAATACTGTAAACACTAAGTTTTGACTACATCAATGGGTCGTTATAAATTTATATAAATCAAATAAGCAATAATAATAACCAAATGTTTGTTTTTAATGAAATTAATTCCCTGTTGGGTTCTAATCATTATAACTATACATGCAAATTTTGAAAAAATTACAAAAAGCGGTTTAAAAGATATTGATTTTTAAAGTTGGGCACGACTTATGAAACAAGCTATAACCACTCAGCCACCGAGGCGAGCACACTAACCACTCAGCCACCGAGGCGAGCACACTAACCACTCAGCCACCGAGGCGAGCACACTAACCACTCGGCCACCGAGGCGAGCACACTAACCACTCAGCCACCGAGGCGAGCACACTAACCACTCAGCCACCGAGGCGAGCACACTAACCACTCAGCCACCGAGGCGAGCACACTAACCACTCAGCCACCTAGGCGAGCACACTAACCACTCAGCCACCGAGGCGAGCACACTAACCACTCAGCCATCGAGGCTCTAAAATCCCATACGACTCATGAAATAATTAACTTTTTTTTTTAATTCACTTAACTTGTGCTTCATGAACCCCCCCCCCCCTCCTCTCTCTCACTCTCTCTCTCTCTCTCTCTCTCTCTCTTTCTCTGCGATCAAGACTCAGTCAGAGTAGGATTCCAGACTCTTTCATGAAGTCAGCTGTCAGTTTAAACGAATCAATTGCCCCATATACTTTCTCTTCCAGGGAGGTGGGCGTGGACCACATTGCTCTTCTCAGGTCTGTGTGCTCGGGGCAATCCTATAGAACATGTTTTGTAGTCATATTATCCAGTGTACAGTGGCACAGGCTGGTTGTACCTATTTTGAATTTGGTGAACATGTGATTTCTCATTCTATTGTGGCCAGTGCGTAGGCGAAGTATGATGACTTGATCCCACCTTGATAGTTGGTGGTATCCGTCACTCTCGTTATGCTTTGGGTGTTCTCGTTTCCATTTTTCATGGAACTGACCCCTGATGATGGATTTGGCTTCATCATAACTGAGCGGATGGTTCTCTTGTGGTAATCTCCCTCCCTCTTTAGTTAATTTGTCTGCGCGATCGTTCCCGTGTATATTACAGTGTGATGGTATCCACTGAATGACTACTCTCTGGAAGTTGTTGCATAGTTGGTCCAGGGTTGTTCTCAAGTCATCGAGTTCATTGTTCTTGGGGCTTTTTAGAGCTGATAGTACTGACAGTGCATCAGTCAGAATCACCAATGTATTGTGCATGTTATTTTTGTGTTGAGTATCCAGTGTTGCAGCATCTCTGATGGCCTCAGTTTCTGCTTTAAAGTTGTTTGACTTCATGAAACCAAGTTTAGTTATTTGTGATGTGTTACTTATATAAATATAAATTATCATTACTATAATAAATGAAAGAACCATATATAACAGTTTCTATCTTCTCAAACAATTGATTCTTTCCTCATTTATGAACTGTTGACCTAACCCACATCTTGGTTTAAGGACAGTGATTCATATAGACCTACTCTCATAAAAACAAGGGTGTATTTTATTGATTGGCTATTACCATCAATCGATCTCACAGAAGATAGATTGGACGTACTTAACTCGGTGAGTCCGCGAGGGTAATAACAGAGAGGAATAAGAACCCTTCCCTCCCGCACTCTTCACCTCGAGATATTATGTGGCTGTTTAGCAAGGTGGAGTTTAATACTTCACTTTTCCCAATACTTTATATGTTAAAGCGTTTTCTTTGTCCTATACATTCACAATAAAATTGCAGCAGTGAACACGAACAACGAAAAAAAAAACAGAAGTCATACCAACAAGAATACATAAGAAGACGTTGAACATAACTATAAAACACCAAGTTATTAAAACAAACATACTTTTAAAACAACATCAATTGACAGTGATGCCGCCAAGAGTGCGAGAACCAGAACTTTCCATCCCCCTCAACACCCGAACGCGTACAATAGGAAGTGAAGAAAGAGAGAAGAAAGAAAAACACTTTAACAGCAGCAAGAATCACTGGTGTCATTTGCTTATTAGTATTCGAGCTATGATAGATATTTTACTTCTTTATAATGTGCCCCAGGCAACAGCATACATCCTACTACTTCAACTAGTTATTTTGCGTGCTGAATTTGAACATCATCATCAAGTACCGGGCCTGCTGGCGTATGTGATCATGTCTCTCCACAACTTTCGATCTCGACAGTTATTTATCATTTCTGTTGTTGACCTTCTGCCAAGCCATTCTCTTAAGCTGTCTGTTATTTTTTTTCTCTTTGCTTCCCTCTATCCCTTTGTCCCTCAATTTTTCCAGTTGTTACAATATATTCCAGTTGTTCTCTTCTCATTACATGGCCAAAAAATGATGATTGTTTCTTCCTAATATTGGAAATTAGCTCTCTTTTTGTTTTGACCTCTTTCAGAAGGCCAATTTGAACATAGTCCGCGTTTATCGTCTTTTTTTTGTAGGGCTTGGGTGTTAATTTTCTTCCGTTTCTTTATTCCCTGCATTCATCGACGACTCAAAAGGGATGAAGAAAAAGCTTTCTGCGTCATCCGCACTTAAAGTGGACGTAGATGTGTTCCGCTGTGGTTTATAGCCAGGCAGTGATATTTATGCCTTCCGTCCAAACACATCCGACTTCAGCACATTTTTGAGTACCTGCTTGCCTTCCGTCTTTGATCTCTACTCGCTTGTCCAGACTGATTAGTCTATTTCCAGAAGCACTACTTGGAGGTGGAGTAGGGTCGTAATCAACGCTTATGTGTCCCTATCTGGACGCACGCAGTCAGCTGCAGGTCGCTCGCTAATTGCTTTCAGCCTAATTACAGACGGGCGTCTCGGCACACAAGGGTTCATTTAAAACTTATTTGTATCCTTTACAAATACAAAAATAAACATTCGGGTACAGGTTACTGTTTATGTTGATCAGGGCTACGAAATATGTAATTATGTTTAATTTAAGATATGTTTCTTTTAAGAAAGCAATATAAGTAGGCTCATTACCATTATCATCTATTATATTGATTATTGTAAACGATAACAGTAATTGAGTATAACAATAAGCAACAGTTTTATTTTTGTCAATTTATCGAATTCGATTGCTGGTCTCGTCTTTCCTCTTTTCTGTCGGCTAATATTTCTCTCTCTCTCTCTCTCTCTCTCGCCCTCCGTGCGTGTGTGAGAGAGGTTGCGCGATAGAGAGACAGCGAGAGAGAGAAATTGTGGTCTTCAGTTTATTTTTTTAAACAATTACCCTTGTATTACAGGCACTCTCATAACACTGCCTGTCCATTCCGTCCTTAATGAAAGTCTACGTTGAAACGCAAGTGAGGAGGGAAAAAGGAAGAATGAAAGATTTTAGGGAGACAAGAATTTAGCCCCATTCTCCAGATCCATCAGTTTCTAGGCTCACCTTGCCTTAAACGGGTATCATCCATCAGTTTCTAGGCTCACCCTGCCTTAAACGGGTATCGGAGAATTTTCTTGGAAAAAAAGATGACCTGGTGTGTTGCCGACCACATCACTAAAGAACCTACGGATGGAATATGGACACTAATATCATGTTCGCTGCTTTTGTTCAGTTTAGTCGACAGATCAGCTTCATTAGACAACGTATAGCTCCGTGGTGCTCAAGCCACCTACTCAGAACGGTCCTCAGTGTGGAGCATCACTACCACGCATCAGCGAGAGCACTAAAAATGGCCTCAGCTGAAATGCACGAATGCACGAACGCAATCTTCTGAGCCGCCTCTTACGTTATTCGTGGCAGGTCACAGTGGCTCTTTCAATCGGAAGAGCAAGGAACTACTTTCTTCTTTCTAAGACTGCCATTCTTGCGACTTATTGAAAATAACTGAATTGTCTATTTACTAACATCTTTCGATTTACAAACATCTTTGTTTTAACAAGGGACAAGTATTTACTTTTCTTTTCATTTGACGCTCCCACGCTTCAGTAAACCAATTCTATATCTCTAATTTCAGTCTTCCCTCACCCTCGATGCGACATCACCCCCCCCTCACCCTCGATGCGACATCATCCCCCTCACCCTTGATGCGACATCAGCCCCCACCCTTGGTGTGACATCACCCCCACCCTCGATGTGACATCACCCCTCCCCACCCTCAATGCGGTATCACCCCTCCCCACCCTCAATGCGGTATCACCTTTCCCCACCCTCTGTGCGACATCACCAAGGATGTAGTAACTCAAACCAATAGCCCACTCTCTCATCACTAACCTTCTCCCAAGGTCCTATTTCTCCAAATTTATTATTTTACAGCCTGTAATTTTAATCACAGTCACTATTAATTACAGGTGCCTTGGTGGTTGAGATGCTAGTGACGCCTGACCAGAATGGTGGTGGTTCGATTCCCAAGATTTACATACTGACAGCTTTTTTCCCCGGACTAATAAGGCTCCGTGGTTCACCCAACCTCAAAAAATGGATGCCAGCTATTTTTATGGAAAATAATGGTGGTCTGGCGTGATGTCGACCACATCATTAAAAAAAAATATGTCATCTCTTCCTTCTTTCAGCTCCCAGTGGAGCACAGGTCCTTAAACACTTTCCAAGCCGTTCTGTTTCTTGCCATTTTGTTACGATCATTCCATGTCTTTCCCATCATCTTACAAAAAAGTACATGTAATGGTTATGAACAAACATGGTCACTAACACCATTTTCTTAAAAGCGTGGAGGGAAACCTTTACTTCACTATTCACATTTTTAATAAAACATGTTCCCTACAATTTAAATACTTACATTCATTAAATCCCTTGAATTTTACAGCAATCACTTCCACCTTTTACTTTCTCTTTCAATGTGTAAACTTGGGATTTTTCTTTATGATTTCTCTCACTGGCAACCATCCCTTGTCACAGCAACGAGACCCGGCTTGAAACGTCAGTTACTCATCGACGGAAAAATATGAGTATCTCAGAAGTCGGAGTTACCTGCCTGTGCGGCGAGGGACCCCTGTGCACACAGCTGCCAGGGAAAGATAGATTAACACGCAAAATTCAGTTCCTAGTCTCTAGGGACTTCGTCATAGGTAAAAAGATGGCGAACGCAAAAAAAAAAAAAAATCGTAAACCACCAGACCTCTATTTGTCCATCATCTAAGCTGTAAGATTCTCTTTCATACAAGCCGACCATTTTAAGAGTCCAGACATCACTAAAATCACTTACCTTTATTGGTTCAGCACGTTCTTTTCACAGAAACTAAAGCTTAACTTCAAACAGAACATTTTGAATTGACGTAAGTCTTCCTTCCTTTTTATAGAAACACGTAATCCAGACAGAACATCGAATAGTGTCTCTGAATTAATCCACTTTACCAACATCCTATCCACTTTCGGAATATGTAAACTTGTATCCAGTAAAATAGTTTTTTGTCTTTGATATGTTAACACACGAAGGCGTAACCACTCTTTTCCATTCCCTGTGAAAGGCATCACACTTTACATGTTTTAAAGAATAGACTATCATATTACTGGTAGCGTCTTGGTCACTACAATTGTGGATACAAACTTGATTCAATTTTAAACGTTTTTAAATATTCATTTTTATTTCAAAAAGCGTAGACAGAAATAATTATTTTAAAATATTATACATGTCTTGGAAATGTATGAAAGAAAAAAAAAGATTTGAATGTAAACTTTAGCTCACTGAATGCCAGTCCTCTGGAACGATTTGTGTTTATTAAACGTAACGTTAACACAAGACAATTTCTGTGAACTCCCGTAGCAATCACATCCGGCCGGCCAGAACTGTTCTCACGTGCATTTCTGACACGGAGTTCACAGGAACACCAACACCTGTCAAACTGACCAAAATGTAACGTCCGGACCGTGACAGGTGTGCTTCGCCCAATTGAAACGTGGGAAGGGACTGTTACTCGCACTTTTCACGCACAAAATGGACCGTGATGTCCCTGATAGGAAAGAAAAGAGAAGTTATGTTGTGAGTATAATTTTTAGAGTAGAAGAGAGTTATGTTTCTTGTTTATATTGTTTCATTTGATTCAACAAATATAACGATCATCATTTTCAGGAGGACGTGAACTTCCGGTATATGGTGAATAGGCGGCAGGAACCATTGAACCCTATGCATGAAAAGTGTTCCTTGTTGCAGTTTTCTCATATTCCAAGTTCATAGGGGACTGGGTGGTCTCGAGGCAAGACGCCGGCACCGGGACAGAGAGGTTTTATTTATGATTTCTCTCTGCAGCAACCACCCCTGGTCTCAGCAGTGAGGCCCGGGCTGAAACGTCAGTTACTCATCAACGGGAAAAAAAAAACATGAGTACCTCCGAAGTCGGAGTTATCTACCTGTGCGGCGAGGTACCCCTGTGCACACGGTTGCCGGGGAAAAATTAATTAACGCGCAAAATTCAGTCCATAGTCTCTAGGGACTTCGTCAGAGTTGAAAGCTGGCGAACGCAACAACAACAACATATGAATCAAATTATGCCGAAGTGTCTGGTTCTGGACATAACCTGCAGCTCTCAATAAGTGAATCATTTCAGAGGAAGAGGTATGTTTGCAGCACTCGGAAAAAATAACAAATAATCAACAACAGAAAAAAAATAAAGGACAATATATGGTCCGAAGCTGGATCGAACCCGTACTCAGTGGCACAGCGCCTTGCCACGCGAAGCCAAACGTCAGGGAACACTGCTAACTCAGCCTCATTACACCATGCCATGACACCAAGCTATCCGGTATTTTCTCTCTTTGTCGTCCGCGATCTTTCTTTCCTTTTATTTTGCCAGTTGTAACCAAGTATTCCAACTTTCCTCTTCTCATTATGTGCGATGATAGGTAGAATAAATCAATACCGGATTTAAATACACTTTCCTCAATTGCCTGTTCCCATAGATGACCGTATCTCTGCACACCTTTCTGATAAAACACTTGTCTATCAGTTCTGTTGTAGACTTCTTGCAAATTAATTTTCTTAAACAGTTTGGTTTTTTTAAATGCCACTTTTGATCCATTCCCTCAAATTTGTTCAGTTTTCTAATACATTCCAGGAATTCCCTCAAATTTGTTCAGTTTTCTAATACATTCCAGGAATTCCCTCAAATTTGTTCAGTTTTCTAATACATTCCAGGAATTCCCTCAAATTTGTTCAGTTTTCTAATACATTCCAGGAATTCTCTCAAATTTGTTCAGTTTTCTAATACATTCCAGGAATTCCCTCAAATTTGTTCAGTTTTTAATACATTCCAGGATATCCCTCAAACATGTTCAGTTTTTAATACATTCCAGGAATTCCCTCAAATTTGTTCCGTTTTCTAATACATTCCAGGAATTCCCTCAAATTTGTTCAGTTTTCTAATACATTCCAGGAATTCCCTCAAACATGTTCAGTTTTCTATTACATTCCAGGAATTCCCTCAAACTTGTTCAGTTTTCTAATACATTCCAGGAATTTCCTCAAATATGTTCAGTTTTCTAATACATTCCAGGAATTCCCTCAAATATGTTCAGTTTTCTAATAATTTGAGTACATTCCAGGAATTCAATCAAATTCGTTCAGTTTTCTAATACATTCCAGGAATCCCCTCAAATTTGTTCAGTTTTCTAATACATTCCAGGAATTCCCTCAAATTTGTTCAGTTTTCTAATACATTCCAGGAATTTCCTCAAATTTGTTCAGTTTTCTAATACATTCCAGGAATTCCCTCAAATTTGTTCAGTTTTCTAATACATTCCAGGAATTCCCTTAAATTTGTTCAGTTTTCCAATACATTCCAGGAATTCCCTCAAATTTGTTCAGTTTTCTAATACATTCCAGGAATTCCCTCAAATTTGTTTTTTCCAATACATTCCAGGAATTTCAAATTTGTTCAGTTTTTAATACATTCCAGGAATTACCTCAAACTTGTTCCGTTTTCTAATACATTCCAGGAATTCCCTCAAATTTGTTCAGTTTTCTAATACATTCCAGGAATTCCCTCAAACATGTTCAGTTTTCTAATACATTCCAGGAATTCCCTCAAACTTGTTCAGTTTTCTAATACATTCCAGGAATTTCCTCAAATATGTTCAGTTTTCTAATACATTCCAGGAATTCCCTCAAATATGTTCAGTTTTCTAATAATTTGAGTACATTCCAGGAATTCAATCAAATTCGTTCAGTTTTCTAATACATTCCAGGAATCCCCTCAAATTTGTTCAGTTTTCTAATACATTCCAGGAATTCCATCAAATTTGTTCAGTTTTCTAATACATTCCAGGAATTCCCTCAAATTTGTTCAGTTTTCCAATACATTCCAGGAATTCCCTCAAATTTGTTCAGTTTTACTAATACATTCCAGGAATTCCCTCAAATTTGTTCAGTTTTCTAATACATTCCAGGAATTCCCTCAAATTTGTTCAGTTTTCTAATAATTTGAGTACATTCCAGGAATTCAATCAAATTTGTTCAGTTTTCTAATACATTCCAGGAATTCCCTCAAATTTGTTCAGTTTTCTAATAATTTGAGTACATTCCAGGAATTCAATCAAATTTGTTCAGTTTTCTAATACATTCCAGGAATTCCCTCAAATTTGTTCAGTTTTCCAATACATTCCAGGAATTCCCTCAATTTTGTTCAGTTTTCTAATACATTCCAGGAATTCAATCAAATTTGTTCAGTTTTCTAATACATTCCAGGAATTCCCTCAAATTTGTTCAGTTTTCCAATACATTCCAGGAATTCCCTCAAATTTGTTCAGTTTTCTAATACATTCCAGGAATTCCCTCAAATTTGTTCAGTTTTCCAATACATTCCAGGAATTCCCTCAAATTTGTTCAGTTTTCCAATACATTCCAGGAATTCCCTCAAATTTGTTCAGTTTTCCAATACATTCCAGGAATTCCCTCAAATTTGTTCAGTTTTCTAATACATTCCAGGAATTCCCTCAAATTTATTCAGTTTTCCAATACATTCCAGGAATTCCCTCAAATTTATTCAGTTTTCCAATACATTCCAGGAATTCCCTCAAATTTGTTCAGTTTTCTAATACATTCCAGGAATTCCCTCAAATTTGTTCAGTTTTCCAATACATTCCAGGAATTCCCGTTTATTTGTTCAGTTTTTTAATACATTCCAGGAATTCCCTCAAATTTGTTCAGTTTTCTAATACATTCCAGGAATTCCCTCAAATTTATTCAGTTTTCCAATACATTCCAGGAATTCTCTCAAATTTATTCAGTTTTCCAATACATTCCAGGAATTCTCTCAAATTTATTCAGTTTTCCAATACATTCCAGGAATTCTCTCAAATTTATTCAGTTTTCCAATACATTCCAGGAATTCTCTCAAATTTATTCAGTTTTCCAATACATTCCAGGAATTCCCTCAAATTTATTCAGTTTTCCAATACAATCCAGGAATTCCCTCAAATTTGTTCAGTTTTCCAATACATTCCAGGAATTCCCTCAAATTTGTTCAGTTTTTAATACATTCCAGGAATTACCTCAAACTTGTTCCGTTTTCTAATACATTCCAGGAATTCCCTCAAATTTGTTCAGTTTTCTAATACATTCCAGGAATTCCCTCAAACATGTTCAGTTTTCTATTACATTCCAGGAATTCCCTCAAACTTGTTCAGTTTTCTAATACATTCCAGGAATTTCCTCAAATATGTTCAGTTTTCTAATACATTCCAGGAATTCCCTCAAATATGTTCAGTTTTCTAATAATTTGAGTACATTCCAGGAATTCAATCAAATTCGTTCAGTTTTCTAATACATTCCAGGAATCCCCTCAAATTTGTTCAGTTTTCTAATACATTCCAGGAATTCCATCAAATTTGTTCAGTTTTCTAATACATTCCAGGAATTCCCTCAAATTTGTTCAGTTTTCCAATACATTCCAGGAATTCCCTCAAATTTGTTCAGTTTTACTAATACATTCCAGGAATTCCCTCAAATTTGTTCAGTTTTCTAATACATTCCAGGAATTCCCTCAAATTTGTTCAGTTTTCTAATAATTTGAGTACATTCCAGGAATTCAATCAAATTTGTTCAGTTTTCTAATACATTCCAGGAATTCCCTCAAATTTGTTCAGTTTTCTAATAATTTGAGTACATTCCAGGAATTCAATCAAATTTGTTCAGTTTTCTAATACATTCCAGGAATTCCCTCAAATTTGTTCAGTTTTCCAATACATTCCAGGAATTCCCTCAATTTTGTTCAGTTTTCTAATACATTCCAGGAATTCCCTCAAATTTGTTCAGTTTTCCAATACATTCCAGGAATTCTCTCAAATTTGTTCAGTTTTCTAATACATTCCAGGAATTCCCTCAAATTTGTTCAGTTTTCCAATACATTCCAGGAATTCTCTCAAATTTGTTCAGTTTTCTAATACATTCCAGGAATTCCCTCAAATTTATTCAGTTTTCCAATACATTCCAGGAATTCCCTCAAATTTGTTCAGTTTTCCAATACATTCCAGGAATTCCCTCAAATTTGTTCAGTTTTCTAATACATTCCAGGAATTCCCTCAAATTAATTCAGTTTTCCAATACATTCCAGGAATTCCCTCAAATTTATTCAGTTTTCCAATACATTCCAGGAATTCTCTTAAATTTATTCAGTTTTCCAATACATTCCAGGAATTCCCTCAAATTTATTCAGTTTTCCAATACATTCCAGGAATTCCCTCAAATTTGTTCAGTTTTCTAATACATTCCAGGAATTCCCTCAAATTTGTTCAGTTTTCCAATACATTCCAGGAATTCCCGTTTATTTGTTCAGTTTTTTTAATACATTCCAGGAATTCCCTCAAATTTGTTCAGTTTTCTAATACATTCCAGGAATTCCCTCAAATTTATTCAGTTTTCCAATACATTCCAGGAATTCTCTCAAATTTATTCAGTTTTCCAATACATTCCAGGAATTCTCTCAAATTTATTCAGTTTTCCAATACATTCCAGGAATTCTCTCAAATTTATTCAGTTTTCCAATACATTCCAGGAATTCTCTCAAATTTATTCAGTTTTCCAATACATTCCAGGAATTCCCTCAAATTTATTCAGTTTTCCAATACAATCCAGGAATTCCCTCAAATTTGTTCAGTTTTCCAATACATTCCAGGAATTCTCTTCCCATTGAAGGTAAAGTCATAGTTCCCTCCACGCCTTGATAGACGTATACGGGATGTGGTATTAGAGACCACTATTTTCCCATGACCACGGCACATTTTTGCGTAATGTGGTCGGTGTTACGCCAGACCGCTTTTACTTCCAAGAAAAAAAACTCTGGTACCCATTTTTAGAAGCTGCGTGAACCCCCAAAACTTTGTCGGTCCGAAAAGAAATCCATCACTTCTGAGAATCGGAACCGGATACTTCTGATCAGGAAGCGAACCCACTAACTTCTCAACCACCAAGGCTCTGTCTTCCTAGTAGATAAAAAAGTAAAGTACCCCCGTCACGCCAAGTGGTGTATAGGGAACATGGTGTTAGTGACCATAAATTTTACAGACCTCCAGCACATGATTTTTGGGGTAATGTGGTCGGTGTTACGTCCGTGACGCTTTACTTTCCCAGAAAAAAAAATCTGGTACCCATTAAAAGCTGGATGAACCGGAAGCCGTCTGTTGAGATCGAACCATACCTCTTGTCTTTTGTAGTCCAGTTCACAAACCACTGAGCTATCGTGGCTCACTATATATATATATATATATATATATATATATATATATATATATATATATATATATATTGTAGTCCTTCTAGCTTCTAAGAAAGTTAATTTTTTTAATATTTTAAAAAAGTTCTTACATAACGCTACCAATGTTAACACTAGGAATAGTGAATATCTCTTCAGCAATGTTAAATGTCGGGAACCGTGAGAGCTCAGTGGTTAGTGATTTGTCCTACAAAGGACAAGGGGTAGTGTTCGATCCCAACCGACGGCTTCCGGGTTCACCCAGCCTTAATTGGATACCGGATTTTTTTTCTGGGAAAGTAAAGCAGCACGGGCGTAATGCCGACCACATTACCCCAAAAATCATGTGCTGAGGGTCTGTAAAATATAGGGTCACTTATACCATATTTCCCTATACGCCCCTTGGCGTGACGGGGGTACTTTACTTTTTACTTTACTACTGTTAAATGTCAGATAGAAGCAGAGATGAAGATGATGGGGAAGACATGGAATGATCTTAAAAGAAAGCAAAAAACAGAACGACTTGGAAAGTGTTTGTTGAAGACCTATGCTCCACTGGGAGCTAAGAAGGTAGTAGACTGTTAAATGTACATGGAGACTCGTTGACTGAGTAGTTAGTGTACTCGTTTTCTGATCATTAAGGTTCGAGCCAAAAAAAAGTGGTTAGTTTTTTGTTTCTGACCGACAAGGCTCCGAGGTTCACCCGGCTTCTATAAATGGGTGACGGAGATATTTCTGGGAAGTGTAGACGGCCTGGCGTGATACCGACCACATCATCAAAAAATTGGCCGTCGTCATGGAAAAATTTGATCAATATACACCATAATTCCCATACGTCTAGCAAGGCAGGGGAGGGGACCATGACTTTACTTACTGTTTAACGGATAAAAAATGAGCACAGATTCCATTACTCCGAGAATATGCCTCAATGCCGCTGGTTAAAAGATAAATGGGCACAGGGAATTAACTAATATTCATAAAGTTCATGGACGTTGCGGTGTTATTTTTTTTATAGTAAAAAAAAGTAAAGTACCCCCCGTCACGCCAAGTGGCGTATAGGGAAATATGGTGTTAGTGACCCTATATTTTACAGACCTTCAGCACATGATTTTTGGGGTAATGTGGTCGGTATTACGCCCGTGCTGCTTTTACTTTCCCAGAAAAAATCCGGTACCCATTTAAGGCTGGGTGAACCCGGAGCCGTCGGTTGGGATCGAACCCTACCCCTTGTCCGTAGTAGTCCAGTTCACTAACCACTGAGCTATCGCGGCTCCTACTAATTTTTAGGGAATTAGTAAAACCCAGGTGTCCTCGCCAGGATTACGAACCCCGGCTGTTGCCGTGGTAAGCCAACCGCCTATCGATTGCGCTAACCGGACACCCTGTTATTTTTTTTATCTGATGTAAAAAATGCAAAGAGCTGATGATCTGATGCTTTATTGTCAAATTTTGGTTCAGCCTTTGAGATTATGACACATAAGTGAATTATTTCGCATCAAAATTGTACACACTTTTCTTTCTTTCTTTCTTTCTTTCTTTCTTTCTTTCTTTCTTTCTTTCTTTCTTTCTTTCTTTCTTTATTTCTTTCTGTTATCTAGCTGCTGCTGCCTTTAAGCTTCTTAGAGTAATGAGGCTGTTTTCAGTATACTATGGTGTCTATAGGGGAGCCGCGATAGCTCAGTGGTTAGTGAACTGGACTACAAAGGACAAGAGGTAGGGTTAGATCCCAAACCGACGGCTTCCGGTTCACCCAGCCTTTAATGGGTACCGGATTTTTTTTCTGGGAAAGTAAAGCGGCACGGGCGTAAATCGACCACATTACCCCCAACAATCATGTGCCGAAGGTCTGTAAAATTTATGGTCACTAACACCATATTCCCTTTACGACACTTGGCGTGACGGGGGTACCTTCCTTACTTTTTTTATGGTGTCTATAGATATTTGGTTACTTTATTTTATCCTCTCTTTTCATAAATGGAACGTCTTTCTTTGAAAGGAAATGTGTTAGCTTTTGCATATGTCTTTTATTCCATCTTTTCCTTGGTCTTCCTCTTACCCTCTGTTTTGATGTTCTTAGATAGAATTCTCTTTATGACACTTAGTCTAGTTTCATTCTTAGTGCCCATACCATTACATTTGTCTTCTGCTTCTTCTACCTTTTAAGCTCCCAGTGGAGCATAGGTCTTCAACAAACACTTTCCAAGTCGTTCTGTCTCTTGCCATTCTTTTAAGATCATTCCATGTCTTCCCAATCATCTTCATCTCTGCTTCTATCTGTCTTCTCCAAGAATTCCTTGGTTTTCCTCTTTGTCTTTTCCCCTGGGGATTCCAAAAAAGGGCCTGTTGTGTAATACTCTCAGTTGGCTTCTGTAGTGTGTGTCCTATCCAGCGCCATCGTCTTCGCTGTATCTCTTTATCCACTGGTGTTTGACTGATACATTTCCATAATTCTATGTTAGTGATTTTGTCCTGCCATTTCCATCCTTTTATCCTGCGTAAGCATCCATTAATGAAAGTCTCATTACATTTGTAGTTCATATATATTTTTTCAAGATGTGGTTTAATTGTGATTTCTTCTCTGACTTTAACATTTTATACTTTTATCTTTTCCTATTTCTATTTCTTAGGATACACAGAATTGTTATGTTAAAATATGTATGTATCAAATGAAGTATCTTTGTGTATTGAATCTATGAGTCCATTTGAGGGAGTCGCTCTTTGGAGGGTCAGTCTGGATGTTTCTCGTTGTCTAGTTGTGTTGTCTGCTGAGTAACTTGTCTTTGATGTCTTTCAAGAAACATATTTCTCTTCCTGTCAGTCACATTACAATCCAACCTTGATCTCTCAATGCCATCGTCTAATGAAATGGTTTCTATGTGAATTAAGGTTGTTGAAACGTCAGTTTTCTTCGTTTAGTTAATGTTCATAACTAGTTTATTTGTTTAGTTGAACTTACGAGACAAACTTATGTGTTTAGTTGATCTATCTAACAAGGTATCTCTGTCTAGTTGAGTTCACTATCCCACTGATACATTTATTTCTCTTGGATTCCTTTTGCTTATTCGTTCGGGAAGGATGACGTAATAAATGTCATTTAAAATGTCAAAAATCGGTAGTTTGCCATAGCGACACTTATATATATATATGTGCATGCGTGCGTGCGTGTGTGCGTGCGTGCGTGCGAAAATAACTAAATTTTCAGAATGAAACCCAACCAACTAGCAGCACAAGCATTCAACATGAAAATATCAAGCTACAAGAAGAAAAGGGAGCCGCCTTAGTTCAACGGTTAGTGACCTCAGCTACTAAGGACAAGGGATCACATTTGTTCCTGATTGGAGTCTTTCAGATTCACCCAGACTTGAATGGGCACCATATTTTTCTTTTCCTGGAAAGAAAAGTGACACGGGCGCAATACTGACCACACTACCCTCAAAATAACGCGGTCTATAAATAAATATGGATACCAACGCCCCATATAGTACTTGACGTGAGTGTGCTCTTTTCTTCGCAAAGAGAAAGGACTCACAAGTCGTGGTTAGAGAGAATTAGAGATACTTTCACTCTCAGCTCGCTCGATCACTAACAATATTCTTCATCTGCTAATGATATAAGGTGTCGTAGATGCGTTGTAGTTTAAAAAAAAAAAAGTAAATTTACATTTATAGGTAAAATAAAAAAACAAATCACACCCATAAACTACGCATTTACATGTGGACAATAATGGGAATTAGACGTCGAGGGGGAGCAGAAGACCCCATGTTATATCTTCATCATCAAGTACCAGGCCTGCTGGCGTAGATGACAATGTCTCTCCACAACTTTCAATCTCAACAGTTGTTTAATCATTTATGTTGTTGACCTTCTGCTAAACCATTGTCTTAAGCTGTCTGGTCTGTTTTCTTTTTGCTTCCATCTAGCTCTTCGTCCCTCAACTTTCCCAGTTGTCACAATATATTCCAGCTGTTCCCTTTTCATTACATGGCCAAACCAATGATGATGTTTCTTCCTAACATTGGAAATTAGCTCTCCTTTTGTTCTTTCCTCTTTCAGAACGTTTTCATTACTCTTCGTAGCTGTCCATAGTATTCTCAACATATATCTTTACCAAGACCAAAAAAACAGCTAAAATATGACACAATATTATATATATATATATATAATGGCAAATGTCTGTGCTTGGTAAAATAATTAGCTTTATATAATATGTGATATGAGGTACAAACAGAGGGAGCGCCATTTGTCCCCAGCTCTAGCTAAGGTATCACCTCCTGAAACGCGAGGTCAGTACAATGTCGCAGGTCGCAGGTAATGTTCAACCTTCCAGCTGGCCTGGATTTCTTTCAAGGAAAAAAGCCAGGTGGTGGGAGGAGCAATAATTAGGTCAAATTTTAAGTTACAACTTAATCGGAAGACGTGTGTCGAGTTAGCTTGTCTAAATTGTTGTTTGCGTGACGTGTATTTTGAATGCTTCTAATGTTCATAGTTTCTCTCTCTATTATTTGTGTTGTTGGAAGCTACAAATATTGGTAAAGTCCTAGTTTAGCGTTTTTCTGCTAAGCGAGTGATATCCCCTGCTTGACAGCTCGTATTTTAATGTATTAACTGCTTCTAGGATTTGTGAATTTAATTTAATTTTTAATTTCACCAAAGTTTAGGGTTTAGGTTTATTGTATTCCTAATCCTAACCAATCATCATCATTATCATCGAGTGTCGTCTCCGCAACGAAGGTTGGCTACCATGGAGCGCCATTCTGCTCTGTCACTTGCTTTGATGGAGCATGTTGTCATAGGCTGATTTGTCCATCTTTTGATGTTACTTGTCCATATTAGTCTTGGTCTGCCACTGCCTCTTTTACCTTTTATTTTCCCCTCCAGGATTACTTTTTATTAGGCTGTTGTGTCTTTTAACATGGCCCATAAAAATCGCATTTATCTTGTTTGAATTGTGCTTAGTAGTTCTCTTTTCATTTTTATTTGTATTAAGACTTCGTCGTTTGTTTTATTTTCCTTCCATCCAATTCTACCTATTCTTCTATATATCCACATTTCAAAGGCTTCAATTCTCTGTTCTCTTTTCTTGTCTAATGTCCATGTTTCTGCACCATATAGGAATATTGAGAAGATGTAACATTTTGATATTCTTAGTTTAAACCCTGGTGTTATTTGTTTTGATGTTAGTACATGTATGTTCTTCATGACATTAAAATTAATTTTTGCCATTCTTAATCTTTTGGTGACAAAATATACATGGAAAACAAACCAGTAGAAGAGATCGATTACTTTACCTATCATGGAAGTCACATTGATCGAGAAGGGGATACAAGCAAAGAAATTAGAATTAGAATAGCTAAAGCAGCAATGTCTTTCAGAAGCCTTGAAAAGTTGTGGAAATCAAAACTCATCAGCACAAACACAAAACTTAGACTACTCAAATCAAATGTACTATCAACCCTTACGTATGCGTGTGAAAGCTGGAAACCAACAAGAGATATAGAAACAGAGTTGAACGCATTCGAAAATAAATGTCTAAGGAAAATACTTGGTATAGCGTGGAACGAATTCAAAACAAACGAGGAAATTAGAGAAATCGCCAATCAACCACTAATATCTTCAGTAATAAAGAAAAGACGATGGTCATATGTTGGACATGTGATGAGAAGAGATAATAACCGAATAGCAAAGCAAGCCCTCATGTGGGAAACAACAGGTAAGAGAAAAAGAGAAAGACCCAGAGAGACACTGAGAAGAACATTGATGAGAGAGGCAAGAGCAGCAGAAATCGGCTCCCTTCATGAGATAGAGCTGCTTGTACAGAACAGAGACAAATGGCAGGATTTGATCAAATATATTTAAAAGAATTGAAAACTGCTAGAACAAAAATTCAGATAAGAGAAGGAGTATCTTGGTCTACGCCCTATGGGCCGGCTACGGCTCGAAAGGTCAAAAGATAGATAGATAGAATAATTTTCCTTATATCTAGACTGCAGTCATCGCTATAGTCTTCTTACTTCCTTAATAGACATTCTCTTTTTCTTCTGTTTGCCCGACAATTACGTCCGTTAATAGACATTCTCTTTTTCTTCTGTTTGCCCGATAATTACCTCCGTTAATAGACATTCTCTTTTTCTTCTGTTTGCCCGACAATTACGTCCCTTAATAGACATTCTCTTTTTCTTCTGTTTGCCCGACAATTACGTCCCTTCGTTGTCCACCAGTAAAAGGACGCTAGATGAGCGCAGATATGAAATAGTAATGTCGAACTCCATTACGAGCCAAGTTTGTTGCGTGGACAACCATTTCAAAGGACATCATCGAAAAAAGAGTTCTACAGTCATTTCCAACTCCATTTCACTCGAATGAATTGAAACACAAACATTTACAAAACTCTCATTTCACCGAAATACGGTTTTTGTGGTGACAGTCTCTAAACTCAAGCGCACAATACCACCATTTTACCGGAAGTCATCGAGTGCACTTCGCTTGCACTGGAGTTCGACCTTGCAAATGCCATTACCGAAAATGCAAAATGGCTGCATGTCATCCTGATTTTTTCCGGAGACTAACATAGTTGCTTCAACAAAATTGACAATCATGAAGATGCAGACTTTCATTAATGGATGCTTACGCAGAATAAAAGGATAGATCTGGCAGGACAAAATCACTAACATAGAATTATGGAGATCTACCAGTCAAATACCAGTGGATAAAGAGATACAGAGAAGATGATGGCGCTGGATAGGACACACACTACGGAAGCCGACTGAGAGTATTACACAACAGGCCCTTTTTTGGAATCCCCAGGGGAAAAGACAAAGAGAAAGACCAAAAAATTCTTGGAGAAGACAGAGAGAAGCAGAGATGATGATGATGACGAAGACATGGAATGATCTTAAATGAATGTCAAGAAACAGAACGACTTGAAAAGTGTTTGTCGAAGACCTATGCTCCACAGGGAGCTGAAAGGCAGAAGAAGAAGAACATAGCTGCTTAATCCTATTCGTTTGTTATGTTTGTTTTGAATGTGTATTTTCGAGTAAACTAGAATGTGGAAGACTCTAAAACTCACATAAAAACATTTTGGTTTATGCGCAGATATTTCTGGACACTAGGTTTAGGTTTAGCCTTAAATGCAGTTTTTGTTTTGAATAAGCAACCGTGTAACACTAATCATCAAACATTAAACTGCTACATTGTTAACAAACGGTCAGTTGACAGATGTTCTATTTGTACTATGTTGTGTAACCAATGCAAGACAACGATAGGCCTCGAATGATACAAGCGTACCAATTACATCACATGACGTGAGATGCAAACAAAACACTCAGTAATAATTATGAGATTGGAAATAAATTGTAGAGATAATTACAGTAAATGATTATAACAAATATAGAAGAATTAAGAAAAAGTTAGGAAATCCAACCAGGATGAACTCAACAGGCTTACAACACGAGCATTAAAAAAAAAAAAAGTAAAGAGCTCACGTCACGCCAAGTGGCGTATGGTGTTAGTGACCATACATTTTACAGACCTTCGGTACATGATTTTTTTTTTGCGGTAATGTAGTCGGTATTACGCCCGTGCCGGTTTATTTCAGTAAAAAATTCGGTACCCATTAAAGGCTGGGTAAACCCCGAAGCATCGGTTGGGATCGAACCCTACCTCTTGTTCTTTGTAGTCCAGATCACTAACCACTGAGCTATCGCGGCTCCCAGACGACTCCATAGGTGCTTATATATTCCTTTTGAGAATTTGGAGAAAATCCGAGGAAAATCGTGGCCCGCGGAAACAAACATGCAGGGCCTGGGATCATGGTATGGGTAGGTTTTTGCCCGGACAGCTGTCAAATATTTGGCCTACTCTTTTTTACTTAATTACTTGCGTTCGCCTAATGATTAAAGGGGTATACCTCTTCATCATCCGCCCTTAAAAGGACGTTAAGTGAGCATGTCTACGTTGTGTTGTGGTTTGCGGTATAACTGTGATATTTACGCTTTTCGGCCTAAAACTTCCGATTTCAGCAAGACCTTTATGAGTACCGGGTTGTCTTCCCTCTTCGATCCCTCTTCGGTTGGCCAGACTAGACAAGTTAGTCTGTTACTAGAGGCACCGCGGAGAGGTGGAGCAAGGTCTGGATAGTTCTGGTTTACCATTCCTGGCGCGAGCCATCAGCTGTGGGTCGCTGACAACGTCCACCTTTGCTACTATACTTTGAAGTGCGCTTTCACTTCCACTGTTTTCACTTTAAATGCCAAGGGTTCTTTAACGTGTATACATGGGGCCTCCTGTTTATTGCCGTTATTTGAGAAGGCTGGACATAGGATCTCACTACACAGAGATTGGAGGTGGGGTGGGAGGCAATGCCATGTAGATATCGTCGATTGATTTCCTCTATTAAAAGACACAGCCGGCTATGGTGGGATTTGAACGTTGGTGTTTTCTGTGCACAAATCGACGTCCTACCTCTAGACTAGATAGATAATTTTGTTTTCTTTAACACATTTCGATTGTTTTTGTTTTGGTTGTTTCGTTATTAGTTTTGAGTGTGTGTTTTTTTGTTTGTTCCCGCTGAAGACCTATTGGGCCGAAACGTCGTTTAGTCTGTGTCGTCCACTTATCACGTAAAGCTTCTTACATACCATTTTTTTCTATTTTTTTTTAATTTTTCGTCACATTCAGCTTTACTGCAGCTTCGCATTTTTATGCCTTAACCCTTTACCTCTAGACTACTCAGGCCCTCTCCCTTTTCACATTATTAACACGATTTTGTGTGAGAGAGAGAGAGAGAGAGAGTGTGTGTGTGTGTGTGTGTGTGAAAGAGAGAGAGCAAAAGGAAAATATGTAATGCAGCATATGAGTGAAGTAATTCGCTTCACTGTAGCAGGTCACAGAATGTGCAGAACGCTATGTTCTTGCTTGTGACGATTACCTTCCCCAATGCAGCAGATACTCATCTTTACTAGACCAAGTGAAATACATCAATTGAGGCAATGAGCATGCTTTCATTTAACATCCATAAATAAGTCAACATCAGGCAACTATCAACGTTTAACATCTATAAATAAGTCAACATCAGGCAACTATCAACGTTTAACATCTATAAATAAGTCAACATCAGGCAACTATCAACGTTTAACACCTATAAATAAGTCAGCATCAAGCAACAATCAACATTTAACATATATAAATAAGTCAACATCAGGCAACTATGAACGTTTAACATCCATAAATAAGTCAACATCAGGCAACTATCAACGTTTAACATATATAAATAAGTCAACATCAGGCAACTATGAACGTTTAACATCCATAAATAAGTCAACATCAGGCAACTATCAACGTTTAACATATATAAATAAGTCAACATCAGGCAACTATCAGCATTTAACATCTATAAATAAGTCAATATCAGGCAACCATCAACGTTTAACATATATAAATAAGTCAACATCAAGCAACCATCAACGTTTAACATATATAAATAAGTCAACATCAGGCAACTATGGACGTTTAACATCCATAAATAAGTCAACATCAGGCAACTATCAACGTTTAACATATATAAATAAGTCAACATCAGGCAACTATCAGCATTTAACATCTATAAATAAGTCAATATCAGGCAACCATCAACGTTTAACATCTATAAATAAGTCAACATCAAGCAACCATCAACGTTTAACATATATAAATAAGTCAACATCAGGCAACTATGAACGTTTAACATCCATAAATAAGTCAACATCAGGCAACTATCAACGTTTAACATATATAAATAAGTCAACATCAGGCAACTATCAGCATTTAACATCTATAAATAAGTCAATATCAGGCAACCATCAACGTTTAACATCTATAAATAAGTCAACAACAGGCAACCATCAACGTTTAACATATATAAATAAGTCAACATCAAGCAACAATCAACGTTTAACATCTATAAATAAGTCAATATCAGGCAAACATCAAGCACAGGCCTAACGGTTTTTCGTAGGGCAGGGTGCTTGGCAGCACATGAGTTGAAGTTGTCATCGAATTATTGCTAGTGACTTGCGTCATGATCGGTGAACCAAAACCATCCAGATCCCACACCACCTATTCGTGGTGCCTCTAGTAACAGACAAACCACTGTAGTATGACAAGTGAATAGGGTTCGAGTAGGAAGACAACTCAGTCTTATAAGTCGGATATATTGGGCCGTAATTAGCAAATATTACATTTCTACAGCAAACCACTGCGCAGCACAAACACTCCCATATAACGTCCTATCAAGAACGGATGACGAAGAGGTGTATTACTTTAGTCATGGGGTGAACGCAAGCAAGCACTGGTTCTTCGTGTAGCACTACATACTAAAATAAACATCTCTCGCACACGTTTATGTGCATGAATTTCAAAGAAGAGTATGTTAACATATATGCACCCAGTGACAATTACATAAACCGAATAAATACCAGCATGGCAGATATACATCAGCAATGTCATTCTGTGATTAACATTATGTTAACACTAGAATGTGGGTCAAGTATTTTTTTTTCTTTTTGAGTCCATTAAAAAAAAACTATAACCTATAATTTTGAAATCTTTCCTCCCTGGTGTGTACTTTAATTAAATATGTCCTTCCTTGTTCTGTATTTTATTATTAATTCCCTTGTTATAAAAAAAAAAAACATGAATGAGATTCTAATGACGCTCGCAGAATGCAATTATTTCTTTGATTCGCTTAGCTTTTCCTCTTCTATACCTCAATCTTTCGCCATAAAAAGTATGTCTGTAGCGAAGTTTTATATTTTACAACCAAGCTGTGATATATATTTTCTCGAAGCAACACATTCGATGTTAGAAGTGACATACCTAAATACTTCACGCATTTCAAGCAGGTTTCAAACACAGAAGAGACACACAGGACCATATCTTTAACCAGAGAAACGTCACTGAGAAGTGTACGGAATACAACATAGAACTGCATACATGCTTCATAGATTACAGCAAAGCCTTTGACTGCGTAAAACATCGGAAACTGCGGAACGTCATGAAAGATGGGATTTCCAAAACAAAAAAGAACACTTAAGACAACTTATCAAATCAACATATAGGGATAAACAGGCAGCTATCAGAATAGCGGGCGAAACATCAAATTGGTTTGAATTTTTATTTTAAGGCGGGGGGGGGGGGGGGGGGGGGGGAGCCAGGAATGAATCCTTTCTCATAACCTGTTCAACATCTATGCTGAGAACATCATGAGAAATGTCAGGAACAATGACAGATTTGTGAAGTTTAACCTTTTCACAATAAATGCTAACATAGTTCCAGAACTCAGATACGCTGATGACACAAAATTTCAGACAGTGCAAAGGAATTCCTCTGCTTTCTTCTTTTCTCTTTTCACTGATACATAGAAGTTGTCGTGGTTATATCATTTGTCGTTCTTGAGCTGCTCGAACTGTCTGAATTAGTGATTTTCCTTTGTTGTTACATGTCTCTGTCACTGCATCTATCCATCTTCTTCTAGATCTTCCTCTTGGTCTTTTTCCTTGCATTCTCGAGAAGAACGCCTTTGATGGTGATTGGTAAGGATTCATTCTGACCAGGTGGCCCAACCATTTGAGTTGCTGTTGCTCTATATTCTTGGCAGGGGCAGAGGGATTAAAATAGATAATTGAGTTTGTTAAAAACGCATTGAAAAGCAAATGTTACATCTAAACATACAGAAAACCAAGATAATGTCCACTAACAAAGCAAAAAGCCAACACAAAATCATCATCAACAGTGAAAAAAATTGAAATTGTAACAAACAATGAATATGTTGGAACTGTAGTAACTAACAATGGAGCTGCTAGAAAATAGTTCAAAATAAGCTTAACAATAGCAACACGAACAATTAAACGCTCCAAAAAAAACATATGGCACAATATTAGCAAAGCAGGTAAATTAAAATTACTGAGGGCACGTATCTTCCTATAGCAACATATGGTTGTAAATCATGGACAATTTCGAAAAGAGAAAAGAAAAATATCTATTCGTTCGAAACAGAATGCTATAGAAAAATCCCTAAGATACCTAGGATAATCAAAAAGCAATTAAAACATTAAAATGCTTACAAATGTTCAAGACCTGACCTATAAGCACCATTCTACAGATGAAATGTAAATACTATTGTCACGTCAAAAGACACAGCGGGCTAGAAAGAACAATAACACAAGACAAGGTTCCTGTGCGATAACACCAGGGACAGACAAAGAAGAAGGTGGTTTCAAAACATCAAAGAGACTGAACATAACAGTAGTGGGTAACCTGGCTAGAGATAAAGATTATTTAAGACGTGCTGTGGTGAATGCAACGTTCTGTAAAAGACTTGAGACTTGATGATTTTATATATATATTATTTTTAGGAAAAGGCAGTCTTGCTGATGAACTAAATATGCTGAAATCTAATGAAATAAATACGCATGTTGTTCCCCAAATGTGTAACTCACTGAAGTGAACAAACTAAAAGTAAGACAACAATGTTAGCATAACGTTCATTTATATTAACTCTTTCCGTACGTTTCGCCGCACAGTGCGTCACTCCCAATTTGATCAGTGTGAACCATCAACAAACCATATTCTTTTTACATGTCTTGTACCATTTTGATATTGGTGAAGTCTAGTACCTTGTTCAATTATCTAAAAATTCATATGTAATATGTTATATGTTTAAATAAATATAAATATGTATATTAATTCTTAAAATATGAAAAATTTGTCGCTGAAATCTCTTCAATTGCATTAATAAAAAGCTTCCGTACAGAAAGAGTTAAAGCAGGTGATAATTTCTAATTCTAGAGGTAGGAAATGGATACAAAGCCAAAGTGTACGTTACTCTCTTCTTCAAGAGCTAGTCAAAGTTACATTTTTAAAAATTGTTTCCATTGGTGAGTGTCGGTCTGCATGTGAAACATGAATCAGTTAATAGCTAATCTAGCAGGCTAACCACAGAGCCACTAACTGTTCCTTGGGAGTTGTAGACCTTAGGGTGTTCCAAAATCAGATGGGAAGACAACATTGAATGGTAAATGGATGATCGACGGTTATATTGAAGTGAGACAAAAGAAATTAAACAAGCCACTCCTCCAAATGTGACGAATAGAAAATATGGTCGTAGTGCCCATATTTGTTTGATCATGGACTGAAAACCATGGAGGTAAGACCGCAGCTTGTGAACAGGAAGACCTCCTGTTCAAATCCCGGCATAGACGATGAGAATTGTTCGTTTCTAATCAGTAGGTTCCTTGTGGCTTGAACTTAGTATCTAAGTAGTGAGATCCCATGTCTAGCCCTCTCGGATAATGATGAAAAATATGAAACCCCGTGTGCAGTCACGCACGTTATGTGGCAGTTAAAAGTCGAGAAGAGTAGGTAACAATGGCCGCAGCTCGGGCAAAACTTGGGAAGCAAATCTACACGTGCTAAAGACGGATGTTGCGGGATATGTAAAGGAGCAGATGTCACGGTTTCTGCCGTAACCTAACGACACAACGTAATAACGCCCACTTAACGAGCTAATGCTAAGTACAACAAGTTTAACCAAAATGCGCATTTTTTTCTCCCTGGTAATGTGGTAAATGTCACGTCAACTGTCTTTCTTGTCCTGGGCAACATTTGCTGTTCTCGCTTTAGGTCGAGTAAACCTGGAACCAGATCGATCTAGGAATGAACCCAACCTCTTGTCCTCAGTAGCACGGTTCACTAACCATTCACAGCTGTATGTCACTGATACTTTAGTTGCTTTTTTTATTTATGTCTTTCCATGAAGATAAAATACGTATACTTCTGTTATTATACGTCCATGTTGGTTACAAGAAGCCATGTCTTAAAATAGAAAAAGCGTGTGGTTCTCTTTCTTTCTCTTTCTCACTGGTACCGAAAAGGTGTCGTGGTTATATCATTTGTCGTTCTTGAGCTGCTCGAATTGTCTGAATTAGTGATTTTCCTTTGTTGTTACATGTCTCTGTCACTGCATCTATCCATCTTCTTCTGGGTCTTCCTCTTGGTCTTTTCCCATGCGTTCTCGAGAAGAACGCCCTTGATGGTGAATGTGTGGTTAAACATTGAATATTACAGACCTGGAGACTCTCAGATTTGCCATTCTTTGATCTTTTTGTTACGAGCATTAACTACTAAAATATCACTCATATTACAACATTTACTTCAATTAAAAATTGATCAGTGTTGTATGTGATATCACAACTTGCATAAAATAATCAGTATTAAGAATGAGGTGTATGCACTAGGCTCAGGATATCTTCATCCAAAAAACAGATTCAAGTTTTCAAGATTAGAACCAAAATGCCACTTTTAGATGAAAGCAAACAACTGTGCCCAGCCTACCATGGCTTCAGTACTAAATAAAGTCGGAGTTAATTCTGTTTCTATTTTTATTTTTTTTTACCTTTCTTTCCTTCTTTCTTTCCTTCTTTATTCTCTCTGATAAATCTTAACACCTGACTGTAAACAGAAAAGGCAAAGCCAAGAAGGTTTCCTTGTAATCTTTCACTAACTTTCGCTGACGCAAACAACTTGGCGTAACGTGTGGAACCGCTTTGTGTACGTCACATAGACCGTCGTCTCAGCATGGTTTTTATAACTTGTACCTGGTGACAGGTGTTTCGAATATAGGTCATCAGTGTTACCTGAAGGTGACCGAGTTGCTTGGTGACTTAATGTGTCAGGACCTGGAGGTTTCCGTGAGGGAGCTGACATAACAGGCACGATTGAAAGAGTACGCGAGTGGAGGCAGGAAATTAGAGACTTCTGGGGAGGACAAGGAAACACTTGCTGGAGAACTCTTTGATACGTCGCCATCAAGTGCCGAGCCTCCTGGCGTAGGTGATCATGTTTCTCCACAACTATCTATCTCTTTAGCTGTTTATCAGTTATGTTGTTGACTTCTTTACAAAAGAGTTCTCTTAAGCAATCATAAATTATAAACAATGTAATTGTTATTGTGACAAGTGGAACATAATTGAGGGGAGAAGAGACATGAGGGAACAGAGAGGACAGGCACAGTGATCTTGTAAAAATGAACAGTGTAATCTCCGCCTCTGTTACAAGTTCAGTACAGTACATCTATGGTGTTATCTCAATAAAGTGTACACTTATTTAATACTAGGACATACATTGAGAAATATGTTTTACTATATTTGGGTATATAAAGTTATAGTTATGGAAGGTCCCGGTATCACTGCAAACGAATTAAAATCCATATTGCTAAACCACCCGTGCCAGTGGAATCATCCGAATTAATATCTCATCTTCCAAAAAAAAGAATGGTAGCTGCAGTCCCCATCTAGCAGTCTAAGCACACGCCAAATGACATAAGGCTAAACCGCACAGAAAGTGAACACAGCCATCTCTTCCTCGTCATACAATGCATCGTAAGCAATCGGGATATCGAACCATGATCAAAACGGATGAAACGCACAGCTCACGGTGTGCACAGAGCACTTAAACTCAGTAACTCCGGCAGCCAGTCGGACTCTTAATATGAGGAAACTGCAACAAGGAACACTTTTCAGACACATCCTTTAACAGTTCATGCCCATATCCGCCATATTTACCGGTATATATATATATATAAAGTATAACTTAACAGTAAACCATCTATTGAGTTATACAATACGATGCTATCGGGTTTTTGTGGTCATACAAATTGTCGTCAAGGCGAATTCGTTCAAAATAAGACAAGCTAAGTTAGGCAGGGTTAGGCAATCCAAGACAATTAAGACAAACCAAGACAAGGCAAACCACTTTGAGATAAGACAAGATAAGCCAAGTAAAAAAAAACACAAACCAAGACAAAACAAAACTAGATCTATCTATCTTTCGTTCGCCTGAAGTATTGTCTATATCTGCAATGTCGTTTCCTGTATAAATTTTACTGTCTTTTGTAATTCTTGCAGTGGCCCATATAGTTTTGTCTGTAGTGTTGTATCTATGGGCCAATGGATTTTCCTCAGTCTACTATATTCAGTGCAGTCTTGAAGTATGTGTTCAGCAGTCTGGGGTGCCTGTCCACATGTACAAGTAGTTGATGTGCCGATCTTGAATTTTGTATACATGTGACTATGGAGTCGATTGTGTCCTGTTCTTAGGCGTATAATGATAACTTGTTCATATCTATTCATATTATGAAAGGCATCCTGATTTGGGGCTTGTGGTCCTCTGATTGATTTGATTATCTGTTTCTTATGATGGTATGTAACTGGTGTATCTAGTTGTGTGCCTGTTGAACCTTCCTTTTCCAACTGATCTGCTTTCTCATTTCCTGGTATTCCACAGTGAGACGGGATCCACTGCAGGGCAACCCTGTGGTGCTTGCAGAGTTCAGTCAATAAGGTCTGCAGATGTGGTAATTTTCTGGATTGTAGTGTCTGGAGTACTGATCTTGCATCTGTCAAAAACACTACAGGCTGTGGGCTAAGATTACTGTTCAGCAGTTTTTCTATTGCCAACTTTATTGCTTGTATTTCTGCATCATAATTGTGACAATATTTCCCTGTTGCTATTTTATCCATATCCCTAGTGTTATTTGGGTACTCTATATATGCACCTGCTCCCCCATTCTTTACTGCATTCTGTGCTGATCCATCTGTGTACACACGAATCCATAGGTCTTGTGGGTATTCTTCATCCAGGAAACTGAGAGCTATTGTTTTTCGCTGTAGACTATTTTGTTCCTCTTTGTCAACTATTCCTTTCACTTCTGTCCGTATTTGAACTGATAATCCTGATTCATCTGTCCAGGGAGTCTGTTCTGGTATGGGCAGAAGGGGTTTAACAACTCTTGGCATGTCTGGTGTTTGTCTACTAATACGCTTGGCTTGGTGGATAAAGCTGCTTCTCTTAAGTCGTCCCAATGCAAGATTTTGGAATCTGTCCTTCATTGGATGTCTCGGCATGCATACAAATTTTTCTGCCTGTATCAGCACCTTTGTGTCTCTCCGTTCTCTCAGTGCTGGTATCCTCCACAATTTCTCCATCTCCAATATTGGTGTTGATTTAATTGCTCCTGTGATGACCCTAAGTGCCTGGTTTTGTACTTTATCCAGTTCTTGCAATGTGGTGTTTGATGCTGAGCACCATGCGGATGATCCATATTCTAAATGTGGGCGTATACTCTGTTGGTAAACTTTACTGAGTATTTTCCCACTCGCACCCCATGTGGTTCCACACAACTTTCTTAGAATAGCCAATTTTCTCCTTGCTTTTTGGGTTGCCTTATTTATCTGCTGTTTCCAAGATAGTTTGTTATCAAATGTAACTCCGTGATATGTAGCTTGTATGTCTTCTTTCACAGGCTCATTGTTTATGTAGATGGCTCCTGCTTTTTGTTTTGGGGAGAGTGTGAAAAGTGTAGTACTGCATTTGTCTGTATTGATGCTGATACACCATCTATTTGTCCATGAATTCAGTGCATTCATAGCTCTTTGTAGCAATTTGGAGGCCACTGTTGCATACTCCTCTGTGCACCACATTACCAAGTCATCTGCATACATTGCCACTTTGATGCCATGTGGTAGTTCAGTAACTAGGTCATTGATGTAGATCAGAAAAAGTGTTGGAGATAGTACCCCTCCTTGTGGAACGCCCTGGCGCAATAAGACCTTCTTACTCTTAAGACCATCCAGTTGCACTCTGGCTCTCCTGTTATGCAGGTATGCTTTGACCCATTTGTACATCCTGCCATTTACTCCATAATTTCTCAGTTTCTTCAGAAGCCCTTCCTTCCATACCTTATCAAATGCTTTCTTTAGGTCTATCCATGCTGCTAGTACCAGTTTCTTTTCTTGAAACGCATCTTCGATTTCCTGGGAAAGATAGGTTGCTTGATCTTCGGTAGAGTAACACTGTCTAAAGCCTGCTTGTTGTGGGACAAGGAGATTTTCACTTTCCAGGTACCACTGCAGTCTGAGATTGATTATACGTTCCAATGTTTTACACAAACAGCTTGCAAGGCTGATTGGTCTATAGCTGGATGTCATTGAACTATCATTTCCTGGCTTTAGTAATGGTATCATAATTGCTTCTCTCCATGCCTGTGGCACTCTACCTGTGATCCAGCAAATGTTGTAGATCTGCAGTAGTTTTGCTTTAGCTGCAGTTCCCAAGTTCTTAATCATTTCATTGGACACTCCATCATTGCCTGGTGACTTTTTCATTTTTAATTTGGATATTGCCAGCTCTAGCTCTCTTTGTGTAATGGGTGTTTCCATGACTTCATGTGTGGTCTCTTCTTGTCTTGCATTTTGTTGTTTTAGACGGGTCTCTTGTCGTTTTTCTAGGCTAATTTCAATATTATTGTCATTTGCAAAGGAGTCTGCAAAGTAATTTGCTGCATGTTTACCTGTTAGAATGTTTCCATCCTTCTTCAGTGTAATTTTGGTGTTCCTTTCTGTACCCTCATCATTCAGCTGTTTTACAAGCTTCCACACTTTTCTTGTGTCTCGTTCAAGATTCAAGGACTCTGTTTTCTCTTTCCAGCTTCTCCGTCTGGCTTGTAGTTTAGCCCGTTGAAATTTGGCTTTAGCATGCTGGTAGTTGTTGTGGTGTTCTTGGCAAGGGTTATTTTCTGCTTGCTTTCGAGATGTTTCCATGTCATTGTGCAGTTCCTCTAGTTCACTACTCCAGTATGGTTTGTAGTGTTTCCGTGCCCCTCTAGGTATTGTTTCACTGGCAGCTTGTATTATTAGTCTACTGAATTCATCAACTATTTTGTTGATGTCTCTATCTGTATTTATATCTTTAGTCAGTACACTGGTGTAGTGTTGATACATTTTCCAGTCTGCCTTTTTGTAATTCCATCTGGAGAGAGTGCTGCTCTCCCTGATGGCCTCATTTTGCACCACTAAAAAGACTGGTCGGTGGTCGCTGCCTCCAAGTTGTTTCCCAACAATTCGTGTGATATTCCAATCCAGGTCTGGTGAATGGAAAGCAAGGTCTGGTGTAGATGTGGTATGCCATGATCTGGAGTAGAATGTTGGTGGATCTGTTGCCTGGTTTAATAGTATAAGCCCATTGTCATCCTGCCAATTGTCAAGCTCTTCACCTCTCTTGTCCATATGTTCATAGCCCCAGCTCTGTGAGTGGCTGTTAAAGTCTCCACATACAATTATTCTTTCTTTTAATGTAATTGTGTCTAGTGCTAGTGGGCGGTCACTCGGACAGTAGTAGTTAAGTAGATGGAAGTCTGTATTTCCTGTCCTGAGGTGCAGTATTTGATATTCCGCCCCATCCATATACACTTCAATCTGACATGCATTAATGTTGTTCCTTACAAGAGTCAGTATTCCACCCTTTTGTCTATTTATTCTGTCAGATCGGTAGCACTGGTATCCCCTAATCTTCAAGGCTATGTCTTTGTTTAGATGGGTTTCCTGCAAACAGCATATGCTTATTTGTTCTTCATGCAGGATATTTTCTAATTCTATCTTTTTACTGTACCCATCTCTTTTGCTGTTGATGCCTTCAGCATTCCAGTGCATTATTTTTAGTGGTCTTATTTTCTCTTCCTCGTCATACAATGCATCGTAAGCAATCGGGATATCGAACCATGATCAAAACGGATGAAACGCACAGCTCACGGTGTGCACAGAGCACTTAAACTCAGTAACTCCGGCAGCCAGTCGGACTCTTAATATGAGGAAACTGCAACAAGGAACACTTTTCAGACACATCCTTTAACAGTTCATGCCCATATCCGCCATATTTACCGGTATATATATATATATATATAAAGTATAACTTAACAGTAAACCATCTATTGAGTTATACAATACGATGCTATCGGGTTTTTGTGGTCATACAAATTGTCGTCAAGGCGAATTCGTTCAAAATAAGACAAGCTAAGTTAGGCAAGGTTAGGCAATCCAAGACAATTAAGACAAACCAAGACAAGGCAAACCACTTTGAGATAAGACAAGATAAGCCAAGTCAAAAAAAAACACAAACCAAGACAAAACAAAACTAGATAAGAAAGCCACGATGAAAGAAGACACCAGCAGGACACTACATGTGAACGTAAAACTAAAACATGATGTACTTAAACTGTTGTGCCTGACAGTTTCATGGCTAGATACCAACATTTTGTATTTGAGGTGGAATAGTCTCATTGGTGCTCGATAAATTAGTGATAGTTTCACTGTCGATCTTCTTTACCATTCCTCATTGGCCTTTCCGCGTCGAGGGGAGATATAATTTGCGGTCTTTTGCACTTCTGTTTGCCTCTGCTGCTTTTAAATTTCCTTATCATCATGTGCCATACCGGCCAAATGTTTCTAAGTCTATTAAATGTCGGGGCCGACATCCCTGTTCATGTTATTGAGTTATTGAGTTATTTGCGGGTCATCATCATTGCACTCCGAACATGTCCATAGGTGCTCAGATCCCCTCCTCAGCAATTCCCTCAGTGTCCAGCGACTGACGACTCCAGTTCTATGTTGGTTGATAAGTCTTCTTACACGGCCACTAAGTGTCTCATTTCTGGCTGTGCCAAACTTAACTCCCATTTCCATCATCCGAAGAAGTGACGTGGATCTGTGTTTGTCGAAGTCCTGTGCTCTTCCCACATCTCGGAGGGCATTGATGATGTCCGCCCGATCCATTGGTTGCCCTGTTCATGTGTTACACACCACTGGTTGCCCTGTTCATGTGTTACACACCACTGGTTGCCCTGTTCATATCTTACACACCACTGGTTGCCCTGTTCATGTCTTACACACCACTGGTTGCCCTGTTCATGTGTTACACACCACTGGTTGCCCTGTTCATGTCTTACACACCACTGGTTGCCCTGTTCACGTGTTACACACCACTGGTTGCCCTGTTCATGTCTTACACACCACTGGTTGCCCTGTTCATGTCTTACACACCACTGGTTGCCCTGTTCATGTGTTACACACCACCGGTTGCCCTGTTCATGTGTTACACACCACTGGTTGCCCTGTTCATGTCTTACACACCACTGGTTGCCCTGTTCATGTTTTACACACCACTGGTTGCCCTATTCATGTGTTACACACCACTGGTTGCCCTGTTCATATCTTACACACCACTGGTTGCCCTGTTCATGTCTTACACACCACTGGTTGCCCTGTTCATGTCTTACACACCACTGGTTGCCCTGTTCATGTCTTACACACCACTGGTTGCCATGTTCATGTCTTACAAACCACTGGTTGCCGTCGAACATGCCCTTTAGAATATTGACGAATTTATCCGGGAAACCGTTTGTATATAAGTTTTTTTTTTTCAAAGCGATAGATGATGGATGCTATCGAATGCCTTCTCAAAGTCTATGAAGTTTATATATAAAGAGGAGTTCCATTCCAGTGACTGTTCTACGATGGTTTGCAAGAGAGAGATTTGATCAGTACATGATCTCCCACTTCTAAAGCCTGCCTGCTCTTCTCTTAGCTTTCTTGAGGTCCTGTACACAAGTATATACTTTCAAGTCCTATACACAATTGTACAATTTAAGGTCCTATACACAAGTATACACTTTGAGGTGCTATACACAAGTACATTCTTTGAGGTGCTATACATAAGTATACACAGGTCCTGTACACAAGTATACACTTTGAGGTGCTATACACAAGTACCCACTTTGAGTTCATGTACACAAGTACACACTTTGAGGTCATGTACACAGCTATACACTTTGAGGTCCTATACACAAGTACACACTTTGAGGGGCTATACACAAGTATACACTTTGAGGTCATGTACACAGCTATACACTTTGAGATGCTATACACAAGTACACACTTTGAGATGCTATACACAAGTACACACTTTGAGGTCATGTACACAAGTACCCACTTTGAGGTCATGTACACAAGTACATACTTTGAGGTCATGTACACAAGTACACACTTTGAGGCCCTATACACAAGTACACACTTTAAGGTCATGTACACAGCTATACACTTTGAGGTCCTATACACAAGTACACACTTTAAGGTCATGCACACAGCTATGCACTTTGAGGTGCTATATGCAACTATACACTTTGAGGTGCTATACACAAGTACCCACTTTGAGGCCATGTACACAAGTACACACTTTGAGGTCATGTACACAGCTACACACTTTGAGGTCATGTACACAGCTATACACTTTGAACAGAAAGAATAGTTTCGGTACTTATCCATTTGTGAGCTCTGACTCTTGAGAGAGAGAAAGAGAGAGAGAGAATCATGTCTGCTGGGCTTTGGAATAAAGACCGCATGTTCAGTATAGTTGGTATGTGTTGTACTGGCATGCTCATAGACAACGTCCAACAGATAAAAAAACTTGATCTAACAAAAATGCTCTCCATTGTTCGCTTTTTTTTTTTTGCTCGTGTATTTAAGAATAACGACTTTCAATTCCCCCTATTGATAGCGTGCTCCTACATTCGATATTTGCTAACAGTAATGACTTTAATTATCTACATCAAATAATACTGATCTTCACTATGCTGTATGGTGCGCACTACAGGCAAGTAACTGACACTCAAAGATTAGACATTCTAAAATCAAGTTCTGAAATGTAGCCTTCAAGTCGACCCTTGGATCAAAACCTTATCTTTGTAGACACGGAGAGGTTCTCAACCTGTTGGCGTGTGTGGACGACGACATTAATGCTTGCCTGCGATGACTAAAGGAGTACACCTCTTCGTCATGTGTGTGGAACCTCTTGAACGTCATTATATATACGTCACATGATGAGTATCTCAAGGGAGCGCTACTCTTCAGCAAACATGCACTACTTTCTACACAGTGTCATCTTTCTCGATTCTATCTATGAATGTCTCTTCCTATTAATGTTTTCCTACTAAATCTATGGAAATAAATCACAAAGAAATTTATGAAATCTGTTGAAATAAATCACAAAGAAATCTATGAAATGTGTTGAAATAAATCACAAAGAAATCTATGAAATCTGTTGAAATAAATCACAAAGAAATCTATTAAATCCGTTCAAACAAATCATAAAGAAATCTATGAAATCTGTTGAAATAAATCACAAAGAAATCTATGAAATCTGTTGAAATAAATCAAAAGAAATCTATTAAATCTATTCCTCTCCTAGGTCAGCATATCTAGTTATCAAGTCTTCATCATCTCTCTTTTACCTGTTTCTAAAACTCTTCTAATTTTTCATGAGC
Source organism: Megaustenia siamemsis (assembly GCA_032433765.1). Lineage (NCBI taxonomy): Eukaryota > Metazoa > Mollusca > Gastropoda > Stylommatophora > Ariophantidae > Megaustenia > Megaustenia siamemsis. The sequence continues at coordinate 67,543,350 of JAVIAB010000001.1, forward strand.
TAACCGATTCCATATTTTTCCAACTTCAGTAAACATTTCCGTTCTATTTATTTACGAGAATGATCTCTTATCTGTTTCTTAAAATACTTTGTATATCACCCCCCTCAAATTTTGAGTTATTTGTTAAGCTTTATCAATCTGTCTCTATTACTATATGTTTCAAACCTTTTTTCCCCTCAAATTTTGAGTTATTTGTTAAGCTTTATTATCAATCTGTCTCTATTACTATATGTTTCAAACCTTTTTTCCCTCAAATTTTGAGTTATTTGTTAAGCTTTATTATCAATCTGTCTCTATTACTATATGTTTCAAACCTTTTTTCCCCTCAAATTGTGAGTTATTTGTTAAGCTTTATTATCAATCTGTCTCTATTACTATGTTTCAAACCTTTTTTCCCCTCAAATTTTGAGTTATTTGTTAAACTTTATTATCAATCTGTCTCTATTACTATATGTTTCAAACCTTTTTTCCCCTCAAATTTTGAGTTATTTGTTAATCTTTATTATCAATCTGTCTCTATTACTATATGTTTCAAACCTTTTTTCCCCTCAAATTTTGAGTTATTTGTTAAGCTTTATTATCAATCTGTCTCTATTACTATATGTTTCAAACCTTTTTTCCCCTCAAATCTTTTGAAAACAAAAAACTGTCATAGCGTTCCTACCATGATCAAACGTATCGATCTTCCACCTATATCCCCCATTTTCTGCTGCCAATCTCATTTTCCAATTCCCCTTCTTAGACTTCATAAATATTAAATGTCGCTTCTCCAGGAAAGGTTTTGGAAACTACTGTCAAAATCTATGCTCTGCTTCACTCTAAGCGACAATTAGACCTATCTGAAACACTCGCGTGCTTCGTTACATTATATTAATTTTAGTTTTTATTTTATCGTTTATTAAAATATTCTGTCCAGGAGAAAATAAAAGTCTTGTTAGAAACTTTTATTGTGCGATTTGTATCTCGGTGTTTTGAACGATGTGTTAGAAACTTTGATTGTGCTCATTGTAAGACGATAAGTTCTTATAAACGTTTATTGTGCTATTTGTAATTCGGTAATTGTAAAAGGTAATTTGTTAGAAACTTTGATTGTGTTCATTGTAAGACGGTAATTATGAAAGGTAATACTTTCCTCACTTTAGAGATTGTGCATCATCTTTTCGGCGTTGTTGGCTGCATTTATTAGAGCAATCGTTGGAATGGTTTGACGCCTAGTATTTACATGTTACAACTCATTAATATAGACTGCTCTGCCAAGTCAATCGCAGTTTTCACTTTAGAGATTGTGCATCACCATTTCGTGCGTTGTTGGCTGCATTTATTAGAGTAATTGGGATTTTATGGGCGCAACCATTGTTGTGTGTGCTACGTCATCACAATGGCTATATCCCTAAAACGGCCGTGCGCTAATAGTGAAAGGCTGAATGGAGTTTCGTACATGACTTCGCAGCACCAGGGTGACTCCCGGAGGTTCATGTTAGTCAGAAGGGATTCATAATTTCACAAATTCACATTGCAGGGAGATCTTACAGTCTGTTGTTTGATGTGCGACGCGGATGATCGGATGACTAACTGTGTTTCATATGTTCGGTTTTGGATTCAAGGTGATATCCTAGGATCATCAAGCACTACACATTTTTTTTAAAATGACGATCATCATTTTCAGGAGGACGTGAACTTCCGGTCAATATGGTGGATAGGCGGCAGGAACAATTAAAGGCTATGTCGGAAAAGTGTTCCTTGTTGCAGTTTCCTCATATTCCAAGTCCGGCTTGTTGCAGGAGCTACTGAGTTAAGTGCTCTGTGCACACTGTGAGCTGTATGTTTCATCTGTTTTGATCGTGTTTTGATATTCCGATTGTTTACAATGAATGATGATATCGTATGATGGAGAAACGATGGCTGTGTTCACCATCTGTGCGGTTTCGCCTTTTGTCTTTTGGCGTGTGCTGAGACTGCTATGATGGGGACTACAGCTACCTTTCTTTGTTTGGGAAATGAAATAGTAATTCTGATGACTCCACTGGCACAGGCGGTTGAGCAAATTTGGATTTTAATTCGTTTGCAGTTATCACCGGGGCTTTCCACAACCATAACTTCCATCGCTGTTCAGTTGGGGCGGGGGGAAGAGACTCGTGTCTTGTCAGGAATCCAGGTATTATTGATTTCTAGACTTTCTTGTTGTAAAGGTAAATTGTTTTGGCTGCTAATGTTTCAACGGGAACCTTCTTGTACGTAATTTTTTTTGTTTTTTTTTTAAATTTAAAAAAAACGTAAATTGTAAATTTCGTTAACTGTAAACAATCATAAGATAGTGTCCTGTCAGCAAATTACACCTTACTTAATTTTAAAATCATAATATTTAAAAATGTTTGTTATCACATAATGTATCATATTTTAGGGATATGAAAATATTTAAGTGCTTATATCTTTGTAACAAAAACAAAAAAGCGGCATTGCTATATTTGTGGGGACTGTGATGGGGGTTTACCGAGTGGCAGAAAAATAAAGCCCGAATCTCTAGTGCAGACCAGGGTGCTTCTCCTTGCTCCCATGACGTCCTCTTGATTATCATGGAGCATTGACTTACAAATAGTGGGACAGCTCTCCTCTATACTTCAACACAATGCAATACCTATCACACACCAAGAAACGTCTAGTATAGAGTATGTTCATTCCCAACATTGTGCTACCGGTGACAAAATGGTCACTTACGTCTAAGCATAAATGATAGCTTGTCACTACAGGGAGCCAGTAGTTGGGGTGTGATAAGCACTCCAAGGTATGGTAACAGCTTTACAGGGAAGGAACACAACACAATACTGACGTTTCGGCCTGTGGCCTTCTTCAGAATACAAGGACAACGAAACCAAATGGTGCAGTACAATTAACTATAACTATCTATCTGATGATAAAGTATTGAAGGAGAGGAGAAGTCAGATGGTACGATAAGAAAAAGAAAGAGATATATGAGCTACATAAGGGGAGGTAGGATGGTGTAGAGGTAGAAAAAGTAAATAATATATCTATAAAAGTATATTTAGAAAATGGATTGGCTCAGCTGGACGACTGGTCAGTCCTGCGTGATAAAGCTTGTCACCACAGATATGCGATGTCTGAGAAAAAGCGCTTGGGGTAACCAGAAAGACAGAATCAGAAATGACATTATAAGAGAAAGGCATGAAACAATCCTAAGCTACATACAGAAACAAGAATTTAACTGGTTTGTCCAACTACAAAGAATGCCACGTGGTTCCTTACCATATGCTGCTTGTTTGCTTCCTTGCGTTCGCTCGATGGCTAAATGAGTACACCTCTTCGTCATCCGCCCTTAAAAGGACGTTTAGTGGGCGTGTCTACGTTGTGTTGTGGTTTGCAGTATAACTGTGATATTTGCTCCTTTCGGCCCAACACATCCTACTTCAGCATGACATTTTTGAGTACCGGGTTGTCTTCCCTCTTCGATCCCTACTCGCTTGGCCAGACTAGACAGGTTAGTCTGTTACTAGAGGCACCACAGAGAGGTGGAGCAGGGTCTGGATGGTTCTGGTTCACCGATCCTGGCGCAAGCCATCAGCTGCGGGTCGCTGACAACTTTCAGCTCTGGTGCTGTGAGGTGCGTCTTCGCCTCCTTTCCTTACCATATAAAGCATATATTAAAACCTGAGAAGAAAGAAGATCAAGAGGCAGACTCAGAGTTGGACCGACAACATCACAGAAACTTTACAAGAGCGTCAATTGACAAGGAGTGAAGCCTACAAAAGGGCGTGAACCAGAACTTTGCATCTCCCTCGACACCCGAACAAGAACAAGAGAAAGTGAAGTAAGAAAGATATTGACTTTCGTGTGGGTATCATCTCCACACAAGTCGCATGCCGTTCTACGCCCTGGTAGCGCCACCCACACTTTGTTCTTCAAACTCTCCTCCCCCACATGTTTGACATGAACATAGTGGCATTGGTTGCTCTTTTCCATAGGAAGGTCCACTTGTCTGTGACGACGTTTTTTATGGGGTAAACATTTGTCTCTGGGTCCCCGGTGATGCGTTTGATTATCTTTGTTAAACAGCGTCAGTAATATTGTACAGTCAAAGAGTTCTTGTTGATGGATTTGAATTATGGATTCTGATGTATTTGATGTGGATTTATATGGACAGGGATGGACACGGACACCCCGGAAACTCCCTCCCAAAACCAGATATCAGAGGGACACCGCAGAAACCCTCAATGATCATTATGGACACAACAAGGGGAGATAATCGTGGAAATATTGCAAAGAGTTTAAAACCATTTTCCGGTGCAGAATTTGTGGAAGAGTGTTTCGAAGCAGCTGTTTAAGTGTTTTGTTCTGTTAAGAGTTATTTATTTCACCGAGTAAGTTTATCACGTCGAACTGTTGGAAGACGCAAAGATGACACGGGGAAAGATGTTTAAAAAGCTTAAAAGGACGTGTGTTATTCGTAGCATTCTCCTCACCTTATATGAGTTAACCGCTCAAAGCACCACAAGAGGCAATGACATTTTCAAAGCACTGGAGCTCGCTCTTAAAGATGTTTCATTAAATTGGGAGAGGATTTATTTAAGTGACAACAGACGGAGCATCACCTACGACGGGTCAAATATCAGGTCAGGTTGGCTAAGAGAATCCCACTATTGGTATATTGTATTAGGTCATCTTGATGTGTGTTTTCCTACATTCTATTATTCACCAAGAAAATATGTGCGTCGAAGCATTTAAAGTTGATGACGTCATGCCAGTCGTGGTATCTTGTGTCTTTTTCTTCTTCCTCTTTCCTTCATCATTTGCCTTTCAGCGTCGAGGGGAGATTTAATTTGTGGTCTTTTGCCCTTCTGTTCGCCTCTGCTGCTATGTTTTCTAGTGCTTCTAATATTCCATCCATCCATCTTTTTCCTGGTCGACCATTGGGTCTGGTATTCTCGCAACGTTTGCTGAAAGCTCGTTGTGTTGTTTTGATCTTTCTGTCTTGTCGCGTGGCCAAACCATTTTATCTGTTTATTCTTTATATATTCTATGGCGGGGGCTATTCCTAGCTCTTTTTCTCGGTTCTTCATTTCTGATTTTATATCTCAGACTGTTTCCTGTCATTCGTCTAACACATTTAATCTCAGTAGAGGTTAATTTTGTTATTGTTCTTGCATCTAGGGTCCAAGTCTGGCATTGATAGAACAACGTTGAGATGAATATTGTATTGTATAGTGCTCGTTTTGCTTTTAGAGTTATTTCCTTGTTGTACAATAGTGGTGATAACTGTCCAATGATTTGAAAAGCTTTATTGGATTTAGATTCTATCTCTGCTGTTTGTGAATTATCGTTTGTCACTAGACTTCCTATGTATTTGAATTCCTCTACTTGTTTTAGTTGCCTGCCTTCTATAGTTATGTTGATGTTCTTTTTATTTTTGGCGACACGACTTCATCGTGTGTCAATTATATAAAAGCAAGAGGTCTCAACCATCGTCATTTCCAAGAATTTCTTCATGACGTCAGCTCAGAGAATCGCAATTTGATTTACTGGTGTTAAGTACGCGGGTTAAGTCGAGGGGAAATGCTGAAAAGGTTTTATGATTTTACGTAGAACTTTATGAAAAGTTGTCTGGTCAAAGAATTATCGGAAGATTGGTGGCTCTTTGAATTATTGTTTTTTGGTTGGCATGACTCAACATTTTAATGACCTTAATCTCAAGCTGCAAACACAAGGACAATCGGTACACGAACTTTACGGACATAACAAACCTTTCAAAAAAAAAAAGAGACTGAAGCTGTGAGAGAGTAACCTGCGAGAAGGAAATAATTTTTTGTTTGCAAGGCTTTGGAGAGCAGAAAAAAAAACCTCTTATTAATTTCATGAGCTGTGCTGACGCCATTAATGATTTGATGCCAGTTCGTGGAACGTTTCAAAGATTTTGTTGCAGAACAATGTTAAAATGTTTCTGAACACCATTTGATATCGATGTAAATGCTGCTCTGACAGAGATACAAATAGAAGTTTTATTGACTTGCAAGAAAAGGAATATTCTGAAATCAAAGTGCAAAAACTCGAAGATACTGGACTTCTATACATCTTATTTCCCACGTGAACAATATCCAATGATTAAATCAAATTCTAAATACTTACATCCTTGTTTGGTAGCACTTATCTTTATGAACAATTCTTTTTCAAAACTTAAGTGGACTAAATCAAAAGTCATAAATCTATTAAGTGAATCAAATTTAGAAAACATACAATGCATTTCTGTTAGTCAAATACCACCAAACTTGGACATTCTTGTGCGTGAAGCACACCCTTTCATTAAACCGGTAAGCTTTCTTTTATAATTTATTGTTGAACCCCCCCCACCCCTTTTTTTCCTTTCTGTCTCACTCCTCTCCCTTTCATTCCACTCTCTTTTCTGTCTTCCACTCTCCATCACTAATAAGATTTTTACACGACAATCGCTGGTGATTCCAAATCAGGTAATTTATATACTAGTTTCATTAGGTGAAGGGAGCCGTGATAGCTCAGTGGTTAGTGAACTGGACTACAATGAACGTTCATTCCCAAACGACGGCTTCCGGGTTCACCCAGCTTTAATGGGTACCGGATTTTTTATGGGAAAGTAAAGCGGCACGGCGTAATACCGACCACATTACCCCAAAAATCATGTACTGAAATTCTGTAAAATGTATGGTCACTAACACCATATTCCCTATACGCCACTTGGCGTGACGGGGTTACTTAACTTTTTTTTTTTTTTACTTTCATTAGGGGATGGCATCTGGACCTCGGCGTTTTCATAGTTTTGAGATCTCGCTCTCAGAAAAAAGAAGATTGCCCTCCCTTGGTCTAGAAGAAATTATAATGAAGACATTCATGTTATGCTAGGAAACCGGGCGGTGCATCAAAATGTTTGGTAACCATCGCGTTTGTAGTGGTGAAAAGTAGCACTTGTTTGTCCACATGTGGTCTGAACCTAGGAAGTTACGGAAACATAAATTACACAATTGGTAGCGAATGTTATTACGGTTCCGTAACTCGCTACTCGGTTTGAGTAAAAATAAACCAGGTGACGACGTCGTGGTGTCTGACATTCTGTTGCAAAGGATCACAGTCGAGCCGAACTTTTCAAAGACAAGCGTTCGCACACAAAGTGCAGTCCAGGATAATAGAAAACATCTTTTGTTCATGAACTGCAACAGTACACTCAGCCTGGATGTTTTTGTTGT